>JAQFJA010000001.1:18946197-18956722 GCA_029874485.1 Naso brachycentron
GTGTAGGGTGCTGTGTGTTTTCTAGCCCTGCAGATCAGCTGAGGCAAACACTTTGCTTGTTCTACTCATCATTCCAAGTTTGATTTGTGCAGCTGTACAGATACTTGTTTCTTATAAATACACACTTTTGTAATAATTAGTCTCTTATTGTGTATTATTGTTTGTGTGGGTGAGGGTCATATGTGTATACATACAAATAAGATGCCACCCCCAAAGTGGCAGGGAGTCAAAGTGTGTTACATGTGACTGTTAAATTCTACCCTCATTTGGTGAGTGGCTGGGTGCTAATGGCAGTGTCAAGCTCTGTTTACATATTTTGTCACCAGCTTTGTTTATAGTTCAAATCACAGAACAAAAGTCGGAGGAAGTGCGTATGTCATGTTATGATGAAGTTAACTGTCCATTCTGTGTCAACTGATGGACTGTGGAGTAAACACTGATGTGTAGTCAGCCTTGGCTGACTAAATACTAGTGTTGTTCTGCCATCCTGTATGAACAAAGTGTCACAGCATCTCTGTGCTTCATTATCACTTTGTCAATATCAGTTTATTCCCAGCTCCTGGTTGCTACACAGGCTGGCTTCACGTTCTCTTATCATCTCATCTGTGTGTGTGTGCCGGTGTGTCTGAGTGTGCACCCATATTCCTCTTGTTTGTTTGCAAGTCATAAAAATGATTCCTTTTGTAAGCCTGCAAATTGTATTGTTTGCTTTGCACAGATCTAGTTTTTGTGTGTGTAAAATGCACTTGTTCAATTTATTTAAACAGTGCTGAGTAGAACCTAGAAATCCCCCATATCTGATACATTTGTTTTATTTATTTAGCAAAGTGCTTCCACTTCTGAGAACAGGGAGCTGCTGATTTGGCAGATATTCATCTTTGTACTTGTATAATGTTTTTTTTTTTAATGTCTGATGCTTTTAAACTGTCTTTTACATTCATTCATCTATCTGTGTGACTTCTTCTTTTCCTCTCTAGGTGGTCCAAGTGTATGGGCGATCTCCCCAGAGGAGAGGGGCAAACATGATCAGAAGTTCGACACCCTCCATCCATCAATGGGCTATGTCTCAGGTACACCCATCAACAACACATCATTAATGACTGACTGTTAATGCATCATGCACAGTGATTTCCCTGCCAGCACATTCATAATGCAATTACACCATGGTGCATTCCTCAGTCGATAGCATCTCATTTGTCTAAGAGAAGATGTTTTTATTGATTTGTTTCCAGAGAACAGGGTGGGGAGACAGACCAAAGTCTTGTTCTTGTTTTGTAGTTGGGAGTCTTATGGAGATGTCTGAGAGGGTTATGTTGTTCAGGTTTTTTGAAGTGTTAAGTGTGTTGTTCTTTATGTTCATTCTGGATTTAATTATGGATTTTAATTGTTGATGTTGGAGGAACTATTATTTTCTTGCGGATCTTGATCGTGCAGTTGGAATGTTGTGCCTTGAAGTTCCTTTCTTTTTCTTTAGACCTTTTCATTTTGCTGAAAGTGCTTGAGTTTGGTGATAATAAGTTTATTCCTCTGTCTGATCATGTGATGTTTTGTCTGACCGGCCAGCCGATCTGCTGTCACACAAAAGCTGGTTTTGCCTTGATCTGTGCTTGGCCGGATCTTCTCTGTGTAGCGGGTTACATGAATACTGCACATTGGGTCACGCTGCATGTTGCCCCACAGCCAAACGCTGCGTGTTACAGTTACAGCGAGCCAAACACAAACAGCATGTCATCAGTGAGGAAGTTTCACACAGAGAGCTGAGGAGAAGCATCACTTCAAAGCAGCACGCTCATTTACTGCCGTAAGAACAGTAGATAAAGTATGGTTGTTTAATCCCTTCCGATACGTTAATTCATCCACCAGTATCAGCAGCCTCCACTCATTATGTAAATTTCCTTTTTATACTCCTGGATCATTCACTTCGCCATCCACACTGTCCAGCAGATTCAAGGAAGCCAGCCATCCTCCATATACCAGCAGACAAAACCAGGACTGGTTCTGCAGACTGGCAGGATTGGATTTGACTGACTGACTGACTAAAAACAAATAATTTTCTTTTTCTTTTCTTTCTTGAAGCCTCTTACTTTAACTGAATCATAGAAAGGGAAAAAAAAGTCAGAATCAGTAGGCCAGAGTTTTTACAAAACCGTCAATTGGAATAGGCCAAAAAAGTTGCAATTGGTGCAACCGTAGTTGTTTTGCAGATGGTGGTTGTGGTTGATGAATGCTTCAAGATCTGTCAAATTCTTTGTCAGGTTGCAGTAGCCTTTGCAATATGCGTGTCATCAGTTTTAAATTATGTTTATTTAGACTTATTTGATTCCTAAGAGTAAACTTTGTTAGAGCTGTGTCTGTACACCAACATGTTGAATCTAACCTCAGATGTCTGACTTTTGCACTCACACAGTCGCCTTGCCCTCACACCACCATCAGGCTACCAGAATCTCACTTTTATTGTGTTTCTCTATGTCTTCTTGTTCTGTCTCTTTCTGTAGGGGAACAGGCGAGGAAGTTTTTCCTCCAATCAGGGCTGCCTGCCTCAGTGTTGGCGGAGATATGGTGAGAAACCAACACACTCTCACACACTTTTGAGCGATGGGTTCTCTGTAAGTAATTTCACTTGGAGAACAAAATGTAAATAGCGTTTGATGACTCTCTGTTTCCCCCCGTCTCTCAGGGCTCTGGCTGACATGAATAAAGATGGAAAGATGGACAGGTTGGAGTTTTCCATCGCTATGAAGCTCATTAAGCTAAAACTCCAGGGTACATCGCTTCCCTCAGCACTGCCAATCATCATGAAACAGCCTCCAGTGCCTGCTCCCACCCTTAGTAACCCCACCTCGACCATGACCAACCCACCCTATGGTACATGTTTATCATTATATACTGTATGTGGATGTTTGTCAGTGAGGAACCTCACTGGATGTAACACAAAAATTAAACACAAAAGCAACACAAAAAAATATCTGTATCAAAAGATTAAACAGGTTTAAAAAAAAGCCTCATTTGGGGACAATTAACATCAAATAACAAGCTAACCTAAGATGTGACTTAATGATTATCATTATATGTGCATTTGGACTGCTGTGTAATCTAACTGTGTGCCCACTGTGTGTGTTTGTGTGTCCCAGGTATGGGTGCTGTGCCTAACATGTCCATGATGCCTGGGACAAACCTTGCCATGTTGACCCCTATCTCCATGGCAACCCCTGGACTCTCACCTCTGACACCAATGACAGGCCTCACCCCTATGGTTACTGCAACAACAGGCCTAAGCCCTCTGATAGCCTCAACCCCCAACAGGCCCCTGATGCCCACCGTGGGAAACGCCACCCTGCCAAACGGCACCATGGGAATGCTCCAGCCTATCCCAGCTGGACCTCTGGCCGCTGGTACAGACCACTGTCATTTCTAACTTTTATTTATCTGCTTCCTCTATTATTTTTTTTTCTCTGCTGTGCCATTTCGCAACTGTTACTGCTTTGAAAAAAGAAGAGTCATCAGGAGGACATTCACCTGTCACCTGATTATCACCTGCAAGATGTTTCTTTTCTGTTTTTTATGCAATGGAAACTATTATAAATGTTTGCAGCAAAGTGCAGATGATGATTTCTGTAGTTTAAGAGGAAAAGAAATGAAATGTAACCCTGGTACTGCAGAGTCAGGTCCCTCCTTCTCTTCTCCATACAAATAGCCTCCCTGTCCTTGACAAGGTTACAGCCGTTCCTGAATGACAGTATATCACTGGTCCAGTACAGGGCTCCCCTCCCCTTTCTGAAAACTGTGAAAAAGTCGATGCAGTATGTTGGGGGAATTTTTGTTGGGGCTACAATAAAATGTCGTCATAATGTTGCAGATAATTGTAATAGTGTGTAACAGTCATGTGTTTGTGCTTTGTGTTGTCAGGCCTGCCTTTCTCTGCATCCCCCTACACCTCTTCACTAGGACTCTCCTCTGGTGCTCCTGCTGGTGTGAACAACGTGTCATCACTGCTGGACCTCAGATCTACCAGGTAACACACAGAAAAACACATACAGACATTTAGCAGCACTAAGCAATTTCTGCTTTTTACGCAATCAGTGCCTTGTTTACCTTGTCAGAATTGTCTGAAGTACAAATGCAACTCACTAAAGTTTGGTGCGTTCAGCTTGTATTTTCATTTCACCTTTGTGTGTCCTTCAGCTCTGCCTCCTCATCACCCTCTGTGATGTCACCCATGGCTTCTGGACCCAGTGACTGGGCTGTGCCACATGCCTCCAGACTCAAATACAGACAACAGTTCAACAGCTTGGATAAACAGATGACTGGATACCTCAGTGGTATGATGAGTGTGTGTGTGTGTGTGTTTTTTATATGTGATCAGTGTGTCAGTCATACAAAAACCAAAAATATGCATGGAATGCAGGCATGAATGTTCATAAACAACAGCCACTGATGATTTCATAACGGCTGCCTCCCTTTTTCTATGTTTGTCAAGCCTTAGCTCACTCTGAGGAAG
Source organism: Naso brachycentron (assembly GCA_029874485.1). Taxonomy (NCBI): domain Eukaryota; kingdom Metazoa; phylum Chordata; class Actinopteri; order Acanthuriformes; family Acanthuridae; genus Naso; species Naso brachycentron. The sequence continues at coordinate 18,950,696 of JAQFJA010000001.1, forward strand.
TGGCGGCTGTGGGTGTGTCAGACACTGAGGCAGTTTCTCAACACGTACACATTCACAGACACACACACGCAGTCAGCCAAGTGTGTGCCCTTCTCTTACTGCAAGCCTTGCTGGACCTGTTTTTTTGAAATAGCCATGACACCATGATACAGTCAAAGAACAATGCACACACTACACACACTGCAGCCTGACTTGCACATGATTTCCTCAGAGTGTGACTTTGCACATTATGTGCGGTCCAGAGCATGAAATAAATTACGTGAGTGACTTTTTGCCAGTTTTTGAACCTCTTGGATTAATTTCTTATCAGATTACAGCCTCTACCTCACACAGAGAGGATGAAAGCCATCTGTAAAACCTGTTAAAAAAACTGTTATTTGTACTGTCACAGTTCTTTCTTCATCATGTCTTATACCAAGTTTAACGAATAAGGGTTAAAAAGGTTCATATTTTCCTATTTCAGAATCAAACTTTTTTACTCTTTTGTCACAAAAGACTACACAACAGGAATCCATCTTGGAAACCAGCTGTGATGATGCATGACCTTACTGCATTTTACACACACACCGTGACCCCTTTCTCTGTGACATACTGGTGTTCTGACATTTTCTGCTCTTGTTGTCAGGTCAGCAGGTGAGAAATGCCATGGCAACCACGATGCTGACTCAAACACAGCTGGCCGCCATCTGGTGAGAATATCTGTGTGATTTCGCTTAGAGAATATCTGTGTGTCACTGTGTGTGATAATGCGAGTTTGTGTCTGTACATGTCCCGTGACAGCTGCAGTGTGTTTTTTTCAAGAGGCAAAGTCAGGTTTGGCAGATGTAGGAAACTTAATTCCACATTAGCGGTTATGACAAAAGGCCAATTCTTTGTCAAGGGATGATTTATTTGCAAGTCAAGGCTGCTCTCCGTATCTAATACAAGGTAATTAAGTTGATGATTGTGAAATTTTGTTTAAACTATAAAATATTATATAAGTGACTTTGCTGTGATTTGTTGGTTTTACCTCCCAAAATACTTTTTTTATTCATATTAGGGGTATAGCGAGACATCGATGTATCAGTGCATCGATTTATATTCCTACGATCCAACTACATTGATAGGTAAATGATAAATGGTCCACTTGTGTGGCTTGTATTGATCTAAAATCATTTTTCAAAGCAAAGATCGACTGTATTGATAAGTGCCTCCTATTTAGCATGTCAAACGTCATGTGGATGTATTTTTCGCAGTTATAATGGTAAATTGTTGTAAATGTTACTCCAGTTCATCCTCCGGCATTCTGGGCATGCTTATTGCGTCAGCTGGGTCATTTCAGATAATGGCAGATCATGGCATGGTAGCGTCAGGAGAACGAGAGATTTTCAGTTGGTGTTTGCAGTCCACACAGACTGAATAGAGGCCTTGCACTGAATGTTTGTATAGTGCAGTGCATCATGTTTTTGCAATGTGTTACCTCCTCTTCCACTGCATAGAAATAAGTGTTTTCTTTTCCTCTATTTTTTGCAAAAAAAAACATTACTATATCAATTTTTAGTCATTGAATTGTATCATATCATATCGCTCTAAATGAGCCCATATCGTTCTTGTATCGTATCATCAACCAAGTGTCGTGATACGCATTGCATCGTTGTTAAAACGCATCGTTGCACCCCTGATTCATATAAAGCTTGGTGGCATCACACAGCAGGATCTTCAGGACTACTTCAGTATATTTACAACAGCATAAGGTACATGGATAACTTTTTGTGTGAACAGCACCAACTGATATGTGTGTGTCTTTATACAGTATGTAGTCATAATCATATTGTATTTTGAGTGGACATGAAGACAAGTAGCTGTGAAGTTTAGTCGGTTACCTTTACCAGCATATTCAGTATTGTAACATTAATAAAGAGAACAGCTGATCAATTGAGAGTTACATTCATATTCAAGAGAACTTGGTTCTCCAAAGGGAAAACATCTTTCGTAGCTGTTTCAAAGAACTTTTCTACCCTGTATGTAGTTCTACTTTATTTAAAGGTAATAACACCAAAACTTGGCACCTCTAATTTGCAACCCCCTCTGCAGGAATTTGGCTGATGTGGATAAGGACGGCAAGCTAAAAGCTGATGAGTTCATTCTGGCTATGCATCTTGTGGACGTGGCCAAGACTGGGCAACCACTGCCGCTGACACTGCCGACGGAGCTGGTTCCACCCTCACGAAGGCAAGTGATGACCCAAATTATCCTGTACTGTAGATCTAAGTATTAAGATTTGAGAACATTTAATATGGGCTATATCAATCTCAATGTATATTCACAATTGACTTATAATCGTTTATTCAAACAAGTTATTGTAAATCTGTTTTCCAGGAACGCAGTGAATGGATCCAGTCCCTCCCCCTATGCAGCTCTGACTGATGACTTGGACCTAGAACCTCCGCAGAAAGCAAAACCCAACTGTCAGTACTCAACTTACTTACCACGAACACAGAGTGCTGCCTTGTTAAACTGCTGCATTTTGTTCTGTTCTCTGTATTCTATATATTACAATTTTTAGACGATACCAAATAGCAGAAAATCAGTGATTGCAATCACTTGCTGTAAATCACACCTTTGCAGTTGACATGGCTGTCAAACACTAAAAAAATAATTAGATTATAGCATAAACATACTTATATTGTTGTAATATACACAGAAGCCTAAACTGCAGACAGTCAAAAGCACCAAAGTGATTGAAGTGGTGCAGGGCAGCAGACTTTGGCACTGAGTTTGTACACACTATCAGCTTACACGCAACAATAGTAATAGTATCAGTAATAATAATAGACAGTAATTAAAGTATCCAGTCTTTTTTAATGTTAGGTTCACAGCTTAATGCTGTTTCAAATCCCTAAGTCTCCTGAACATTAATTGTAATCTTAAGCTTGTGTCTTTGATTCTCAGCGATAGTTTTACGTGAAACTACACACTAACTTTTAATTTACACACACAAGCTTCCTCATGTATTCAAACAATGTTAACTCTTGCAGGATTTGACATCCCGATCAACATAAAAATGTTCCTGTTAATGTTTTCCTTTACGTAGATACGTTTGAGGATAAATTTAAAGCTAACCTGGAGCGAGGGAACGCAGAGTTGGAGAAAAGACGCCAGGCTCTGCAGGAGGCGGAGAAGAGGGAGCAGGAGCGTCGCGCTCAGAAGGAGAGAGAGGAGCGTGAGAGGAGAGAGAAGGAGGCTCGGGAGGCCGAGGAGAGGAAGAGAAAAGAGGAGGAGAGGAGGCTGGAGCGACAGAGGGAACTGGAGAGGCAGAGAGAAGAGGAGAGACAGAGGGAGATAGAGAGAAAAGAGGTGAGGGTCGATACTGTGTTTATAAGTGTTAATCTTCATGTGAGTGTTTCTGTACTTAACAGTTACAGGGGAGAGTCTTTTCTTAACACGTCAGTTTCTTTGGGTTCATTCTAGGCTGCACAGCGGGAGCTTGAGCGCCAGAGGAAGGAGGAGTGGGAGAGGAGGCGGCGAGGAGAGCTCCAGATAAAGAGGGAGCAGGAGCAGGATGATATCATCAAATTGAAAGCTAAGAAAAGGAGTCTGGAGATGGAGCTGGAGGCTGTGGTAAGTGGCAGAGCGACAAGTAAAGGCTTATTTCACTACAACATGCATGTAGACATACCGCTGTCGTGCAGTATTTGCCTCTGTTTATCAAGCAGTGTCTTATCTAACATGCATACTTGAAGAAGAGTTTGTGAATATCATCTCTTTCTCTCCCTCAGGGTAACAAGCACCGTCAGATCTCAGACCGGCTACGTGACATTCACAACAAGAAGAAGCTTCAGAAGACAGAGCTGGATCTGACCAATCAAAGGATAGAAACACGCCAGCAGGACATAAACAACCTGCACAAACAGCTAGAGGTGTGTGTGTCCTGTGTTTTTACATCTAACTTTTTTTTTAACAATATTTTATTGTAGCAGGGTGTACATGACAGTTAATGCTGGTTATCTTCAACAGTTTTGTGTTATGCCTGACTGATGTGTCCTCCACTGAGGCATTTCTTGTTGCTTCGATCTATTTCCTTTTGCTCAGGAGTTCCAGAGGAAGTTGTCCCAGCTGACGCCGGAGCAGAAGAGACTGACTGAGAAACTTAAAAACATGGCTCTGAATAACATGCCTGGTTAGTAATGATGGATAATTTGACTTGACTCAGGAACGACAGCATATTGTAGATTAAGTGTTTGGATGTTAGATGTCAGAACACAACACGTTGATGAGAAAAGTGGTGAGTTATATCGATTTAAAAATGATATATTCCAACAAACCACTGAATATGTATTTAAGGTAACAGAACAAACCACAGCAGAAATTGAAATATTACGTGAGCAAAAAGCATGAAACAGAATTTGTGTGTAATAAACAAATGTAAAATATGAATTACAAAGTATTCGCAGTTTTCACTTTGTAAACTGACATCTTTGTTTCATTAAACTTATTTATTCACTGGAAAGATTCTAGCTTGTTTGTTTACTGTATTTCATCTGTTGCCAGCGTCGACCATGTCCACCCTGAAGGTGGGTGTCACAGAGAAAAAAGGGACATGTAATAAACTGAGAGAGCAGCTGGAAGCCCTGGAGAAAGAGACTGCTGCCAAACTGGCTGAAATGGACCGGTATAACAAAGACATGCAAGTAAGAACTAAATACAAATTTAACATCACTAGAATGGTTTAACTTGGCATCCGTTAAATTAACATGTACATTCATAATGAGCCTGTTCCTCCCAGAAATTAAACGAACCATGAGTACAGATGCGCTGTAGAAGGTCTCAAATTGTTTAAAAGCATCAGGGCCTGATTCACTAAAGGACTGCTCTGCTTTTGCGGCTGCTAAACCTTCAAATGAGAGAAAAAAATGGCATGCAGTCCACAAAGCAGGAGCAAAGGGTGAAATGCACGAACTGCACTGCCATTCCTAGCTGCGCCTGTCCCATTTGCCTGCATGTAAATTAGGGAATAATTATGCATTCGGTGCAAAATTGCCTCCTTTCCTATGCAAATAAACCTTGTTGCAAATACCACCTAATTCACAAAGACCAGCGCTACTTGCCACAGGCAGTTACAGCAGTGCTATTAAAGGCAAATGAGACCCGTCTCTCTCTCTCTCTCTGTCTCTCTCTCTCTTAAAAACTAGTGAGCTTTGAATGATATTGAGTTGATATTGAGTGATATTATGGTCAAAGTCTACAGACAGAGAGGGAATCAAGTGGATTGTGAGCTTACAACAAAGTTTAAAATTTCTGGACCCTAGAAGCACACAAGTTTCTGCAGCTGTCAGCGACTGACCTATTAAAGACAATCAGCTGTGGTCCATTTATGGAGAGCAATAAGGCCTTATTAATTTATCGTCATTAGTGTGAGTAATTTTGTACATACAGCATACACTCACACATATGCACCGTGTTTACTTAAATATCTTCACTTTATTTTTAATGACCTGTTTTCAGTTACGCACTGGGAGGGACAGAGAGAAGGAAAAAAAGATGGAAAAACTCATGTGATTCTCTGCTCCTCTGGTGTGTGTGTTTTCTTCATGACTGTAAAATATTCCACAGATACAGAATTTTAAAAAATATGTAACACTCGTCTAGGTCCTTTTCAGGTGTATTTTTGCCGAGAACCGCGAGCATGTCCCGGTATTTATTTATTTTTTTAAGTTAATTAATTTTTTTAAAAATAGCAAAAAGTGATCAATTATGAATGACGCTATTATTTTATCTGGCTATGCAACTGTTTCTAATGGAGCTCAGGATTAAGTCATATGGACTGCCTTTATTACAAACAATTTCACGTATAAACCTGCGATCTGTGTGTAACAGCCGACCTGTGAGGATGTGAAGCAGAATAAAGAACACTATCATCAGATCCTGGTCGATCTTCTTAATGAAGCAACCACGGCACCATCATAAAAGCGCACAGACTTTTTTCTAATTTGAGACTGGGTATGTGTGTGTGGTCTAAACAGAAGATAAATATATAAAATACAAATT
>JAQFJA010000001.1:18968657-18979462 GCA_029874485.1 Naso brachycentron
TGGGTGCTTGTGTTCCATTTTAAATGTTTCTCTCCTAAATAATTGTGTTTTCAAGGTTAACGAGGGTGTGAGAGAAAAGGAGAACTCTGACAGACTGGAATGGATTCAGAACCACGTACAGTGTGACGGCGCAGCAGAGGTAGTGAACTTACTAATTAATAAATGAGTTAATTATTTGGAGATTTAGTTAACTTGATTACCTTTAAAGTTTTCATAACATTATCTACAGAACGTTGAGATCTTTTTAAAGTTACTCTCATTCAACAGAACATGGTCTTCAACTCTCTCACCAACTGTTTGGGCCCCAGGAAGCTGCTCCACAGCGGCAAGGTGAGTAAAACTGCAATGTGTCTGACATTGAAAACCAGATGGTAGTTCTTTAAATTCCAGAAAAACATTTTTCAATTTCACTGAATCAATATTTTAATATCTACATGCTATATTAAAAAAACAGGCAGACTGCTGAAGGTAGGTTATGAAAATATAAAATGTTGCAGGGTTTCATATGACAAGACTTGACTTATACAGTCAAGATCAGTGAGCTCAGCTGGTTCATCCAAGCAGAAACCCAGCAAAAGGATCACTCACTGGCATGAATAATATTGTTAAATAAAGTTAGAGGTTTGTCTTTTTGCTTGAGGGTTAAATACTTATGACACTGAACAGCTGATTGTAAAACCACCATCATCACTGATCAACAAAAGTGGAAAAGAAAAGTGTTTTTATAAGCATTTAAATACTCTTCAACTGTTTTGTCCGTAATGTGATTTGTATATATATCACTTGTTTTGCTTCAGATGTACAAAGCAAAGAGCAACAAGGAACTCTGGGCTTTTCTCTTCAACGACTTTCTGCTTTTGACTCATGCGAGTAAACAGTTCACCTCGTCCGGGCCTGATAAACTGTTCAGCAACAAGAATCATGTACAGCTCAAGATGTACAAGCCGGTAACACCCACACGCGCACACATATATGAAATGTATAGAACTATGCACTTCCCTGTCATTAGACACCGAATGTGCTGTTGGACAGTGTATAATACCTCACTTCCTGTAGCCTGTGTTGCTGAATGAAGTTCTGGTGAAGCTGCCGGATCCTTCCAGCGACGAGCCTGTCTTCCACATCTCGCACATCGATAGAGTCTATATACTCAAGACTGAGAACATCAATGAACGGTAGCTGCATGCATACAAACACACACACACACACACACACAGATTTGGTGTGTTTGGTGGCCTTTACAGTTACTGTGTGTGTTTGTGTTTCCAGGACGGCCTGGGTTCAGAAGATCAAGGCGGCGTCTGAAGAATTTATTGAGACAGAAAAGAAGAAAAGGGAAAGGGCTTATCAAGGTTTGTCTCTGCACTTACACATCCACTCACATTGCAGCCAGTGTGATGCATCTGTTTTAATTGACCTGGCTGGATTAATTGACCTGTGTGTGTGTATGTGTGTGTGTGTGTGTGTGTGTGTGTGTGTGTGTCTGCAGCGCGGTCTGTGAAGGCCAGTGGGATCGGCAGACTCCTCGTCACTGTCTTGGAGGCCACTGAACTCAAGGCGAGCAAATCCAACGGTGAGCGTGGATACACTCATGTTACAGGATGTCCTTAAAGTTCAGTGGACTAAGAAACACACCATGAGTTTAAAATTGTTATCGTAGAGTTCAGATTTGAATCCCTGCTAGATGCCTCATGCACTGCTGCATGGATGCCTAATGAGGACAAGATGAAGTCCCACTTAACTCTGAAGCTCTGTCATCCCTTTTTTCATCAGATTACACTGTCAGAGGCCATTCTGTGTGCTCTGTGCAAGAGTTATACTTGTTTCCTTAATGCAGGATTTTCATGTTGTCTCATGTTTTAGTCTTATTTTACGCTGTCTGACTTGTTTAAACATTCCTCTCTTCATTTCCCTCTTTCACTCCAATCTCTTTTTTTTCCTTATTCTTTTTTTCTGTTGCTCTTCTATTGTTGTCCGTACCTTCCCTCATTTCTTCATTTATTCTTGGCTCATGTCTCCTCTCGTCTACCTGCTCACCTGCCTTCACGTCACTCTTCAGGTAAAAGTAATCCTTACTGTGAGGTGACCATGGGAGCTCAGATCTTCACATCCAGAACGCTCAACGACACTCTGAACCCCAAGTGGAACTTCAACTGTCAGTTTCACATCAAAGACATTTACCAGGACGTCCTCTGCATCACCATCTTTGAAAGAGACCAGTTTTCCCCTGACGGTCAGTAACCAGCTTATGCCCTTTTTGCTTTTACTCCCTCATTATTGCCCACCGATTTCTCTGTAAAGCTGCAAATTGAAGTGAGAAAAAACCAAACTGACAAATGAACTTAAATGACCCTCTCAGATTTGCACATTGCAAAGGGCTGCAGTTATTTTGTGTCTGACCCACTCATACACAACTATGACACGAGAGGTTTTGACTAGTAATATTCCTGTTGGTTGCCCATTATTATTCTGAGCTCTTTTGAAATGTTCCTCTTCTATTTCTTTTCTCATATCAGAGTTTCTGGGTCGGACAGAGGTTCCCGTGGCAACCATAAAGAAAGAGCTTGAAAACAAGGGAGCTGTGACACGACGTCTTCTGCTGCACGAGGTTCCTACAGGGGAAGTGTGGGTCCGCCTCGACCTGCAGCTCTATGGCAACAAATAGCCACACAGGAAGAACTATATAATTTTGGATTCTTTTACCAAGATATCCCTCCTGCATAGTAACCAAATAAAAAAAAGCTGCTTTGTGTCACCTAAAAAAACTGCGATGGATCCAAAACAAGATGCACCTGAACTGTATTTAACACAACATGCCTTAATATTTTAATATCAACCAGCATAATAACCAAATAATACCTCTTCTGATGTCATCTGTATCTTCCAGTAGAGATAAGGGCCTGAGTGACATCATCTGAACCCACCAATAGGAGCCAGATTTCACGTACTGGTTCATGACCAGAGATAGAGAGGGTTGTGTGACTGATGCAGCTGTTTGCATCTGCACAGTATGTCATGTTAACTCTGTAGGGGTGAAGATGAAGAACACAATGGGTCATTAAGCTGAATTTGGGTCCTCTGCTGTAATAATTTCTCACCTTCAGAGGGAGATTGAACTGGAAAAGCAAATTCCTATAATGCAATTAATAGAGCAATACAGTTACGATTACAAAGGTTCTTATCCACTGTGCTATACTAGTCTATAACAGCTCAATATCTCAGTTACAACAGTTGGATTTTAAATATTTAGTTGTTACGATAAACTTCACCAAGTCTGGTCAACTGAGGCCATTTAAACTAAGAGCTGAAGTTGAGATTTCAAGTATTTTATCTTTAACTTACACAATATGTATATGTTGAATATATTTTTCTCAAAGGAGGAGGTCGTGACTGATGGTTTTCAAGAGACTGTCTGATCTGTAACATGCATCTACAATAAGAGCATCATGAAGAGTAGATGGCAGATGACAGACAGCAGCACGGACTCTGAGACAAATGGGAAAAAAATGTTTATTTTGTCAAAAGCTCTGATCTGGAGTCAGTTTACTACTGTAAAACTCAGGATAAGTTCTGGGTTGAATCTGTTTTATTTTGTGTGTGTGTGTGTGCGTGCATGTCTTTTGAGTGTGGAAATATAAACATACTTTCTATTGAATTAAGATATAGTTACATAAAAAGATCTTCAGCTGAGGGCTGTGGATGCTGCAGTTCTTTTGGGATAACTCGTAACTTCTGGCCTTAATGTAAGTCTTAATGTAAGTTTTTTTCTTGTCAGTTCTTTGGGATGATGTCGGTCTTAAATGGGATCTTGGGATGTATTTATTAGCCTTACTTTTGTGTGCAAAATCAGCCAAGGCCAAGTAGTTAGGGTGCAAAATAACACAGGTGAAAATGTGGCACAGGTATGAAAAAGATGTATTGATGCACATTTGAATGTTTGCTTCTACACCAGCTGAGTTAACGGTTCCTGTGTTGTTCTTCAGTGTGGAGAATTTTAAGGATGTCAATTTTTAAGGCAACACAGACTGGCAGTTTGTCTGCAGTAAATAACAGTATTTACTTACTTATGGTTTTTGTTCTTTACACTTTTACCCTGCAAGAGATTTCTAAGTGTCATCTCCATTCCCGCCTCCCTGACAGCAATATTCACCATCTGTGTTGCCTGAGAAACTTTCCTTTGTGAACATCCAACATAAAAACTCAACAATGATGTGGTGTGTGAAAGCTTTTTATTCATGTTGTCAGTTGACTCTTTGGTGTCTTCTGCTTTGTTTTTACTCTTTTGTCCTTTTACATCCTGTTTCTTTTCTGACTGTGTGCAGATATTAACGAGAAAGGGTTGTATTTATTTCTTAATTTATGCGTTTGTGACTATCCAAATGTCTGGAGCAGCTTTGCTCGCTGCCATCAGTTGGTTTCCACTGGGTTTGTTTTGAACGTGTGCGACGTCAAATATTGAGATGTGTAAATGGGACACATGTTGATACTGTTTTGAAAGCCTGTATAACATCTTTGAGTTTTTCTGTAAGGTTGACCAGGTCACCAGGCGCTTCATGCGCTTATATTCTAATAATTTGTGTATTTCAATCAATGAAATTCTCTTTTTAAATACTTTGTTTTTCTTTGAATTGTTCGAAAATGTGCAAATAGACTGGACTACCTTCCTCATCTATGTTGGGCTGTTAAAGGTTGTCTTTTGTTTTACTTAATTTTTTTTTTCCTGCAGCCCTCTGCATTTGACTGCTGCTGTGCTGATTTCTAACCCAGACTGTCGGCCTGGAGTCTGTAACCTGCTGTTTGTTCTCACTTTGGCCTCCATGTGGCACTCTCTGATTCAGGGTTTCTTAAGTCAAATTAAAGACATTAAAGTGAACAAACTGTCAGATTATTGGCGAGCTTCAGAAGGCTGACGTTTAACACTGTAAACCTTTAGTGCACAAGCTCCGGCAGCAGGAATGAATGTGAAAACTGATCATCTTTAATGTCATTTCCTTAAAAATGCTCGAAAACACACTTTCGTCTTCCAACCATTACCAGTTACAACAGCAGTTGTTACAACTGCGCTGTTGTTTTGAAGTTGTGTGAGTGATCACTAATAATTGTAATCATGATGTAATCTTCTTAAAAATTACCTATGATGAGGGAATTATATTTTTGAGAGCTAACACTGAGTATAGAGATGACCAGAGAATTTATTTTGCTGCATTAAAAGCATAAAGTCTGTCATGTTTGTCTGATACATTGAATATTTGACAAAATTCTTATTTAATACATTATAGTCAATATTTTGTCAATGTATCATAAAACCAGATCCAATTTCAAAGACATTTAATTAAATTAAAATTTTAGGTAGGAGAAGCATCATATTATAAAGATTTTATTTTGTTTTTTTGGTTTCTGTTGCGTTCAGTCAGAGTCAATGAAGTTCAGGGTGGACTAGCAATAGCCCTCATTAAGTCCTTCTTCACCCTCCACTGACTCTGGGTCCACAGGAGCATCAGTCATTATGTAACTGCACTGAGTGGCTCTGCGAGAGGCTGACAGCAACACACACGGCTGAGTCGACCGAGTCAGCTGAACTCAACCTTCTGCGGCAGAGTGCCACAGTGGTAGTAATGGATTTAATGCAGTAGGACTGTAGTGATATAAATAGTGGCAAGCAGCGGTAACTCACACTTTTTCACTTGATTAAAAACTAATTCATCCCAGATGTTCATGAACCATTTGACCCAAAAAATGTCTTCAAAGTTATAAATTTTACAGAAAACCAGAATTATGGCTCAGATAACAATCTGTGAGAGGAAAAAAATGTTTTTTTTTTCCATTTTAGAGGCCAACAAATTCTAAAATATATATGTTACACCATTAGCAGGAGTTAGTAAACGAGTTAAGTGACTGATTTTACGGATAAACTATAAAAAGTGCTTTTTTAATTGTCTGAACCATCTCACTATAAAGACTGCTTGCAGGGCGCATGCAACACAGATTTAAAACTCCACCACTCTTTGAAAAAATACCAGTGAAAAGAAAGAATGTGAGTTTAAAGAACAATGCAGAGTTTCTCTTATTTGAACTAATAGGCTGTGTGTTGCATTCATTTTTTTCTTTTTAGTGGAAAGCTAAAATTGAATGTTTAAAGAGATAAAAACAGGCAGACAGCTTTAAATAAAAAAGGCCTCCTGTGAAGTGATGTTTGTCTGCATGTAGTCAGTGTAAAGGTCAAACGTGTCTGTGAGTCTATGCTGCATGTATGTGTGAACAGAGAGTCTCTCGTCCCTCAGGAAACACGACACAAGCTTGGAGAGCAAGAAACAAACTTAAGCGAGTTAGTGAGGCGGACTTCCTACTGAAAATCTTCTCAACACATTTTTTAAATAATTACAATTTTAAAAATCTATTTCAGAGGTTAATTAATTGATTTAAGAGGAACCTGATGTGTCCAAGGTGAGGTCATTTTCTGATCTTTATCAAGGTATATAAAGTAAACCTTGTCAGGGTTATCCATACAAACCGAATCTACAAGGATAATGTCATTGGTCAATACTGTAAAACAGCTGTATCGTCCAAAATCAGCAAAACAGCCCCGCAGCGTGGAAGTGCTGATTGGTTGTCGTCTTAAGGCTGCTGTTATCTTTTTTCGTTGCTGTCTTCAGCAACATTTTCAGACGCAGCAGGCAGCTGTTGTCAGAAATAAAGCCAACAGACTCGGTGAGCAGCTGCTGGTGAGAAAAAGTGGAACATTTAGAAACAGATGCGCTTTGGTGAGATATTTCCCTTATTTCACCTGCTCAATATGGGAGAATCAAGTTTTTTTTTGTCACAGCTACCAACTAGAACAACTATTTTGTACCTTGCTCCCAGTTTTATGCCAGTTTTCATGTATTTTTTATATTTTCCATGCAAAAATAACTCATGACTCATTATTCATCACCCTATAGGATTTTCCTTACGTCTGAGGTTACAGTAAGTGGGTAAGTGTAGAGGCAGACTGAGGACGGAAATAGCAAAACGATGAGGCAAAGAGGTGGAACAGGTTGAGAGAGTCGGTGAGTGAGGCAAAGTAAAACAAAAAAGTGCAGTAGGGCAGAAGAGGAGAGTCATTTACATGCAGAAGGAGAAGAAACAGACAGAAGGGAATAAACATATGGAGACAGAACGACAGTATGGAGAGAGAAACAGAGAGAGACGTGCATGGAGGATGAGTCTGAGAGGCCCTCAGTTCCACTTGACTCAGTCATGGGAATGATTTGATTATCGCCACATGAACAGCTGTCTTATGTAACACACACACACACACACACAAAGATCTCAAAAATAATGAGAGGTTTGTGTTCTGGCCAAAAGCCTACACTAAGCAAAGGTGGCCTGTAGCCAGGTCTCTTCCTATTGTCAAATGAAAAAGAATACAATGCATATATAGAAGCTGAAATAATGGATTTTCAGGATATAAACAAAGTAGTTCTGCTTTCAGTGACGATGAAAGGAGTATTTATGTGTTTGGAGGTGCACTGTGGAGTTTTTACATTCAGTTTTCTCATCAAAACACCTTTTGTATATCCTTGAAGTTTAAAAAAAAAAATCTTCCTCATAAAACCTTGTCAGAGACATTTTGAATCATTTTTAAATCCTGTATTAGTAAGATCCAAGTTGACTAGCTTGCTTGACTAGCTTTGCTGGCACATATTGCTACACTACTTTGTGCATTTCCAGCACTGACTGTCAAATATAATATTGTGAAACCTGCAGCTGGACTGTTCACCACATTTTGCCTGCATGTGTGTCCTCATGCTCACACAAGAAACAAACACAATGAGGATCTGCTCGTAAAAACATTTATCCATAGCTTTGCCAGTGTGCAAAAGAAAGTTTGAACAAATAGTAGGAGTCTACAAGTTTATCATAAGATTTTGTATGAACTTAATCTGAAATGAATATCAGCAAAAACTACAATATTGGTCTCTGAATTGTAGAAGAGTACATAATAACCTTAAGTTGTAAGTGTAAGTGTAAGAATAGTGATATTCTATATATTTTTCTTATTGCCAGCAAATTAATTAAACAGCAAAGAAAAAAAATCTGTTTGTATTATAACTGTACATCATAATTATAAATTATACATGTGCAGCCAAAAGATAATATTATTAATTAAACTGTAACTTAGACTTGCCTTGCCAAAAAACTATTTAATCATTTATCAGTGATACACACTGTTGAATTATCTGACATGAATACGAGTTGTTGTTTCAATTGCGCTCTCACTTGTTGCTCATTATAGCACCAACCAGTTGTTACCCGTGTTTCAACCTGATATTTTGGGCAGTGGAAACACTTACAACAACATGATAAAGTGCTTACAGACGAAAAGAGACGTGTTTTTATACAGACAACCGCTAAAGATCAACGTTATCATTCAGTTACAGTCATGTTTCCGGTCACCTAATAATAAAACTCTAGTCTTCACTGTGTTTAAGCTCTAATGATTTTGCCCTCCAACAATTCTGCTAACAAATAAATGCTGCTTCAGCTGCTGCAGCAGCTGAAATCGACCCTATGAGAGCTGAGTAAAAGTATAACAGTACAGTTATGGACCACACAGCTTAAAAATTAGCTGCAGGTTTAAGGATGAGTGTCTTTAGGAATTCAAGTCTCAAAGTATTGATAGACTCACTAATGTGTTGTTGGTTTTTGTCATTCTACAGGATGTGTTGGATGTGGACAATAATAGAATAGTGCCAACGAAGAACTGTACTGAGACAATACATTTACATAACTTCCACCGAAGATTTTGAATGAGTTAAGAAAAGAAAATAAATAGTAAACTCTGGGACATGTGTTGGTCTGTTTGAAAATTTCCTACTATCTATCTGTTAATATAAATGTCTTTAATCCGTTAATCCGTATTGAGGTCGACTGTTTTAATTTGCCGAGACAAGACTTTCCACATTAAAGGCTCTGGTGATGATTAATACAATGAAATATGAGTGAAACAAGGACTGTGCTGTTACGTAGGCCCAGCCTTAACACACAGCATCTGAAACTCACAACTCCTGTCGCTTTGTTATTAAATAGAAGACTGACAGCAAGTCCTTGCAGAACACAATGCACAGAGTTGACGGTGTTAATATTTCATCCCACTAAGCAGGAGGTGCAGAAATGAATGCATTATGGATGATGAGTTGTGAGCGGGCTGTACATACTGTAGACTATGTGGAGCAAGGTTAGGATCTGCGTTTGTTTTTATTTATCGGTGAGGATGATGATGAGGTGATAATGGGTTTTTCAATTACCTAGAAAAAAAATTAAATTCCAACCACTCAGTTGTAATCTAAGTTTAGCACTAATAAGCAAATGCAAGCACGCTAAACAAGGAAGAAAGACAATAATCTCTTAAACATCAGCATCACTGAGCCACTGGTGTGATTGTAGCTTTGTGTTTAGGCTGTAAAAGCTCCACCTTTCCCAAGACCAGGTGCAGATTTTCAATCTACCCAGTTAGCAGCTTATAATAATATTGAGAAAAGTCACATCAGTACTGAAAAATGTTTTCTGAACCCTCACAGTCAAGAATATCAGAGAGACATCCAGTGTTTCAGAGACAGAGCAGAGGCAGTGTCGATGATGAAGATAAAGATGGGAGGATGAGGGGAGGACTGAGGGAGACTATTTACGGAGGATGACCATTTCACTTTTATTCTGTTACATTAACTAACTCACAGCATAGAGGCCTGACTAGAAAGATTTCCGTTTTCCGCCGTTGTCTACCCAGAGCATAATAAAGACCTCAACAGCCACAAAGAAATTCCTACAATGTCTCGTAATGTTCTCTCTTTAGTAGTTATGTAATCGGTTGAGAGAAATGGGCTAAAACGTGCTGAGACTTCAGACTGCACACCTGGGATCTCATTTTGATCTTTTGAGTAACATTAAATATTTTATAACCAGTTCATCACCAACTGTAACCTCTACAGCTGAATGTGATTCAGCATGTGCAAGCTGACAGCTTGTGTATTTTAGTGCAACATACTTGAACACCTGGTGAAGTAAAACAAGAGAAATTATGGAAGGAAATGGAGGGACATAAAACAGATCAGAGGAAATAAGACTAGTTTTATTTGTTAACCAAGCTAAAAGCTAAAATGTTTCAACAGCTATTGAATAGATACACATTTATGTTTCCTTCTCGATAAAATTGTAATAAACTTTAATTTGTCCAAAGCTGCAGTTTATGACTCTACCAGAAATGAATAACATATCTGTCATCCTCAGCATTAGTCTGCATTCAGCCCGAGTAAGGAAATGTTAGCATGCCAACACAAGACAAAAAATAAACTAAATCAAGACAGTTTAAACCTTTACATGATTTTTTTTCAGTTTATTATAAACAATTTCAAGTTTATTTAAAATCTATTGTGTTAGAATAAAACTGTACTTTTAAAATACATGTAAACATGTTAGTCCAACTGAAGTCTCACTTAGGTCTGATTTCTCAAAGTTGGACTGACACTCCTAGATAACGCAGTTGGGGATCAATTTATTGTTGCATGTACACACCTCAGTCGGCCCTGAACTGGCCTAAGCGCAGTGGTAGACAGTAAGTAAGTAAATTTATTTAAGTACAGTACTTAAGTACATTTTTTGAGTATCTGTACTTTACTTGAGTATTTGCTTTTTTGGATACTTATTACTTTCACTCAACTACATTTCAAAGACAAATATTTTACTTTTAACTCCACTGCATTTCTAGGAAGGCTGTGAAGTACTCCTTACTTATAGGTCAGCTGTTTCTTTGTTTGTTTGTTTTTTCC
>JAQFJA010000001.1:19017956-19028367 GCA_029874485.1 Naso brachycentron
CATTGTAGAGATGAGAAACGAGTGCACATCCCATATGTTCTCACGTTTAATACATGAATGTTAACTGTCCCTTGGTATGTTTCTGGTCTTAAGGCTACTTTAAATTCCTGCGTGGAGAGAATCACTGCGGCATTGAGTCTGAAATTGTGGCTGGAATTCCCAAATAAAATCTAAGGTAAGACAACAAATCAATATGCAATGGAAATATAATGTGTTAAACCTGTGTTTCCATTGTGCTTAGCCTTATACAGTACAATGCTGTTCTGTTGCAACTTGACTATTGTAATGTCATAAACCAGACTGGAATCTGTAGATTTGTTTTTTGGTTTATTTGTCCACAAGCCTCCTAATTCTTAATTGACTGCTGACCCGGTACCACCTCAGTTGCTCCTATTTGCTCCCACAGAAAAAAGTTTAAGAGTATTGGATGTGGGTTGAGGTTGTCCCTTTCTGATTCTGTGTTCTTCCTGCAGGTTTGAAATGGCATAATCATAGTCACTAGAGGGCGGCACACCCGGCTTTGCCAGCTCTGGAACTCTGACCTGCCCGACTGCTTTTAGTGCTTCAAGTTAAAGCCCACCGATCACCGTGCACACGACTTTGGGTTTTCTTTTGCCAGTAGAAAAAAAAATCAAGAGCAACCTTAACTTCATTTAGGTGAATTAGCAAATGGAGTGTATGACAGCAAGTATGTGCCTTTGCACAAATCCTCACTATTGGATTTAAGGTGTTTTTTGTGAATGAGCTGCTGAATGTCTTGTTCCCTCAACTCTTTCAGTAATCAAAAGGTCTCACAGTAAAAAGTGTTTTTAATGTGCATCTCATTTTATCTCCAGTGATTTGAAGCAGACTGTCACTAACTTGTTCCCCTGTTTCCACTTTGTTTTTCTGCACTGCTCGAAAGTGTGGACTACTTTAGACATGCAGCCCATTATGCAGCAGAAAGGCTTGGTTTGAATTGAATTGTTGTTTTGTTTTAAATCACCTTTTTATATTGAATTTTTTTTTTATCAAACATAATTTCTCAGTCCAATAAGTAACACTCCACAATGTTCGGATGTACACATTGTAATTGGTGCCTGTTGAATGTTTTTAAAGTTACGAGTATCAAATGCGTAATTGAACTTTTTTTTCATATGGAATGTTTTGTCTGCCGAAAATGATCAAAACATTTGGCACATAAATGTTATGTTCTGAATTACATTAAACAATGTTTCATTTCCCAATATTGTGTTTTGTTATTCTTAGATATGTAAACTGGTGTTTTGAATCTGTTTTTGTAAATGTTATGACCTATTTGATGCCTCCTATGCCTGATGGTGCTGACTCACTAAGAAAATGTAGGTCAAGATGTGAAAGCTGAATGAATCAAAGTAGGTTACTCTTATCAGGAGGTAATAAATCTTGATCGGGTTTTTTGTTGCTACAAACAGGGCAATAAAACATGGACGCTGACTTAAAATAAGTGGGGTATTGTGAAAAATATCCATTTTCTGTAATTTTTGCTAATGTGAGCAAAATGAGCTAGAAGCATTGTTTCTACTTTAAGGATAAGCTATTTTTAAACTGGGAGATAAAGTAAAATGAAGAAACAGTCAAAACTAAATATGTTTTCAAAGATCAGGTTCTATTTCATTCTTACTGAATTGCTCTAAAAGTTCCTTTTAAATGTCTCTCCAAGCTTAGTCACTTCCGCCTTGCTGTCCCCAAAACAAACACTTCCCCCTCGTAGTAAAATAAAAGGTGTTAGTTTTGTCGGCAGGCGTCCACCAAATAAGTTATTCAACCTGGTTAGCGTTTCTTAGTAAAAACCAAATACAAAAAAAGAGGGCTATTTGACAAATAAAAATATATCGAATGTGGTTGTTTATGAAAGCAGAAACAAAATTAAGGTGGTGGTGTTTTGAATTGATCGCACAAAAACGCATTTCTGATCGTCCAGTCAGCCTCATCCGGGACACTCCGACGTCTAAAACAAGCGCACAACCCAGCGCGCGGCGCTTTACTGGTCCAGCAGCGAAAACTGTTTGCTCATTACGAACGTTAACAGTGAGCCTCGATAGCTAGCTAACCATTGTACGATGGAGGGGGGAGGCAGGGTTTCGTGGATGAAATATGGGCCTGTCGTGTCCCTGTTAGTGGTTCTTTTGGCCTTGTGGTTCCGGTCCCCCCAGAATGCAGTCCTGGACGAACGGCTGGACACCGTGTTGTCCTCACTGCTCCGGGCTGAGCGGAAAGTCGGCATTAACAACGTCGCCAGACCGAAAGTGGCTATTGGTAAGTGCAGGGGGGTGTCAGCTAGCTATCGTTAGCTAACTATACACATGCTTTCCTAATGTTAGAGGCTTGGGAGGTTTTTTGGGGTTAATAACTGACTAACTGCTAATGCCCGAAATGAATGACAATCGCATTAAGGTCCGCTGGTATTGAAGTTCGCAAGGTGCTTTAACTTACGTGACCCAAACAGCTTCCTGCTGCTCTGATGTAACGTTATCGCTATCGTTAGTTAACGTTAAAAACGTCAGTGCTCAATTAAAAAAATGTAACGTAGGCTTATTGTCGATCCCTGTGAATTTTGTTGCATGTCCTTGTCTTTGAAAACGATCGTTTATTGTTTATTTATTTATTTATTTTATGAATTGGCTGAGTGCACATCCTCTCTTGTCTTTTTTTTTTTTTTTTTTTAAACTGATGAATTACGTTATGTGTTAAGGTTAATGTGATAAAATTAACGTCAAATCAAACGTAAGTAAAGCTGCTGAAAACTGTGTATAACAGCTAGGGTAGGGGCTTAGTAAGTTAATTTGATTCAGGTAACGTTAGCTAACTGTCAATAAAGTTAGCTAACGTTATGTTAGTTAACAAGTCATTTTTCCAGAGTGTACAAAGTATCAGAGGTTTTGTGCGCAGCTCATGAACATCAACAACAGTATGATGGAGGGCGTAACAAGGAACTGAAAGGGGGGAGATCATGGATGATCTGCACAGTCACCAGCTCTTTATCCGGATCAGCAGTTTGTCTGACTAGCTGGAACAATTTGTTCTGAGCAGAGACCCTCTGTGATTTGACCTGTGTCTTGACTGTCATGATCTAATCCTAAAATCTTGTCCTTTGAACCTAGATACAAACACAGAACAGTACTGATCTGGATATCTGTCCAACCTTTATGCAGTTTGACAGCAGGCTCGGCCACACAGTCTGACCTGTAACACTGTAATTATTTAGAGTTAGATATGACATCTATATCAGCCTAGTCACATAATCTCTCAGGTAGCCCGTTCAAGTCCTAATGAACTGCCATGAGGTGCTTTAAATGGTGAAGTACAGTCAAACCTTACAAGACAATTACAAATTATGTCCTGTTCACTTTCAGCCAGCAGCACAATAAATACATAGCTGTGGAGGTGCTGACTGCAAAACCAAGCTCCTTGAAGTCAAGCTATTGTCAAGTCAGATATTCAAAACACATTCAAATGTGAGATGATCAGCAAATATTTGCCTTTTGACTCTGCTAACGTGTTGGTTCCACAGGAAGACTGTTTGTCACAGCATGTTGGCTTTTGTTCAGACTTGACAGAACAAGTTAGTAGGTCAAAACTATGTGTGAATTATCTTTGATCCGGCCGCTGAAACTGTATCAACACGTCGGGTCATTTGAAGTCATGGTAGACAAATGGTGCAGCAGCAGCACATTACATGAATCTTCTTTGCTAAATTTGCGAAAGCTGCACACTAGCATTGCCTTTATCTATGCTCTGTTTGTACTGTTCAGTGTGACTGCTGTGTCTAAAAGAAAATGTGTGATACACACTCTTCTCCCTGTCCTCTTTTCCCTGCAGCCCATCTCCTTATCTTCTCCCTCTTGTTGGTCACAGACTCCAAGTCACGCATTTGCTTTTATTACTTATTTATTTCTTTATGTCCTTCTTTCCCTGCCCTTCTCCCACATCCACAGGTTTTGGAGGTTGTATCGACCTTATAGTGGACGGAGTATCGTTGCTTAATAAGATTGGCCTCCCTCCCACGGACCAGCCCCTACATCATAACTACTTAGAAAATGAAGTGCAACTGGCTCAGAGCTTTGCCTACTTCTTTGCACCGGGAGCTGCTGCAGAGTGAGTGCTGTGTGTTTAGTATAATTCAGAAAACTCTTCCTAAATTCTTAGTATTATATAACCTGAACTACTGGCCTCACAAATATTTGAATACTTCAGTTTTCTTTGTGCTACGACTGGTTAGCTGAGCTTCCTGTGAATATACAAGAGGTGTGTGTGTTTTCATAGAGGAGAATTATTAAGTACATTGTGTGTGTGAGAGAGATTGTGAGGCATAAGACAGACCTAGAGCAAAATTTAAAACCGTTTTAATTATTACACTGGTTCAGGCTCCTGTGTTCCTCCTGACTCGTCCTCTTTCCCTCACATGCTCCTTCACAAATTCACTATTCAATCATTAATGATTAGTGTTTTATACTTCAATTTTATACAAATAGATACAACCACACACTTTTCACACAGAATAGAATAACCCATGTAAAAGCTATGAGTTTTAAGAGACAGCTTGCAGTCAGTCAGTGCCTGTCTGTGAACTTGTCTCCCCTCTCTTCTCATTCAGTGGTGACTGCTTCTGTTCTGACTGGGGCGCCTGTAAGCCTTTGTTCATTGTCTGGAATTAACACCCAAAGGCAACAGTCCTTTATCGTGGACAGAAACTGCAGGGGAGCGTTTGTGAGAATATAAAATAGCGAAGAAGTTTAGTTAAAAATTGCAATTAGATGAAAAAATGCAGATTTTTTTAAGCTCAGCATTCTTAAAGTTATTTCTCTTGCCTTTTTCTTGCCTTATTCATTGTAGAGTTTGAGATTGCAAATACTGGATGTTCACCAGATAACAGCTGAACTCATGTAGCAAAGTCTAAGACTATAATTATGTGGTGCTTAGACCAAAAAATGAGCAAAGTGATATGTGTCAAGAACGGAGGAGATGATGACTGTGCCAGCAAAGTGCAGACCAGGTCAAACCACATGTGTGAGTCTATAATAACAGTTGAATTGAATTGAATTGGTTAAGGCAGGGCAAAGCAGTTTTATTTATACAGCACATTTCATACACAATGTCAGTTCAAAATGCCTCACAGATTGCACAAAAGAACTACAACAAGAGACAGACAAGAAGCATTGCATAGAGGAAAGGATGTCTCTTCCCTTAAACTTCTTGCTGTACAGTTTTAGCAGTGTTTCACTTTGTTATTTTTTGCTTTTCTTTGATCTGCAGGCGTTTCATGCTAAATGATACGCTGTTCAGGGAGCTGGTTGAAGCATCCCGTGACTTACCTGGGAACAGATGGGCAGTAGGCGGCAATGCCCCAGTAATGGCTGGTCGCATGGCAACCGAGGGATGCGATGTTTTGCTCGGGGGAAGCTTCAGCCCTGACTTTGCTGATGTCCTGTCCCAGCACATTACAGGTATACACACAAACACACACTGGTACATTCTTGCTACCCTCAACGATCTAAACATCTAGTCATCTTATTTCACACAACCTTTTTCGACATCCATTAATTCCCCTCTACCTTTTTGTCAGTGTCGTATTCTTGTCCTTTTTGTTCCAGTTCCTTTGCTCTCTCCACACTTAATCAGTACTATCTGCCTTGTCTCATTCACTTCCATGCCACTATACCTGACATACCAATGTCTTTCCAGTGGCAGGTAACATATTAGAAGAGCCAGACATTCATCTGATCCTGGAGTATCCATCTGGTGCTACCTGGGGACAATATACCTCACGTAGAGCCAACAGGTATGTGTTAGATGAGCATCTGGTCAACATTTTAACAATGTTTAGGAATAATGCAAGTTAATCTATGGTCAGTATATGAGTATTTAATCCAAAGACACATATTTCCACCATACACAGTGGGTTTGATTTCATGGATGTTGATTAATAAGGCTAACTTTCTGCGTGTATTCACATAAAGATAAAGTTAAGGCTCCACAGAAGGGTGTCTGAAACAGAGGGTGGTGACCAATAGTAAATCACAGTTGGAAGAGTAAAATGCATAACAATGAGGCAGTGATATGTGAAAAAAGTTTCCTTATTAGAATAGAAGAATGTGTCTTTTTGTGCTGTGGTGGTCTTTCGGCTCAGATGTAATTCCCTCCCTTAAGATTGTGTGCATGATGGTATATACGGTATTTGAAGCTAACTGTTTGGCCTTGCCTGTGTTTGCACTCTGTAGGTATATCGTCCACAGTGATGACCATAACCCCTATCTGGACTCCATGGAGGAGTTTGCCAAGAAACTTGTGGACTTTGAACCAGACCTGCTGGTGGTGGGTGGGCTGCAAATGATGGATAACTTTCCTTTCCAGGCTGGTAAGAGAATATTGGTGACAACCTCTTTGCCTGCTACTTGCGTTGCACAACTGAAGCGGTATTGGGCTAAAAATCCGCCAGTTGTGATTATTTTTTACTCAACCCTGTGTGAGTTTGCCAAATAAAAAAGCCGGCTTTAGAAAATCAAAAAAGTTCACCTTTGACACAAAAATATACCAGTACATAAATTCTAAAATTGCTATTAAAACAGTCTATTCTCAGTTAAGCTCAAGGGTCAAACAAGGCCTTGGATATATGTAAACTTTGGGTTTCATGCAGGTAAGAGTAAAGAGTGTTTGAGTGAGATAAGCATGGTTTCCTAATATGCAGAATGGACCTGAACTGATAGCAGTATTTGTTTTGGCAACATTGATACTGTGTTTTGTTACAGTCATTGCTAAGGGGAAATGCAAAACAGAAGCCCTAACCTTTTTTTTCTGAACTCTTTTCTTCTCTTTCCGTGTATTCCTTTCTTCACTCCAGGTGAGCGGAGTGCTCTCCTCTCCCGCCTGGCCGACCTCCTGTCCTCCTCGTCTCCACAGATCGGGGTCCACTTTGAGATGGCCAGTTTTGTAGAGGAGAGTATAATGGAAGACCTCCTTCACTATGTTATCCCCCATGTATGTATATTTGAATTACTAAGTGAATCAACACGTTAATTCACGTGTTAGAATTAATTCACCGGAGAATGGCAGGAGACAAGTAAAAAAAACAAACAAAAAAAATTATTGTGCCTTTAAGAACAATTGAATGAGGTAGTCTAGTGAAGAGGAACAAGTCTAACAAGTAATGCAAGGTATTTTGAAACTAGATTTGCTCATTTAAATTTACTGATTACATTTGAAAGGTCAACTGATCCTGTACATGCCTCCCTGTATGCAAATGTTAATAGAGTAGGTTTAATGTCTTTATGCAAGTGTCTTGAATTTATTCATTAAAAAAAATCCACATGAAGTAAACAAGTGTGAAAACAAGCTTGCTGGTAGAAATATACTATGTTTTGGCAGGTTCAATAACTACTTAAAAATAATTATTTAAAAGTGAATGTTGTGGCATATCTTTCTGGCCTATTTTAATAGTAGCTCTTCACACCTGGTTGCATAATATTGCATTGGATTTCTTCATTGTTTAGCACTGCAAGTGTAGTTTATTTCTCTCATCCTAAAGAAAAAAAACAGTTGTTCAACACAGAGGTGCACATCTGGATTTGACATCCCTCAGACGCAAGATCAGAATAAACTACTTTTGCCATGTTTAACAATGAAAAAATATGTCACTCAGTGTGAAGGGATGGGTTTATTTTTTTTCCAAGTTGCATGGTTCAGTTAAATTCAGGTCCTGAGTTAAATCGTCCTCCTGTTTCTGATTTCCCAGGCGGACTCTTTAGGGATGAATGAACAGGAGCTTCCCAACCTGCTCAGTCTACTCAAAGGCTCCAACATCACAGTGTTGTCAGATCCAAACCCTCGTGTAGCTACTGTCCTCGACCAGATGAGGGAGGTCTATCGCATTCTGAACCAGCGTTACAAGGAAGCCAGAGCAGAGAGCGACACAAACAGTTTTAAGGTTAAGCCTCTGACTCGACTCCATGTCCACACTCTGGCCTTTCAGGCCATGATTGTGACACGGGGCTCCCAGTGGAAAAACACCATGTCAGCCACTGCTAAGGCCTCCCTTACAGCTAACCGCCATGTCTGTGGCTCTAATGACATTGACCCCAGCAAGGCGAGGCTCATCATGGATGACTCCTTCTCTGTAAGCCGGCAGGAGGGCAGCCAGCGTATCCCTCTACAGGAGACCAGGCCTGTCAGCTGCTGGGATGAGGACGACTACGAGATATGTGTAGCTCCTGTGCTGGTTTGCACTGAGGTTTACCAAACTGCAGGTGGAGGCGACAACATTTCAGCCGCTGGCCTTGTTCTGCAGATCTAGACAAGATCACTGTGGTCAATTTGTGTGTAGTGCTGCAAACTCTGTGACTCTGGAAACTTTATGTAGGTGTGGTGCAAATTAGCTGCTGAGACAAACACAGGTATTGATTGTGAAATGTAACAGGCAATGCTGCTACTCTTGCAGCTCACGGCCCAGGTGGACCATAAGGAAAACTGATTGTCATCATTCGTAGGAGTCAGATGACGGGGCTCAGTGGTAGTTGATCAGGCTGACCCCCAAATTTTAAATATCACAGTGTATTTAACTGAATAAAGTACAACTGTAAATGAGACTTTTTCCATTTAGGACGTTGTGTCTATAGGAGCATGAAAAATTTAGTCCCTCTTGTTTAAAATTGTTTCCATATAATCATATGTATATGCAAAGATCTTTTGCGGTCTGGTTTATATGAGTTTCAAAACCAAAACTTGAAGGAGAAACATCCCTACTTTGTTCTATTTTGATTCAACACCCTCACTATCATCTGACTCCTGTCCTCTGTTTCCAAGGCTGTACAAGATGGCCTTCAGTTATTATGAGATAAAGCGAGATGAGGTTGGATAAAGTCATAAGACAGGGGTAGTAGTGGTAGTAGTGGTAGTTTTGGGGGGGGTGGGGGGGTAAGTTTTACAAAGCTGCATTTGTAAAACTTCCTCAGGGTTTACAAATGGCTATGGCTTCACTATGCAACAAACATACACAGAGCTGTGTAATTACTGAAACAGCTGAAATGTCTGTTTCTTGGGTGCATGTTTTTAGGAGGTGTACTTAAAATCTACAGTTTGAACCAGTTAACGGGGCTTTGACTTTGCCTGCCTTGCAGCAAATTTTTCACATTTGAAACCTTTTTTTTTTTTTTTAAATCTAGAAGGCTCTGTCCCACCTCTCCCTCTCCTATCTCATTCTCAAAGGTGAAGAAAGATTTTAAAGTAGAAAGCCAGTGAGGTGATCGCCTCCTGTTCTTTCTATTAGATGTGAAAAAGGTGTTTTGGATGTTGTTGATTTGTTGTAAGATTGCTGTTCCTCTGTGTGTCAGTAATGCAAAACAATATCAAGAGACCACTGTTGGTAGCTGGATCATGATGTCAAAGATTTCCTCTCTACCTCCATGTTCTTTTCATGTCATGGTCTCATTTCCTGTTTTCACACCTTTGTTACTTTGACAAACTTTTTCAAACTTTATTTAATGTTAATTATTCATCTTCTTTGTAGTTCCTTCCTTTTTGTGTATGGTTATGGCTTTTTTAAGGACCAAATTACCAGTGTGGACTGCCGCTGATAAAAATGGCTGCAGAGAAATGACTCGAAGCTAGTTCTCTCACACTCACAATTTGTCTGCATACAATGGAACACAGTCTCTTGTAGAAAGAGGATGTTAGAAACATGAAATTACTAGCTTGACTTGAAGCTATGGTGTCACTCACCGTGAATACTCTATATTTTAGACTTTATTTTAATTCTAGAAAGATAAGCCAGATTTCTGTAGCTTCTTACCCCCACACGCATGTAAAAGCCACTCTTTTCTAAAGTTCCTTTTTTTCTACATGATTGAAATATGGCCTCTAAATGACCATCAACTTCCTTTCGACTCTTTTCAGGACTAAAATCACTATTATTTTTCTTTATGTACAAATCAAACATTCCATCCACAACCCAGCTGGAGTTACTTTCTTCTTTTGATAGTTCACAGGAGCAGCTCAACATGCAGATGAATTATTTTATTCCTTGAGTGCACAATTTCATTTCTCTATTAATTAAGCTGCTGTTAAAGCCCGTTTAACAGAGGAACACATTCATGTTACAGTGTAACAAGTATGAGGTTAAGAGAAAACTGAAAATGTAAAGGTAAAGAAATCCCTTTAAATCTTTTCTCTGACTGCTGAGACTGTACTGATTTGATGTTGTTTGATTATTCTGAGGGTAAATGAGCCTTATTCTGTTTTGACTTTTGGTGTTTAGTGAAAAGGGAATGTTAATACAGACGTTTTCTATGACTGTAGGCTTCTGTTGTATGTCTTTGTCGCACAGAGTTTGGGGAACCAAGAGTAACGGGTCGTCATTTTTACTGTGAAATGAAACTGTCTAACAGCAGAACTTTAGCAT
>JAQFJA010000001.1:19073781-19085474 GCA_029874485.1 Naso brachycentron
TTTAACATTTATATAAACTTTTACTGGGGCAGTTAAAAAAAAAAAAAAAAAAGTTTAGTTGCCTTCAGGTGTACAGGATGCTTCTGAAAAGAAGCCAAATCCCCTTTCTAATAATAAATTAAGTGATACTGGATTGTTGCATAGACTTGAGCAGTTGCCGAAACCTAATCCAGCACTTTAGCACTTTCTCAGTATGAGAAAGAACTCTACTTCATGTAACCAACAGGTGATCTCAAAGATCACTGCTTTTATTGGGGCAATGCATGTTTACTTTGAGTCAGTATGTAATTAAAAAGGTATTTTTCAATTTAACTACAAATGTGAAGACAAACACCACATTCACAGACACTAGCTGTCATCTATTCTACTCTGTATTCCTTTTCGCTCCTAATTTTGAAGTCTGAGTCCAATTTTCCCAATACTGCTTTGAAATGTGCAATATGGAATGTTAGTCGGACATGAATTTCTGCTTTAAAGTGCTTGCATATTTGTTGATGTTTGAGTGTACCAAATAAAGTGCCCATTGTGTGTTTATTTTGTGTAACTAGTTTTTGTTGGGGACAGATTATAGGTACTGTAGCCTACCGTGTGTGTGAGCAAGTGAGAAAATGGTTGCTGCAACTCACCTTGCCATCAGATGCAGATGTGGGAACAGTCTGTCTGGCAGCCAGCCGAGGACTGCAGCGCTTCACTGTGGTTCTTCTCATGATGAACGGACTTGCCTCACCCAGAGGAATATCAGCAAACCCTGTGAAAATACAAATGATGAGTGACTCAATATGGTATTATACTATACTATACTATATAATATATAGTATTGTAAATCAGAACTTGCTACTGGTGCACATTATTCATCTCAGCATATGTCCTTTGACTAGCTTGCAAGCTAATTAAGCTCCATCCAAAAACCTGACTGCCAGGCTATTAAAACTTGACCTCTCACTGGAATACACCCGCAAAGAAAACACACTATGGGTGTCTTTTTCTCAACAGATGTTTGTAAACTTGTCAGGAGTTGTGGCTACATTAGATTCCTATCCAACACGTACCTTTTTGCACCAGCTCAGGAAGTCCCTCTGGTCGGAACTCCTCATCGTCCTGTTCAGCTCTTGGTTTGGGGGTAGTCACAGTGTTGGCTTTGATCTTCTTTGTTAGGTTGTGCAGGGCCTCCTGGGCACTGTCTTTATCACAGATATCACGGTGACCCCGTTTCACTGCAGATGACCCCTGAGGAGACCGCTGAGGGGTTGATGGAGCCATGTTCTCAGTGTTGTCTTTCAGTTTTTCTTCCTGATGTTTGGAGGTTGATTTTCTTGTTGGGCGCCGGCGATGAGTGCTGTCAGCACTGCCGGAGTGGACGCTAACTTCGTTAGCACGCTGGCTAGCAGTGAGCTGCTCCAGTCGCGTTGTCAGTGCATCATTGGACTCTTCCAGTTTGTGGACTTTAATCATGAGGCTGCAGTATTTGTCCATGCTCTCATCTGCTTCCTTGCTTTTCTCCTCCAGATGTTTGTTAAGTTCTTCCAGCTCACTCTTCATCTCCTCCAGCTCTGCATTTTTCTCTTCTAGTTCCTTCTTCCTTCCGTCAAGGGCAGCCTGAAGTTTTTCGACCTCTTTAGTGTTTTCCTCTGCCTCTGTCCCCCTCTGCTGCAGGGCAGTCTTCAGGTCTTCCACCTCCCTCGTTCTTTCCTCTGCCTCCGTCTTCAACTGATTCACCTCAGTCTGCGCCTTCTCACTGCTCATTCCTTCGGCTTTAACAAAAAAACGTTACAATTATTTAGCTGCACTTTCTAGAGACTTTATATCCATGTTTTTAGAGAACATTGAAGTACTTTCCCTCTGACAGTCAACAAATCTGACTGTTTATGTATGGAAAAATGAGCTTCTCTCTAATGACTCTAAATGTGTCTATTATGTAACAAAAATAAATTATTTTGGGTTATAGTATTTTTTTTGGTATTTGTCAAGGCATTTTAGTAAACTTACTACTGCATGTTAGCACTGATGCTAATGCTATTGTGTCTCCCAGTTTCAAATCAGAAATACAGCATCAGATAGAATGCAACTTTCTCATGGTCTATACTTATCATTCTTCAAATACTGAATTAATTAGATCTGCTTGAAAACACTGAGGACTGTTTCCAGATGGAGAATTCTAGTCCTGATTACTTTTTCATCCGGTTTTAAAATAATGCAAAAATCATTTGACATGATTACATACCTGAGCTGCTCAACATCACTTGCTTCTCCTGCTCCAGCTGTTTGCAGGTCTTCATCCATAGACCCATCTTGCTCAGGGCAGAGTCTCTCTCTTTAGACAAACGAGTGGTGTGAGATGTGAGCTCAGACACCTGAAATGAGGAGGACAGGAAGTGGTAAATTTCATCACGTGGAAATAAAATAAAACTAATGTTAATGTAAAAAGGTGACTGTGAATGACTACTGGAGATTTGGCTTAATGCTGCTTGTACAAGACAGCTGTTGTTTTCAAGAATCGCTTACAAACAGCTTGTGAAAACATGCTGCTGCTATGCTTCACCTGTTTTGCTAAATAGTGCACATACTCTAGTGACTATTTTTGGCAAAGAAAAAGTAAAATACATGTTTATGTACCTGCTCATTGAGCTTTGTGACAGACAATTTGCATGTTTCCAAGTCCTTCTCCAGTGAGGCAACTGTAGACTGAAGTCTGTGTTGTTCTTCCGTGAGTTTCTCTTTCTCCTCTTCTGCTCTTTGCTTCTCTTGCTCCAGCGTAGAAAGAACTGAAGACAAGTCATTTTTCTCTACTTCAATCAAAGAGAGGGAAGACAGCAATTCTTCCTTTTCAGCTTCTAACCTCTGTTTCTCCTCCTCTATTCCTTCCTTCTCTTGCTTTAATAGAGAGAGATTTTCTTGCATATGATGTTTCTCTTGCTGCAGTCTTTCTTTCTCTGTTTCTACAGATGTAAGAGTGCTCTGCAGGTTCTCTCTCTCTTGTTCAACTGAAAAAAGAGCTGATTGCAGTTTCTCCTTCTCCTCTACCAGATATCCAATTTGCTCTAACTCCCCTTTCTCTCTCTCTTCCTCTTTAGCCTTCATGAGTGTTTTAAGTGCCTTAATGTCATCTTCCAAAGTCTTAATACTGGTCTGCAGTTTCTCCCTCTCCGTCTCCCACTCCTCTGCCTGAGATCGGAGCTTCTCTCTTTCTGTTTGCAACTCCTCCAGAGAAGACTGCAGACATGCTTTCTCTTTTTCCAACTCTACCAGCAGCAGCTGCATTCTCTCTTTGTCGCTTTCAATTTCTGCACTCTTTTGTTCAAGGGAAAGCTCTCTCTGGCGGGAGACTTCCAGCTGCACCTGGAGGTCATCCATCTGTCTTGTTTGCCTCTCCGCCTCCTCTTTCCTTCCTTTCTCCAGCTCTTCTATCATGTTTCTCTGTCTTTCCTCTTCCTCTCTTCTATCCACCTCTGCCTTCTTCAACCCTCTCTCAAGCATCTCTTTAGCTGCCTTCAATTCCTCTATCTCTCTGTTTTTTGTTTCCAGCTCTCTCTCCATGCGTTCTTTCTCAGATCTCAAGGTGTCCAATGTGGCAGAAAGCTGAGATATTTTGTCACTGAGTTCCATCTTCTCCTCTTCCACCTGGGGGTCAGAGGGTAGGTTGAATAATGACAGCAGGAGAGAGTTTGTGAAAGTAGACATACAGTGGGCGAGAAAAATCAAGGAGGAAAAAAAAAAGATCGTAAGAGAGAGGAAGAAGAAAAAGGTCAATCTGATTAACGTATCGCTTATAACAACTGTCATGTTTAACCATTAGAATAAAAAGAAAAGCCATGACAGATATACAACAAAAACATCAGATATCTAAACACAGACTGATATCAGCGTACCTTTTTCCTCTCTGCCTCCAGCTCAGCTTGGGCTGTTTCAGCCTGTGGAAAAGCAGCACATTGACCTTCTTAAACCACCTCAATTTATTCAGAAAAACAATGATTTGCGATGTACAAAATAAAATCTGGTTATTTTTCTCCCATACATGTTTACAGCAGAATACCTGCAGCATAGCCTCCTCCAGACTTTGCTCCACGTCTTCCCGCTCTCGTTCCAGGGCATCAATGCGATCTTGCAGTGAGTCAGACTTTCTCTGGGCAGCTAGAAAATGTAAGAGTCACCTTGAGGCCAATACCAATTTACAAAACTTAAGAGATTATGTAATTTCAAAAGGATGTTAAGAGTCACCTTTGAGCAGCTCTCCCATCTTCTTTTTCTTCCTCTCATCTGACTCGATGCGGACCTGAAGCTTTTCAATGCCACTTCTCATCTGCTGGACCTCATCTTGTGTGGAGTTCAGGCGAGAGGCAATCTCTCCTTTTTCTAGCAGAGAGGCCTCTAGAGACTGTGAGAGACGGCACACTTCTCCCTCTAATGCCTTGAGGGAAACACAAGGGGGATTGTAATAAAACATTTAAGCCACATTTCCAGCTAAAGCATTCAGTCAAGTACCCTTAGAAATGTACAAAAATGGACCTAAAACATAAATCTGTTTGGCCTTTCTCAGCTAACCCCCTTCACTTTTGCAGCAATTGGGAGACAACAGATAAGACCTTTCTTAGTCTCGAGAAGCTGCAGCATTTATTAACTTACACATTTGTAACCTATGATGTATTTAGTGCCCGACTGACAAATTTATTGCTAACCTTTTCCTCTACTCTGCTCGCCTTTGAGGTCAATTTTCTGCTGCTCTCTCTGACTCAACCACACACTCACGGTGCACTAACTTTGTATTGTTTTTCTTCAGAGTGTGTGTGTGTGTGTGTGTGTGTGTGTGCGTGTGTGTTATGCAAAGAGTTGATCTCAATTTAAGGAAAGGTTGTAAGCAGCAAGAAATAAGATACTGGAAAACAAAACCAAACAAAAACAAACAAACGAGAATTTATAAAATCCTACATCATAGCCCTTTATACAACAAGATGCTGCTGGCTGCTCTTATTCTCTCTGACCAATTAACAGACTGCAGTGTTATCAAATAATTGTGCTATGTGTGAGTTATAACCTCCTCACCTGTATCTTACCAGCCATGGACTCAGTGTTCTGACTGGCTGAGGTTTGGTCTTCTGTGATCTTGCCAAGCTTCCCAATAAGCTCCTCTCTTTCTCCACTCTGTTTGGATATCGCTTGCTCCAATGACTTAATCTGCTCTAACAGCTTCAGAGGACAAAAGAGAAAGAATGAGTGGTAAATATAACATGGTGACAGACTCATGCACATTTTTTATGCTATTAATGTAAACTAACTCAAAATAAAAGCCTCTCTTGAGCTGTATCAAGTAACGTAAATGAGACAAACAGCTGTGCACTGTCCCAGACTCTTGAATTTTTTCTTGTACACACCTGTTGCCTCTCTGTCTTCAGTTTCTCCATGCTGCTTTGTAGGGCTTCATACTCCTTCCTCCCTGCTCTGATGTCATCTTCTAAGATTGAAATTATGTTTCTTGTGTCACAGTTAGTCTTCTCAAGACTGTGAACTTTTGCTCTGCATTGGCTCAAAGACTGGTTCAGGTCGTCTCGCTCCTCAGAGCAGGACACAAGTTCAGATCTCAGCTGGGTTGTCTGGAGAAATAATGACGCTTGAGTAAATATACCACACTTGTTAATAAACTTGTCTTGCAGTGTTGTCAGTTTCTGCGCAAAGAAAAACTGAATTGCCTGAGCTTACGTACTACTTTTCTCCTCATACATGCACACTGCATTTTGATGTTTTAGCCTGCATGCTGTTGATGGAGTGCTCACCTCTGCCATTAGAGTTTCTATCTGCTTCTCCATGCCTGAACAAGTCCTCCTCTGGGTCTCCATCTCATCCTTCAGGTTGGTCCTGTCCTCCTGCAGGGTCTCCAGCTCAGACTCCATGCCAAGGATGTGCTGCTCCAGGTTGACTTTCTCAGAGCGAACTCTCTTCAGTTCGCTCTCCTGCTGAAGGAACTTCTCATCCCATCCACCTACAAAACCAAATAAAAGATTTTTAAATCATCATTATAGAACATAGTGTAAAATCTAAAGCTTATGTATTCCTTCATAAATCATGCTGTGGTTCTCTATTGACCTTTGGCCATCTCTAGTCCCTCCAGCATCTCCATTACATCGTTCAGCTGGCATGTAGCTGTCTGCAGCTGCAGAGT
Organism: Naso brachycentron; assembly: GCA_029874485.1. Classification (NCBI taxonomy): domain Eukaryota; kingdom Metazoa; phylum Chordata; class Actinopteri; order Acanthuriformes; family Acanthuridae; genus Naso; species Naso brachycentron. The sequence continues at coordinate 19,079,933 of JAQFJA010000001.1, forward strand.
TAACGCCTCCCTCTCCTCTGACAGCTGAGCCAACTAAAAAAAATTATAGTACACAATGTTATTGTAAGTTATAGTTAAATGATGGCTTAAAAATTGCATTATTTTAAGTTGTATTCAGCAATCTGTAATTTCCTCCCCCTACCTGGTCAGCTGCACCTTTTTTCTCCACTAAAGCGATGCTCAGCTTATGTGCTGCATCACGTGCCTCCTCCTCTGCTGCATGAACTTTTTTATCCAAATTCTGAACTTGAACCTCCAGTTCAGAGGTCAGTTCCATTCTCAGTACCAGGTCGGACTTTAGTAGGCCAAACTCTGAGCGCAGGGTCTGCAGTTCATTTTCTTGCTTTGTGATTATTTCCATGTAGTGGTTGAGGTCATCTCGTACCTCTGATGATTCTGTTGCTGAAAAACAGATTGAGTATAAGTTAGTTAAGCATAATTAAACACTTTTAAAGCAATTATTCATGGAGTCAATCAGAATGCTTCGACTGGTAAATCAGCATAAAGTATCTTAAGACCCCCAAAGTGTATTATGGGGTATAAAACTTTTATTGAAAGTATAGAAATCATGAGTCTAAAGTGGGAGCTCAGTGTGAAACAAGGTTCAGTAAATAACACAAAATTATTGAAACTGTGGTCATAAGCAGCATTTATTACTCACCAAAAGATTCTAACTGTCTGGTCTCACCAAGAGAAGAAGATTGCGTAGAAAGCTCAGAAATTTCAGGGCTATTTTCAAGAGCTTCTGTGGGACCAGTGTTGTGTTCAAGGACCTATGAGAAAGATGAAAAAAGAAGCTATATTTGAGATATGAATTTTGGTTTGACAACCCTAAAAACAGGCTTATAGGCCTGCCACAGTCTTCACTGGCGCCAATGCTCAAACTGCTGTTTGCTAAAAATGACAGCATCATGACTGAAGAACAAACACACATCATGATAATTGTTGCCCACCTGATCTGAGGTTTGCTGCTGAAGGGCCTGCTGCTCCTCGTTATCACTCACTTCCTCAGTGTTGATCACACACGCCTGCACAATGATGTCTTCCTTGAAGGCCAGCTCTGTCTCACTATTGGGGTTGAGGATGATTAAATCTGTTTATCACATAATAAAACTCATAGAACACAAACAAAAACATTGTGTATTTGCGTACCTGAAAGCTCCGTCAGACTGATGGGACAGTCCACTCAGTTCAGACACCACAGGGTTCTGCTGTTCCTGTACTGAAAGGGACTCGATTTCTGTATCAAGAGTTGCTTCTACTGCAGTCTTTCCTGCTGCTTCTTTTGAGGAAACTGTTACAGACAAATCAATATTTAAACTATAGTAGCTGCAGTTTTGTTTTGTTTTTTTAAATCAAGTCTATATTTAGTCAAGTTTTGGTTTTACACTCACCATCAGTTTCTGTCTGGTCAGACTTCATGTAGCAGATTTTCTCTCCTGGGCTCTGGGATTCCTGCACTTCGGAGAGCTGTTGGATGAGGCTGTGCTGATGACCAACCTGCTCTAACAGTGAATCGTACTTCTGCTTCAACGCAGCCAGCTCCATCTGTAAGGCGGCCAACTTTTGATGCAGTTCTGCCTGCTCCACCTCAAACTGTTGTCTCCTAGGACGTGATGAGAAATAAGTGTTATTATATAATACAAAAACACTGTCAACTGAACATGTAAGTCCCTTTAGAATGCATCTAATAACTGTTCACAGGGGAACAAAAAGATGGACAGTACCTCTCTCTGTTCTCCTCCTCAGTCCTCTTGTCTCTCATCTCAAACAGTTCCTTCAGGCTCTGGAGCTCCTGCTCTGAAGACATGAGGGAGTGCTGGATGCGATCGTTCTCCTCTTTAAGTGAAGCCACCTCATCTTCACGCCTCTCCATGTCCTCTTCTAACAACAGCTTCTCCTCAGTTACTTGATTCACACTAGATTGTAGTTTGTTGTTCTCTTCAGTCAGTTGATTAAAGTTAACTTCCAGCTGAAGCTTTTCCTCAACGACTCGATTGAAGTTGGTGACAGAGGTATTTTTCTCTGAGGTTAGCTCACTCAGTTGAGCCTCAAGTTGGACATTTTCCTGCTTTACCAGATTGAGGGTTACATCTAGCCGTGCTTTCTCCTCAATTAACTGTTTGAGGTTTGATTCAGCTTCTTGTTTCTCTGCATTCAGTCTGTCAACTGTTTGTTTTTCCTCAGTTAACTGCTTAACATTGCTCTGCAGTTCTTTGTTCTCCTCAGCTAGCTTGTCTAGACTGGCTTCCAGTTGTTTCCTCTCTGCATTTGCTTGGATAATTTCAGTTCTGACCTGCTCTCTGTCATCAGTTAACTGTTTCAGAGTTGACTCAAGGTTGTTTTTCTCTTGTAGTAACTGGCTGAGAGCTGTCTCTAGCCTTACATTTTCCTCTGTGGTCAGACTGAGTCTGGACTCTAAAGCGGCTATGCTCTCCTCCAGCTGGCTTCGTCTGACAGCATCCTCCTCCAGACGAGTTATTTCATAGCTCCTCTCCATCAGCTCCTCCCTTGCTGTGACGTACTGTGTCTCCAGCAGAGAGTTCTGGGATTGGACCTCCTCTAATCGAGTTTCCAGGACAGAGACCTGAAATGTTAGAGATTAAGTTTAACATAATTAGGGATGATTTCTTTCCACTAGTGTATCAGGAGCCAGTAAACATACCAATTTTCCATCTGAATTTTAGACAAATAAATCAGGCATTCGTCAGACATATATTGACTTAATTGTAAGGTTTCAAAACATTGAGCTCCAGAGACTGATTAACATTAATCTCCACAAGAAGCCAAGACCAGCATCTGTGGCACAACCATTACAAGACCTTTACCTGGGCTTTGCTTTCCTCCAGCCTGACTTCCATGTCAGACATCTGGGTCTGATTCTGTGATAGCAGAGCCTCCAGTGTCTCTATGGTTCCCTTCAGCTCCTCAACCTGACTTTCAAAAGAGTTCATGGCCGTCTCGTTGTCCTCCAGGTCCATTTGCAGCATCTCAAGCTGCACCTAAATATGACAAAACGAATGATTTAACCATTAGGTCATCACACTTAATCTATCATTTGTTACAATAACCTGAGCCAAGCAAGACTGATATAACACAGCATCTTTTACAGTGCATACGCAAGTAACAAACCTTGATTTTGTTCATTGCAACCATCTTCTCCTTAAGGGCATCTGATGTTTTGGCCTGCTCCGCCTCTGCTTTATTCAGCTTCTCCTTCAGACTTTTTATCGTGTTGTCTCTCTCCTCTAAGCCACGTGAAGCAGCAGACAAAGTAATCTTCATGGTTTTGATCTCCTCCCTTCGAGAACTTAATTCAGCTTTGGCAGCAGTCAGTGACTGCTTAGCGGCTTCAAGCTGCTCTTTGAGACGCCTCTCTTTGTTAAGGACATTTTCAGTCTCCAAAGCGTGACTCTCTGACTCTTGGTTCATCTTCTCTGTGAGCTCTTTGACTTCTTTCTCCAAAGTAAAGATCTGATTGTTTGTCTCTGTTAATGTGTTCTCTAAGTTGGACTTGATTTCCATAGCTGAGGAGTGACTCCTCTCTAAAGCTTCCAGACAATTTTGAAGATCAGCACGGGACTTGTTGACCACATCTAGCTCATTCCTCAAGATCGGAAGTTTCTCTGCTGCATCTTTGCTAGCACTTAGCTCTTCTTCCAAGGAAGATATTTGCTCCAGAAGGTTGTTGATCTTCTCGGTCTGAGACTGCTGGACGATCTTAATGAGAAGTAGATTTAAATTTAGTATTTGTAGGAAATACGGACTACTGTATGTACATTAAGAAAATACGCAGACTAACTTAACTACTAAACATAATACACTTCCATAAAATGTACAATATTTTACCTCAGCCTCTTTCTTTGCCTCTTGAGCTGCAGTTTCCAGCACAACCTTTTGTTTCTCCAGAGACAAAATCTGTGTTTCAGCATCTTTGAGCTGCTTCTCCTTCTCCACTGTGTGGCTCTGCAGATCCCTCAGCTCCTCCTCTGCCTGTTTGAGCTCTTCTGACTTTTCTTCAATTGTCTTTTTGTGTTCCTCTTCATTGTCCGACAGTCTCTTAATTTGCTTCTGCAGCTCAGCTCCCACTTGCTCCTGAACTTTCAGAAGCTGATCCACAGAACTGAGCTGAAAAATGCAAAGGAGATTCAACTATGGATTCTATTGGTCCAGGCAAAAGTAAGGAATAATAGCTAACATAATGAATCTGCACAGGGTTTAACGTCATAAAAGTCTGCAGTATAAATTTGTTCTACCACTAAAATTAGGAAGACTCAGTAAACACCCTCAACATTCTTAAATGTATAATACTTAAGACACTTTAATCATGAGCTTATTTTGCATCTTACAATATAGCGCAATTCATTACATCAATGGCCTTAAAAATGTCCACAAAATTGCATCAAATTCAATAAAAGTGAATATGAAAAAAAGGTCTAACTGTAAAAAAATATAGTCAGTTTGTTGAAGTGCACTAAAACAGACCTGGTTTTTAGTGAGCAGCAGCTCCTGCTGAGCCTCCTCCAACTGCAGCTTGAGCTGCTCAGTCTCTTCAGCCTTCGCTGAAACACTTTCTTCACACTGCTTCAGCAGGGCTGCCTTCTCCTCTGTCAACCTGGTAGAGATTAGAAAGCAAAGAAAGAAAAAAAAAAAATAAATAATACATTTTATTTATAGGCGCCTTTCTAGACACTCAAGGTCACCGAACATTGGTAAAAAATGCATGTTAAAACAAGCTACACTTACTGTTTGTCTGAGAAAACACTGGGGACACTGTTTAAATCAACTTATATTATAGTGAGGCATCACTGAGTACTCATCATGGCTTTAATTAACCCAGTAGTTCTGTAGGGTAGGTCCCATTTGAGAGGGTATGGACGACAAATATGGAGTGAAAGTAAGTTGAATAAATGTGATTTATGGAGGAAGATTTAACAAAGATAAGTTTGCTGATCCTGTTGTGTTGACCTTTACTTTACTGAAATTCAACATGAATGCTTCCCTTATTGTATTAACCCCTGGTTAGGTTCATAAAAAATATACAACAAATAAAACTCCCACCTGGTACTTTGCTCCTCCTGCTGTGCTGTGGCATTAGCCAGACTCTCTCTAAGCTGCCTGATCTCCACTTGGCCCAACTCTAGCAGCTGGTCTTTGGAGCGAGCCAGGTCGCAGGCTGCCTGATGCTCGTCCTGCAGCTCCGTGTTGGTTCTCTCAGCCTGCTCTGCTCGAGTCGACTCCTTTTGCAACTGCAATTCCAGATGTCTGACCTGTTCAGATTTTTTTTTAAAAAAAGGAAAAAAAAAAAAGAAGTATCAGTAGGCTGATCTAGGAATAGGTTTGATCACTGGCTATTGATCATATCATTTAGGTCCAGTTTGGTTTGAAAATGTTATTAGGGAATTCTGTGCTTGAAGCAAGATCAAAATCAGAATAAAGGGACAATTCAACGATACAGAGAAGGATGCTTTTTAAAAAAAAAATAACAACAAAACATTTTAAACTAAAATTATTTTAACTTAAAAATAAATGTATTTAATAC
>JAQFJA010000001.1:19085574-19106806 GCA_029874485.1 Naso brachycentron
TATTTTAACTTAAAAATAAATGCATTTAATACATTTACAATAGCTTAAGTCTTACATTCCAATAAAGCCTGACCAAGAATCAATTTTTAGAGAAAATTTCCAGTAAAATTTTACTTAAGAACAATTTTTCAGGTACAAGCTCATTATATTTGCTTATGGGGACCATTAAACCTCTTTCACCTTTGGACCACAGCGTTAACTGGAAAATGCAAATGGAAAAATAAGCAAACAAACACACACATGCGCATAATACCTGTGCCTCAAGCTGAGTCACTTGTACAGCAACATTCTCCAGGTCTTTTGTATGTTTTTGTCCAGCCTCGGAAAACTTGGACTGGAGCTCCTTGTACTGATGCTCCTTCTCCTCCAACTCCATGCTCTTGTTGAGCAGTTCGCCTTTCAAGGAATCGATGTGAGCAGACAGACGGGCCTTGTCTCCCTCTACACTCGTGAGCTGCTTCTACAGTAGTGAGCAGAAATGCATTAGAGGTGAGTGACTGTTGAACTATTTAAAGATTACTGATGTCACTTGCATTTTGGACTCTGTTATACTTCTTTTTCCAATCCTACATGGCATTATGAACACATTTCCAGAAGTTTCAATTACTGTCATTTTTTGTGCTACAGGTCTTTTTGGTGTGTACAGCTAAAAAAATAGATTCCTTTAGTATGTGTGACAAAACCGAAAGCAGGCTTATCAATTTAGATATGAGAAATCTTTCCTAATTTGTTATTTGAATGAATTAAATGGGAACCACAGCACCTTACCTTAAGTTCATCAGTGGCTTCATTCACCGAGGAAAGACTGTTCTCCAAGTTGCAAATTTTGTCAGTGAGTTCTTTTTGCACAGCCTCAGTTTCATTGATCAGTGTCTCCTTTTCTTTCTTCCACTCCAACAGAGCTTGGTGTTCCTGTTTTAGTTCCTTACACTCCTTCTGACTCGCAGTGACATTAGATTTTAGCTCTTGGCTTTCCTTCTCCAGGACTGCCAACATGTTGGTCAGCTTCTCTGTCTCTTGTTTCTGTTTCTGAAGCTCATTCTGAGATCTGTGGATTTTTAAAAAAAAAATATTGATAATGATCGTAGAGTAAGTTATTGATATAATACACACTTTCACAAAGTGATTGTGCCTAATTTCTTTCGACAGTAAAACTGTATTTACTTGTCATTTTTGGTCTCTGCATCAGAAAGGGTCTTCTTCATGTTTTCCATGTCCCGCGCTGAAGCCTGAGTTTGCTGCTCCAGTTTAGACTGGAGTCTCTTCAGCTCCTCTGCCTGCCCTTCTGATTTTACTAAACAAAAAAAGAAAGACAAACAAAACTGAGACAAAAACAACACACACACAAACGCAAAAGTAGTAACTGTTAACCTCTACCATTGTCATCTATCCTACTAATTCACCTTTGAGGTCATCCAGTAATCCCTGGGTGCGTTTGAGGCTCTGATCTGCACTCTTCTTCTCTTCCTCCAGCTGACTCAGACGCCTGCTGCTCTGGTCTAACTGAACAGTCAAACTGTTCTTCTCTTTCTGCAGCTCCTGGAGGAAGAGAGACACGTGACGAGAACAGGGATGGCATTAGAAAAAAAAAAGTGCGAGGAAAAAGTAAAGACAAAATGTTGAATTGCAAACACCTGTTGGTTGTGTTGAGATACAGACAAATTAAGAACCTTAACATCTTGGGTAAAACATAATATTTGGCGCTATTCTTGACACCTTAATAGCTGGACAAAGATTAAAAAAAGCCACACACATCAGCAGACTTTCCATTATGTCACAATAACAGTTGGATATCCTGTTAAAAGCACCTCACCTCCATTTTCTTGCGGAGGTCCTGCTCTTTGGTCTGGCTGGCCTGGAGGCTCTGCTCTGACCTCAACAGTTTCTGCTTCTGCTCCTCCACCTCCTTCTCCATCTGAGTCTTCTGGAAGCACATCTGGAAAGGACCAAGAGAAGGGAAAATTCAAGGTGAGAAAGGAAAAGTACACGGGGCACAAAGAATGAGAAGTGTGACATCAATGCGGAGTACGGACCACCTTAACCCTTCTACAGACAAATGGTTGACCCAAGCAGTTTGATTCATTAATGAAGCTCAAAACATTTCATCAAAAGTAAACTACAAGAGAAAAGGCAGCTTTTTCTGGCATTCCCATGTGGCATAACTTGTATGCAAAATGAAACAGGTAATACTTTACCATGGTGTAGATAAATGCGTAGTGAACTGTGTTCCACTTCATCTAAACCAAATACATTACTCTGCTCTTTTCACAGCCATCACTGAAATAAATCTGGGTTTGTGTATAATGACAGGAACAGCATCATTAAGGAAGCCAATAACTCATTTACATAATGACAAAGAAAGAACAAGGAAATTTTGTGCTGCTCGAAAGAGGTTATGTGAGGAAAGAATAAATCCGAGGAAGTAAGGGCAGAGGAGAGATTTTACAAAGTTACCTTCTCTGTCTCAGCCTGCAGTACATTGTAGTCTTTTTTGGACTGTTGCATCTCTTGCGTTAGTTTGGTTTTGGTCTGGTTCAGCTGCTGTTCCAAAGCCTGGTGAGAACTCTGCAGCTGGGCAAGCTCCTACGCAAAATATAACATGGACAAAACATTTTAACTCAAATTCAAAACACTGTAGAGTTACAACTAAGTAATATAAAGCATGCAAGTTTTTTTTTTTTCCAAATGAAACTTCTCATAAGGTAACTCTGATGTACAGTGATGAGTTTTTAGAGGTGTTGATCAATATCTGGAAAGGAACTTTTATAATATTTGATAAAACATAAAAGGGCTAATGAAGTCACGACTGCAGTTTGTTGAACCTTTTGACTGTTTCTCTCTTGGTCCTTGAGTTTCTGCTCCAGGGATCGTCTGCAGCTCTCAGCGTTGTGTCTCTGACAGCTCATCTCCTCTGTGACCTGTTTCAGCTTCTGCTCAACTGATGAACACTGAGAAAGCAGAATTTCTGTCAGTTATTCACATGATTCCCGATGTTTCTACTCATCTTTCCTAGAATAAACAATGCAATCAAGCAAAAATACAACAAAAACAATACATCCAATTGTAATTAAGTCTCTATGTACTACTCATGGAATGGAATCCTACCTTGGCTTCAACCTGCTGGTGTCTGTCTGTGGCCTGACTCAGCTCATGTCTGGTCTTAGTCAGGTCTCTGTCTCGTTCATTCAGCTCTTTGCGAGCCTGGTTCAGTTGGATTTGGAGTTCCTGCAGTTTTGAGGCCTGGCTGCGAATTTCCTTCTCCTGTGTGGACAGATTTCTCTCCAACTCTGACACACGGCCACGCAACTCTGATGAAGAAAACAAACAAACAAAAAAAACAGTTAAAAAAAAGATTCCTGGACATGATTGCCACATCTGACTCAAAAACAGCCAAATATGTTTTTCCAGGGTAGCAGAGGTACAAAACAAAAGGCTCTCTAATTATTCAAAGAAAAGATACCGAACACATAACAATATATGAATTCTAACGGTCTACCTTGGTTGATGGTCTTTAGCTGCTCCATCTGTTGGGAGGATCCACTGGGACTCTGTATTGCTCTGGTAGAGCTCATTCTCTGGTTGGGCTTAATGGGCGTCTCCTCGTGGGCGTCCCACAGGGATGTCCCCCGCCTTTTCAAAGGCGTTTCCATTACATCCTGACAGTGGCGGCTGTGGACCTGATCCTGCTGCTGCCATGGGAATATGGAAGATCCAGTTTGGCAAGCAGCAATGTCCTTGTGGCTTACACTCGCTGAGGACTGATTTAACAGCTAGAAGAGAAGCAACATGTTAAATAAACGACTACAAAGAAATAAATCTTTATAATAAATATGAATAATACACTCACTTTGACCTGCAGAACTTTAAGTTCAGTCTCCAGCCTTTTTCTTTCCTCTACCTCCTGGCTGTATTTTTCCTGAAGCTCCTCTAATCTGTTATCTAAATAACACAACAACAACAACAACAAAACATGTTGAGGTAAACTGGCAAAAGACTGTAAAGGGTTTACTTAATTTCTATATAAAGAGTTTTGATTTACATAAGAATTTTAATTCATAGATTTATAAATGCAAACAGCATGACACAGACAGTGAGAATGAAATGAAATACCCTGCTGTCTGTAAGCCGCGACAGGAGCTGGGGTAGAGAAACTTTTCTGTGGAGTGGTGTAGGGCTGAGGCTCCGAGGAGGAGGATGACAAGGACGAAGACCCAGCAGGCTGAGAACGATCCAGTTCATTTTTATATCTGAGCAGATGGAAAGACAGCAAAAGCAGCATCAACAGCCATTCAAAGATCAGGATTTCACTGCTTCCCATTAGGTCAAATAATTTATATCTGTTAATGTTATGTGTTACTTGATAAAGCACCGAGTCACAGGAGCTGCATTTGTAAATCCACCTACTGTGCAAAAGACAAAAAGGAGACATGAACAGACAGTGAACCCACTTTTTCAGCTCCTGCTCCAGTCGCTCTATGGTCTTCCTGCAGGAGTTAAGCTGACCCTCCAGGTAGCTAACCTATAATTAGAAAAGGGATTTAGTCAAGATCATAGAGAGTTAAAATGTAGTGTTTAGCAACTGATAAATAAAACTAGGACTCTATTTTCTCCCTTTTTTTGCCCATGACAGAGGCTGGTTGCCTACAGGTGACTAGTTGTTGGTCAACTAGGAAGCTCTTTCGTATTAGGTGCTGAGCTGCTCTCTAATTACTGAGTAACATAAACAATATAACAACTCAGATAAAATACTTTATCTTCCTACACACTTCATTATAATAATGCTGTTTGTTTACCAGTACACCTGTGAAATATGAATAACAGCTATTATTTATTGATAACATCAAAAAAAGCAAAGAATAGCTCACAGACTACAGCTTATTTAATGCACCAAAGAGCAACACAGCTCTTCAGTTGTTGCTCAAAACATCACGTAACTTGGTTCATTAAATAAATTAGAACTGGAGCCCCGCAGTGTGTGAGCCATTCTTTGCTTTTTTTGATATTACTCACCTTAGGTTACAGCACCTGCTCCAAATTCAAATGGAATGTGCACGTGGATTAGATTCCATATACCTATTAATTATTGGTAACTTACTTAATTTTAAACCAAATAGCAAGACACTGCAGCAGATATTTATTTATGTCTCACGTCAGGAACTGACCTGCTGCTCTTTGACTCCGAGGTCATGGCTGAGCTTCTGACGGGCTTTCTCCAGAGAGTCACACGACTCTACTAAAGACTGGTTCTCTCTTTTTAAAGCAGAGCTCTCCTTACGTTCACTGTCCTCCTGGAGAATAAGAAACGCAGATATTAAAGAGAACACCGAGACATATTTCTCTAATCGAATATATGTATTTATTTTGGTGTTCTTTATTTTTCAAGTACAAAGTCCACTTCTGTCAAGCCAATATAAAAGCAATATATGAACAGGATTCAGATGTGTTCCATTTATCTATACTTCCTCAGTTTTCAATCCATTCATCTCCTCGTCCCGGACTCTGACCTTTTGTTTCTGTTTTTGCAGGGCAGCCTCCAAGGAGTCCAGCTGAAACTGCTTCTGGGTCCTTTCCTTCTTCAGTTTGTCCAGCTGGACTTCCATCTCCTGGATCTTCTGCAGGGCTTTCCCTGGAAGTCCATCTTTCCACTCCTCCACCGCCCAGCTCATGGTGTCTGACCTGACTAAACAAACAGCTTAGCTGAAGGAGCAAAACAATGCTACTGAGCAAATGAAATGACCAGTGAGGGTGGTAATTTCTCCTAAGTTTAAGTAACGTTAACATTTGGACATGTGTAAATTAATAAAATCACCTGTCTTTATCTTAAACTTAAATATAATGTCACTTAGAATTTGTATTACTAAACAGAGGTTAGCTTTAGCTTATTAGTTAATGCTAACGTTGAAGTTAACGTCAACCTAACTCCTATGTTTACGTTTTGTTTACTTCACTAGTAACATTACAACTGATGACATTTTATTCGTTAAAAAAGACACTAACGTTGTAAAAGTAAAGTAACGTTAAACGTTGATTGTACTTCAGCCTTCTGTTAACGTTTGCTAACGTTAGGTATTGGAAAGTTAACGCTAAATTAGCTAATACTAACTACCAACACTACTAACAACCTAACTTTGTTTACGAAGTCAACAAGTTACAATTAATTGTAGCTAACGTTGACGCAACGTTTACCACTCTTATTACATTAGTTTTAATAGTATTAAATAAACCGACGCAGGTCAAGCACATATCTGGGGCACTAACGGTCAACGTTGATGTTACCAATCTGGTTTGAATATGGTTTAACGGTCATTTTGATTTTAGGCAAAAAATTAAGCAGTCAGCGGCTGGAAGAGAGAAAATATTTAGCAAAATGGCAAATGTTCTAATGTTAATGTTACCTAAATTGAGTAGCCACGAGAAGATTCAAAATACTTGAAATGCACTTACTTTGGGCGCGACGCTTCCTAACACACAGACACTGAATGTGTTCTGTTCTCGTTAGAAAATTCAAATTCCACAGCAGGAAACTGCAATTCACTTAACTCCATGCCCATTGGCTACTTCATGTTACGTCAGTCATGCAACGCACACGATTGGTTCACTTCGATTCCCGTCTTAATAGTGCCACCATGTGGTTTAACCTAGGAACTACTAGCAACACAGGCCGCCCCTCACAGTTACATATCCCTCGTCATTCATGTCTATCGTAACCAGCACATTTCTTTGCAAACCAATACGATGTGATCAGAGTCAAACAAACTTTAGGGTAGGACTGCCAACTTTTGAATCATTTATGAGACTGCATTTTACACTGGGACCAAAATATTTTAGGATCTTTTTGTTAAAGATAAGCCATTCATGATGACGTTGTGTCTGGAATGATACAGAAGGCAACTTAAAACTGTCTGTCAGGGTAGCACTGGCGCCTTTTGGGACCTGCTGAGAATCACTATAAATGTGTTGCTGAAAAAACAACAACAACAACAACAAAATCACTGTAGAATGTTTCTCATGTACAATTGCTCTCAGTAATTTTGATCTCTCTCAGATGCTGCTTTGTTGTGCTATACTTTGGTGTTGTAAATGAACAGTGTTTTGCTGTAATAATGAAACAATACAAAGCAAAGCAAGTGTGACACTGTTATTTATTGAGTTCAACTGACTTGGTACAGAAAGAATCAAGAGGCTCAGATTTTAGTTTTGCATTCCAATAAAATAACATCCATGCCTGATAAAGAGTTTTATTACAGAAACAGAAGAAAACATCATCCGGGTGGCCTTTTATCCGGTTTTATACATGCAGCATGAGCAACAATTTTTAAAAATGTATTTTTTTCCCCGGATTTTAACCCTTGGCGACTGGTTTTAATCTTTCATGACATCACAGAAAAAAGGAAAGAAATTATATGCATGGTCTTAGAGTCTGGCCAGAATTTAAATGAAGTGCTCAAATCTGGCAAACAAAAGATTTACATGTTTTTGGTTTGTGCAACCAAACCAGCCTACAAAACCTAATTACATTGTGTCTTTTTTTGTAAAAAAACACACACACACACAAAAAAACTTGTAACAAAGCTGCTGATTGGTGCTTTTGGATTACCTATGCAAAGCTGTAAGGAAGGCACCTTCTAGATGCATTTTTGCAGGTGACAAAAGAGTCATCTGTGCAGAAGTTGCTACAAATATGACCACAGAAAACTCGTAACAACGGGCTATGTCTAACCCTCAGTAACCCACACTCATGTGGTGCATAAAATTGCATCCATAGTAAAGAACAGGGAGACACTACAGGCAATACAAAGAACAAAGGAGTATGATCTGACTAGTATCAGTGTGTGAGGATTGCATGCAGGTCAACTGTCCACTGACAGAAAGTGATAAAAATTAAACAAAACATCCTTACAGGTTTGCCATTTTGACATCATTTTGTCACAAAAACTGTACAAAATTTTAGTGCAACAAGAACCCTTAAATAAGGCCTGGTGACGATCTTTGTATGACCTTAAAACTTTTTGAAGCCTCTTTTAGACTGCATGCTCGCTCTAAAGCTGTAAGACAGCAACAACAGACAAGTCAACTCGCCTTCAAGGTGGTTTTCCTTTAAAATGGTTTTGTCAAAATCTGCAGCAGAAAGGCTAGTTTTACGACCTGTAATTGCTTCTCCTCCTACTCTTTGTTTTGGGGTAGAGATCTTTTGAAACCATAATGTTACACACAGGCAATATTTCGACTTAATCTTAATCTACCACAGGAACACATTTCATGAGTTTCTGCTGAGTAGAAAAAGTTGCCATGTTGGTTACATTTTGTAAATTGTTTATATTGTCGTCTATTAAACTTACTAGAGAGCAAAAATTAACTTAGCACTAAAGCGGAGATTAAAGGGAGATGCACTTTCATTTGCTGACTATGAAATTAAAAGTGTAAAGAGAAAAATCTCCACCCTCCATATAACTTGTATGTCTGTGTAAAGATATATTCTACCAAGTTACACTGTATCTTAATATTCTGCCCACTGATGCTGAGGTGATGTCATTCCCTGGGTAATGACCATCTGGATTCATGATGCCTCTAAGAAAGAACTAAAAAGGTAAATAATGTATCCCTTGACAAAAAGCAACAAAAGCTATAGTGTTGCGCCTTTTTTCCTGAGAGCAAATGGGCTCTGATCCAAGGTCGTTGGTAAGGTTGCAATGTCTCCTTCTGCTTTAAGAGGCAAACTGGTCTCAGATCAGCACACCTGTTTAAGGATACACTGTGAATAGAGAATAACGCTGGTTCCTAGTCAGTTAAACCCGTGGCCCTTTGGTCAACAAGTCTCATGAAAAAAAAAAACAAGAAACAAAACCAACAACAAACAAACAACATGAAGAATAAAACATGCAACATTTTTTTTCTGGTTGTTTAAAACAAGCAAAAACATACTGTAAAACAAGCCAATCAAAACACTGGTTATTTAATCAGGAATAGTTCTTTGCATTCTCTTCTCAGTTGCTACAGAGTACCTGATGCATGGTCAGTTATCTTTTTTTTTTTCTTCACAGATCAAACAAGAATCAATGAAGCCAGAAACTCTTTTGCTGAGTATTTGATGGAATTAAAATGCTGCTGCTGTGAACAAGTAATAATGCCGTCTGTAGAAACTACTTACAAGTTTGTACAGAAGTCCATCTCATTGAAACACTGCTCTAGAGCAAAGCTGTGCAGCTAAACCTGCTGCTGAGGACATAAATAACAGTGGAACACACTCTGTGGATGGGTCCACAGAACATAGTGAATGATTTTAGAATCACAAAGAAAGAAAAACATCAGAAAATAAAGCTTCTGTTGCTGTCACATGAAAGCTTTTGATTCTTCCAAAAGGCAGCTTTAAAGGCAGTATTAGAGTTCTTTTTTTCCACAGATGTGACCTCCTTTTTGAATTACAGAACGGATGCTGAATGGACACAGAGAGCACACAGAAAACACCATTTTAAAAGATTTAAACTGTTAGTATTATCCAAAAAAAAAAAAAAATCTGGAACACTGGAACATTTTAACCCTAATTAGTCTGTTTCCAACTGAAGTAGCTGCACACACAAAACGTGGTCATCCTCAGCCTGAACATGTTGACGGCAGACACGACATAAGAGATGCCAAATGAGAGGCATGAAAAACAAGAATGGGTGACGGAAAAGGAAGAGGTATAAGATGTGTGGCATGCAGATATGATATGACTTTGTTGCTTTCAGGGAGGTTCCTCCATCCACTGCCTCTCTGTAATCTTTTTTCGCTCCTCCTGCTGCATCTCGTTTATTTCTGCTCCTCAATTTCTCGTTTGACCTCCGCTACATAATGATGATCTTTGCCGTGAGCCACCTCCATGATGGCAAGAGCCTAAAGAGGACAAAGACAGCATTGTAAAATAATTTAAAGCCACACTGCAAACGTTTGAAGTATTTAGTTTGTACACGGCAAATCGGGGCTATCAAGTTATTCTGTAGGTCCAGGCTTAAACAGGGATTTTTCTTCAGTTTCTTTTTGGCATTTTCTGCTATATTATGTTATATATGATGTCAGTGACAGTTGGAAAGGGACAGAAAAGGCAGGGAAGATAGAGAGAGGGGATGATATGCAGCAAAGGTGTCGTTCTTTATTCTTAGTTATTCTTTTACAGCTTACTTTTCTTCTGCAAAGTTTTCCGTCCTTGTTCTTTGCACTCTTTGAAGCCCACACTATTTTCTACCTCCACCTTGCCACCTATCAATATACCAACTGCCCAGAAGTCTGAACATGTACCTTCTTCAAAGCTTTGACTCCTTGTTTCTTCTTCTCCAGCCCCAAATAAAGTCGTCCCAGTTTCAGATACATAGAGGCCACATTTAGAGAGTAGGCTGGGTAGTGGACACTGCAGAAAGAATATCATTTATACATCAAGCTGAGCAGGGAATGAGACGAAACAAAATGTCATCTATAATTGATTGTACAATTGGTTTAGTTGTACGTAAAAATGTAGAACATATCATGCTTAAGTCAATGATAAAAGATATAGATGTGGTCATGTGTTGTAAACCGCAGATGGAAAACATGTTTTGCATTGTAAGTATAAATAGAATGTGTTAAGATAAAGTCTTTCGTATAGTACAATTTTTTGCTTAGTATGAAGTGAATAAAACATCAATAACATTACTTAGAGCTGTTAAGTTCAAGTACAACAAATCATCAAAGAGACTTAAAGGACCAATACCAGTGTTATTACATGTCTTTGTCCTCTGTCAGCAACGCCCACACAGGTTACTTAAAAATTTGGGTGAGGAAAACATTCAAAAAAAACAGATTGATTCCAGAAAATTTCATCTCTGCTTAGTTTCCTGTTTTACTGCAGACAAGTTCAGTGGTTCAAATATGAATACATAATGCAATGATTTCAATGGTTCAAAGTGTAAAGAAAGTCCACGGTTCACACCTAGAGATTTCTCCAAACCTCTGCATACTTGATGAACAAGTGAGATTAAACTCTCACTAACTGACTGCCGGCCCACTCAACTTTTCTACAGGGCTTTATAATCTGCCTCTGTGTTAGTGCTGCTGTACAACTGACTGACTTATTTCACAAGGATCTCTTGTTACTGCATCACTTCCTCCCAGCAGATGGCTTTCAGAGGAATTTACCTGTACGGCTGAATAATCTTCTCTCCGTAGCTCATAGCTCCGTCCCAATCCTGCATGTAGAGACAGACACCCATGGCCTGATACATCATGTGCAGCATGTAGACGTTGGTGTCTGCAAATATAGCTCCCATCTTCTCCAGACTGAGCTCACACATCTCCAGCAGCTCACTAGGGGGTGCCAGAGAGTCAAGGAATGTTGACACAAACAATGTGGAAAAGAAGTAAAGGTGAGGAGGTGGAGGGTTGTTCTTAAAAGAGGGAACAACTGTAGATCAGAGAATGTGGAAACAATGGAGTGAATTAGAAATACAGTTGTGACCAGAGGAAGAGGATATTCTTGTAGTGTTTGGCTCTCCTGAACTCCTCGATTACATTTTTGGCGTAACGGACCATGGATCGGATTTCCTCTGGCTCTGGTGGAGAAGTCAGCTTCCTGATCTTCATTTTTTCTTTATCCTAGAAAGAGATGGAAAGAAATTACAAACAACAAACAAACACTTAGAGCAACACGTCGTAATATTAAAGTCTGGTTCATGCTGGAATTGTCTGAATAAAAATTTGTCAGGGGGTTGGCATTTCAATGACATAGGTATCGACTGCTTCAGTTAAAGCACTGGGATTCTACCATGGTTGCCTCATCACTTCCATTTACCTCTTTTCTCCCTTTTCTGTCGGCACGTCTCCCTCTGCAGAGACTTAAGTAAGCAGGAAACCCGCGAGAGAGAGGGACTGAGAGCAAAGTGAAATGTGTCGGTTCTGGGGATGCTGGGGAGATACTGGTTCGACAATGTGATGGAATGTCGAACTTGGTCGTGTTTGAGCAAAGAAGAAAATAGGAGAAATCCTGACAGAGCCGTTGCGCATTAGCGAAGTGACTAGAACAGACTTGGGTGCATTTGTTGTGCTGCTGGCTGTAACAGTGCAGACTTTCTTCACTCCTCTGGGTTTAAATGTCAGCTGGATGTGTGCGGCTTCCACATGACACAGGCTGTATTTTTGAACATTTTCAGCGCAGTGTTAAGTTTTAAGCTGTCGGTGCGTGTGTGCAGATTTGCACGCCCATCTGCGAGTGCGCATTTGTTCGTATGCTATTTTGTGTGTGTATGTGTGCCGCCTCTCGCCCAAACTACATGGATGATGTGATGTTTGCTGCATGTGTGAACAGGTAGATCTGCACTATCCTGATCAGATTCTCCGGATATTGTCCGGAGTTTGCGTGTGAAAGCAGCTATAGTGACACATTAGCTAGGTGTGCTTCGACTTGGTTTTTACAGGCATTGTTATATTTTCAACCAAGCAACAAAGCAAGAAGTTTCTGTCACATCTACCTTCTATACACCGACGACTGAAAACATTCTAAAGGTCAACGAGCATCAGACAGACAAACCGACGGTACCTTAGACTTAGAGGTGCACTCGGTACACTGGCATGTGAAGAAGTAGGAATCTAACAACCTCTCTTTCCTGTCCTCTGTTGGATAGAGCAGGTCTATGTAACTGTTGAAGATCTACAGAGAGAAGGGGTGAAAAAAATCAAATCATGGGAGTTTTGCATTAATCACAATGGAGACTTAATTAGCATCTGTATTTCTTTGTGATTTTATGTAGTCTCTAAATTGCTGCCACTGAGAAGCATCTTCATTGCCAGTGTTTACTCACCTCGTCTCCAGGGTTTATCTCTTGGACAGCTCTGACCTCAGCCACTGTGCCTTTATAGGTCACGATAACATTTGGACTACAGCTGTGATTCATGAGTGCTACACTAGAGAGAGGAAAGGAAGGAGCTTAACAAATAATTGTAAAATAACAGAATATGATAAAGTCATTACATTCAGCAGCTCTACAATGTTAAGAATAAATGATGCATATGCTACACTGACTATAAAAACAAGACAAGGGCTAAAAGATGGAGTATCGATGTATTGACATTTTAGGTTTATTTGTCACATTTTGTCTGATATTATGAGTACTGAAAAACACTGATGAACAGATGCACTGTTGAGTGATGATGATGTGGTAGCATGGATGACTTACTCTGGAAAAATAGCTGACCCCAGATGGGAGAGCTCCTCGTCCTCTATGGTAAAACCATTACAGTTTACCTGGAGAGAGAATGAGGGACGAGGCAAGTAAGACAGACAGACAGGAAGACACAAACAAACAGGTGGAGACAGAAACCAGCAGGGTGAGTAATATAATAAAACAACTTGCACCACCTGCTACGGTGGTGTAACACCCCTTACACAGAGGAGGAGGAGGAGAGGGAATAGCAGATTAAACAGAGCTGTGAGGAAAGAAGCCAAAGAGGCTGTTTATTGTTGCGTGGAGAGTAAGAACACAGCAACACTGACAGAGAGATCAAATTATAGAGCTAAAGGCTGTGGAGTTAAACAGTCACAGATCCAGACTTCACCTCAACATGAGCTTGTGTGTGTTTATCTGCTAACAAAAGCACAGCTGATTGAGGGACCTCAACTGGCTGAAATTAAATATTGTGGATTTAAAAAGAATCAAGCTGTATAAGTCATTTGCAAATGAAAATTTTCTATATTTGCCCTTGGTGTATCTAAAGGTTTTGTGTGTGTTGCAACCCAACATGTCCTTCCGCAGACCAAGAGGGGTCCACACCTGTTTGTGTCAGGCAAAACCTCTGATGCTCTCCTGACCAATCACAGGACAGTTGAAAAACACACTAAAGAACCTGGATCCTTCTAGAAACTGGAGGTTTTAAAACAGTGGAATTCTATTAACAGAGTGTCGAATACCAAAAAGGTAATTTATTAAATAAATATCTCTATAGGATCTAAACACTGTACACTTTTGTTCCACAGAAACCTCCAAAATGTCTCAACAAAATAAATCTGGAACGTCCTTTAATCTAAAGACACTTTGTGAAGTTATGTTACCCAGTTTTACCTGTGCAAAGAGTTCAGTGAGAGCCTGTTCGTCAGGGAGGTCACTGATGTGTCTGGAGTAGAAGTGGTGTATCGCCGCTATGTCCGCCTGGTTCATCTCGTCCTTTTCACTGTCCATCTTATCTAAATCTGAAAAAGGCAACAAAACATTAAACACAGAAAAAGAACAAAGAGACAGAGAAAGACATGGAGACAAAGTAAATTACACAAACCGGACCCCCCAAAGTGCTCGCCTTTTCTCTAGATGGTGATTTCTGGATTTGAAGTCCCCCCCCTCCATGAACCCCTCTTATTTTGGACACTGTGATTGTCCCTCTGGTTCTAGGCTCAGGTTAAAATGCCCAGTTTGAAAAAAAGACATAATCTAATATTAATAACTTTGCTATTATAAATAATTAGCCAAGAATGCAACTGCTTTATTTGCCATTTTGTCTGGATTGTACTTTGGTATTGTAAGATATGACAAACTTGGAACCTAGTTAGGCCGCTTGCTAGAATTGAAACTTAAAAAAGAAGTTATTTTTTGAACATTAGGTCTTATATTGAGGATATTTATGATCATATACAATGTTCTACAGCATTATTATGACAAACATTTGCAGTCACAGGAGCTGGAGCTCATTGTTAGCTGAAAATAACAGAGATGCAAGAGCATTTTAAGTGCTTCAACAATATGTCAAAAAAGGTTGTTTTAAAAGAAAAGAATTTCACAGAATGTTTAGTGGTGTCTGGCTAATAACCCGGAAAAGGCTGTTTGTTTGTTTCCTGATGCAGCTGAAAGCTGTCCGGATTATAAACTGTTGTTCAACTTTGTGTCTTAGTGTCGCTCACTACATGAAAAGACAGCATGATGAAATTCTTGTCTTTAAAAAAGGTGGTTATTGTGTTTTTCGACAGATTGTCGAAGCACTAAAGACGCCCCTTCACTTTCATTGTTTTCAGCTAGCGACGACTCCAGCAATGAGCTCCAGCTCTCAATGATGCTGTAGAACATTTGTATATGATTGTAAATATTTTTATAATATGGCTTTATGTGCTGAAAACCGAACTTCTCCTTTAACTCTATTTAATTATTTGAGGCAGGTCTGAACACTCTAAAGTACTTGAGCACTGGTGCGTGGGGATCAGTCGGCAGAGATAAAGTTTGAATATTGCCATCACTGAAAAAAAAAAAAATCAAAAGGTAAGTGACAAACATGAGGGATACATGATAAAGCTGACTACACATCCAAAATAATATTGGTACGTTTTTGTTTTGTTTTTTAAAATTTCTAACAGCTAGCATAGTAATCTGTTGCATGGCTCCGGAGTAAAACCACTTAGTGCTAATCAAGCGTGAGATACGCTGCTGCTATAGGCCATGTGTCCCTGTCAGTCACACATACTGACACAGACAGTCTGGTGTCAGCAGGCAGCAGCAGCTACTGATTTGCTTTGTGTGCACTGAGAGACAGGTGTGAAGGTTAATTCTGTGACAATCCTCTGATGACACATCTCAGCCTGTAACAGCAGCTCACTCTAAATGATAACACCAAATGGTGCTGAGAAAACAGTTTGTGGGCACTTAGGTGGAACCCAATCTTGTCTTTGTGTGTTGACAAATACACTGTTTGATGATTAGGATTTTTGGGAGCAGCCTGACTAGCACACACGAATTAGTCGAGTCTGAATAAGCACCACAGAAACAAAATAAAAAATTGTGTAATAATGTTATAAATCTTTTTGTTGCACAACATTTAAGTTTAGTTTCCTTCTGATTCCTTCATGTAGTTCTGGGCTGGCATCAGTGTGTGGAGTTTATATGTTAACACCCCGATACAATCAGTCTCCCAGAGAAAGAACAGTATCATGCTCAAGGGCACAGTGGTGGTAGTTTTTAAAGGAGAGGGAAGAGAACATGAAATTACAGCACCCAGAAGCTTGGGATTTAAGTCCCAGTGCTCTGCAGACTTGAAGTGAATGAAAGAGACAGAACCAGGACTGGAGGCTACAGCAGAGGATATTAATAGACACATTGCTACAACTGCAGAGACACAGAAAGATCACACACACCCACACAGCACCATGTAACTAAAAGTGCATAAAAATGTAACTAAACATTCACTCATGCATTCATTCATGCAGACACACACAGTGACTTACGGGATTCAAACTCTTTGAACAGAAGCAGCCTTTCTGAAGGGGTTCGCTCCGTTGTGACTCTCTGCAAACAAAACACAGATGAGACATTTTTGTTCAAAACCAAAGTTTGCGCCGGTTTATTTGTTTTTGTTTGATGGCTCACAATACAAGTCTGACCAAGTGACCTTTCTAAACTGCTCTAAATGACATGTCACTACTATGATACCACTCATGCAAAAGTTATACAAATGACACTGAGGCCGCCTAAGTCATGACATGGCTGCTCCAGCTGGTTTATGACATATGTCTGTTTCATTTGACTTTTTATCTTATTAAAGGTTATCTTTAAGCTCTACACCTTGTGTTGACTTTACTGTCACATTCTCACATGAGTCCTTTCAGTCACCACCTTTCATAAACAGACTGCTTATGAGTTTCAGTTTGTATATTTTGTCTGTCTGTCCATCCATGTCAACTGCTTATCTGGGGTTGGGTCACGGAGGGGACCCAAGACTTCCCCTTCCCTTGCCACATTAGCCAGCTCTGACTGGGAGATCCCGAGGTGTTCCCCAGCCAGGGCCTGCCCTTCCAGCTGGACGTGCCTGGAACATCTCCTTCGGGAGACGACCGGGAGGCATCCTTACCAGATACCCGAACCACCTCAACTGGCTCCTTTCATTGCAAAGGAGCAATGGCTTTGCTCCAAGTCCCTCACGGATGACTGAACTTCTCACCTTATCCCTAAAGAGGACACCAGCCACCCTCCTAAGGGAACCCAATTCAGCTGCTTGTATCCGTGTTTGCACTGACCCATCCTTAATGACCATAGCTGAGGGTGGGAACGAAGACTGACCGGTAGATCGAGATCTTCGCCTTCTGGCTCAGCTCTCTTTTTGTCACAATGGTGCAGTAAAGCGAGTGCAAAACTGAGCTTTCTTAAGTTTTTATGCACTTCATCTCTTGTGCATAGTGTTAATTATAAACTGAAAAGGTCAAAGTCTCCTTCTTTGCTTGAGTTTTTGTTTGATTCAGATATTTTATAGAATTGTCTCACATCTACCCTGCTTTCTCTTCGTTCACTTTTTGTTTGCTTTCTACTCCTACTTCACAGTACTTTACCTGTTTCATGATGAGTCTAGCAACCAGTCTGACGGTCTCTGATGGACACCAGTTTTCCCCATAAGCACACATTGCTACACACTCCAGCTTGTGCATAGGCCAATCACCTCTCTGCATGAATGGACACACACAGAAGAAGACAGAAATACCGATGATTAGCAACCTTCCATTATTAAAGCAAGCATTTACCATTATAAATGACAATTCAGGAAACACAAACAGAGAGACTGAAAGTAAGAAACCGAGAGTAACAGAGAGAGAGAGAGGATTAAATGACAACTGATGATGATAAATTATTTTCTCATAACAAAGCAAATCATCCATAAAAAAATACTGGTTAAGGCACTGGCACCCGTGCTTCACTCACTCAGTCACACACAAAGAAAACTCTTGTGTTTTGCTGCAGAGTGTTTTTTGTGCCATGAAACTAAACTAGACATAGGCCAGGGGAGGACAGACTGAATCGTCATAGCAACAGCAGCATGAGCGTACTCTGTCTCTGTTCTTGCTAGCTGCTGCCTGCATGGAGCTCTGCTGAAGTGGTTGTTTGTGTGTGTGTGTGTGGTCCAAGGTCCCAGTTTGAGTCATAAGAACAAACAAATGTATTCCTTTAATTTACTCCGCGGTGGAAGCGATATATCAGGGCTTAACTTTTGGCACGACACATAATGAACTCAAACTGACTCTAAAAAATAAGTTACCTGCCACTGACAATTACAACCAAATGACAATCAAATGATAACTGTCTCTTTTCGTTGTATTTGTTCTTCTATTTGAAAGCAGACAGCACAAATAAGCTAAAAAAGGCACATTAGGAAATTGCACGCCCTCTTACCTGACAGTCAACATTGCAGTAGTAGGCTTGCTTACATTTGCCGCATTTAAATAGGTCGTCTCTCCTGTAAAGACATGAAGACACAACAGGTCATTGAGATGAGTCGACTTGTGCAACATTTGTCTGCAGGGTTCAACAATATTCGCCTACAAAAAAAAAACTGTGTGCAGCTTAATGTGGGAAAACATCTTTCTTTGGTGCTTTTCAGTTGGTGGACAGAGGATTGATGTAAATCTTTTTTACTGGCGTAGTTAGTTCTCACCACATTTAGAGACTTGTTATATTAATTGTTCAAGAAATGGTAAATTGGCTTTAGTCCCGTGACAAAAAAGTGCGAAGTGCAGATGGATGGGCATTAGATAAAGCACCGATAGAAGTTATTAAATTGCCAAAACTTGTATTCCATCTGTATCAGCTTTTATATGTTAGAATATAAGAACCAATTAAATTCCTCTACATTTCTATAACTATTTCCAGTGAACTTTATCATTAATAAAGGTTCAATTTGTCAACCACAAATGATTAAAGACCACTATAACAACAGAAGACACAAGCTTTTCCTCCCAACTTAATTCACAAATGCACCCCTGGCCTTCTCATCTCTTGGCTCCTCCTCTCTTGGGACACATGGACAGCTATATTTAGCACTCTAACCTTTTACTGCTCCAAAAACTTTAACAGCAGCTCGGGTAGGACGCGTGTGTGTGAATGAAAGTGAGTGTGTGAGAGGGAGACTGAGTTGTAATTTCAGTCTAAAGTGTCTCATGAAGAGTCGAGTGCATCAGCTCTCAATATGAACAGCAGGCAAGCTGGAGGGCTAAACTTTCAGAGGACCGGCGCTTTACAGTTTGACTTTCATGTATGTTCTTCACACTGTGCCTACACACACCTACACATGTCAATACTGTCTGAATGTTGTAGGCTGGTCTGTCGAACCACTTCACATCCTACACCGTCACTAGTGCAAGGATGGGCTGAAAAAAGCCAGCAAATGACAATATAATTCTCTGCTCATAATATATACTTAAATCTTTAAAGCTAAACTTAAAAAAGACAGACTCTTATGTCACAAAGAGTGCAAGGTTTTCTGTCTACGCTTGGGTTCTAAGTGTATAAAAGAAGGTGTAGGATGTGGAGGGATGTCTTTGAAGAACAGAACACTTTCATGTGAAATGGTGTAAGAAGAAATGACATAAGAAGCCACCAGTAGGCTTGTTGTACAGGTATGTTTGTATCTGTTTTAAACTGTTTTGACTCTGCAGTGCTACAAACAAATGCTGCAGTGTCAGTCAGGTGAGCTGCCTCACCGCATTGACCCATTTAAGGCTACATCAGCTAGATAGGTGTCCAGGGGTTCACAAGCTAGCCTAGCTAGGCAATGAGGTTAGCCAGCGTTGAACTGGACACATTACTCGCTTTGCTCTGTTTGAAGCTAGGCTAAAGAAAAAAAAACAGCCTGAAGGTAACTGTTACTGTATTGTTTATTTGCAGTTGTTTCAGAGAGGTAAGATGTTACCTGGTGAAGCAGTGCTCACAGTGCGCTCCTCTCTCATTCACTGTCAACACGTAGGAGTAGGCAGGACAGGCGAACACCAGCTCCCCCACCGCGAAGTGCCTCACCGCCCGCAAGCCTCTGCCTCTGTCCGGGCTCAGGAACCTCTCCGTGCCCTCTATGCCTTCGTTCTTCATGGTTTCTTCTGTTTACGTTTTTTTTTTTCCAGTAAGATACTGTCGAACACCACCTGTACGTGCTGAGAGCTCTGGCTCTAATCAGCTTCTGACTGAGCTGCTTCTTCCTCGTCGGCCCTCTGTGTCCGGTTTGGTTCCATCCGCCCCCTGCTGGACAGGCGACGACACAGACACGTAGAAGCCTCAGCTTCCTCCTCATCCTCTTTTTTGGTCTTGCATTACCTTGCTCCTGTATAGCTGTTAAAAGACATATTAATATTATTAATAACTCTCGTTTTTACCATTGTTTCATTCTTCTTCTTATTATTATTAGGCTATTATTATTTTTAGTTGTAGTAGTAGTAGTAGCACATGAGAAATCTGCCTACATGAATGGAAATAGATCAAACTTTGTACATAGGTCCAATCCGATGCTAAACCTCCCTTACAAGTGCTTTCGGTGCCTGGTGGTGGCGCTACAGCATCCCTCTAAATTTTTAAACTTTGAAAATTTGTAAAAAATCATCAGTAAGTCATCTTCCTTTGAGCTCATGGTACATTAAGTTTTTTTTTTCTTCACAGTAGTGTCCACAGCTACTATGAATTCTCGCGAAAACAATCTGTTAATGGAAAAAAAACCCCCTCATGTTATTGTAAAAGTGGTAAATTTCAGAATCTCAGATTCAGTACCTCCAAACAGAATTTTAGAAATGTTTAATTGTATCCTCATGTAAATTGCAGCAGTCAATGGCATATAGAATATCTTTATATATATCTCACTTTAGTTTGTCACTTCAAGAGCCATTAATCCTTGTAAAAACAAGTTATAGGCATCCAAGATGTCTGAATGAGGTACAAAAATTCTCTGAATTTTTTTTTTTAACTAAATCTTTGATTCTAGTTTGAAATGTACGAAGTGCAGCCCTGCTGATGGCCAGAGTCACAATGTGAGGCCATCTATGGTTTGTATCTTCTGGACATGTAGCTTGACATAGATGTGGTCTGCTGTTGGAGTCAGCGGTTGAGTTTGTGTCCTGGGTGACACAGGAGTAACCTCCTAATTCTTCATGATTTGTAATTAATATTTTCTGCCTTAAGATGAACACAATAAAGTCATAAAAAAAAATCCCGGGATACTTGTCAAAGTCAGATGTCGGTAAAGTTTATGCACATGGTAC
Source organism: Naso brachycentron (assembly GCA_029874485.1). Taxonomy (NCBI): domain Eukaryota; kingdom Metazoa; phylum Chordata; class Actinopteri; order Acanthuriformes; family Acanthuridae; genus Naso; species Naso brachycentron. The sequence goes on from JAQFJA010000001.1 coordinate 19,106,558, forward strand.
ATTAACCGAGTTGGTTCCATGCAGGGAGTAACTGAAATGTCTCCATCCAATCACTAATTTTTATATTCTTTACGCAGTCCTTAAAACACGTTCTTCCAAAGCTACACCCTCTCCTGACAATGTCATGTGTGACACCATTATTTACAGCTTTGTTGATGGGAAACATTTTGGTATGCAGTTCTGAAGATAATGTCCAAAGCCTCCACAAGGTCAGCCATCTGCAAAGCCACTACTCCCCTGTTTGGCCTT
>JAQFJA010000001.1:19128297-19138715 GCA_029874485.1 Naso brachycentron
GCACACACCAACTGAGGTACACTCACACACACACACACACAAATACTCACAGGGAGTAATGCTCTGCTGGAGCTGGGATTGACAGCGGGTTTTACATACCACAGGGCAAAAAATCCCATGAGATCGTGTATATGTCTGTGTGTGTCCAACAGAAACAAATCCTCACAGTGACTTAAAGTGACGAACACAGCTGACAGAAAACAACATGAGACGAGGAGCCAAGGAGAGGATGAAGAGGGAGAAGAAAATGGGGCATTTTCAACTGTGGGACGGCCTCTTTTCCACCTAAAACACGGGTCTGCAACCTGTGGCTCTTGAGCCTCATGTGGCTCTTTCGTCCCTCTAAAGTGACTCTCTGTGGCTTTGACAAAAAATTACACAGAAATGAATTACAGTTCTATTTTGTTGCCAATATCATTGCTGTGAGGCTACATCAGTTTTTCTAAATTGTATGTTTTAGTTGTGTCTCTGTCCCAACACACCTGATTCAGATGAACGGCTCGTTATCAGACTTCAGCAGAGCTTGATAACGAGCTGATCATTTGAATCACGGACACATCTAAAACAGGGCAGGAGGCACCAAGAGACGGGACAGAAAAATACTGTTCTAGAGTCATTTTTCCATTTTCTGACTGTAAAAATGCATCGTCACATGGAATAGTATCAATATATATCTCAAGTTTTGATTTTATTAATGAATTGAGTGAGCGTGAGCTGATACTCTGTTTTACAATCAGGCCCGATGGCTGATGGTTTAGGATTAACTCACACTTCAATTAACTTTAGTCAAAACTGAACTGAAACTAGTTTACGTGTTTTTTACTTTTACTGTTTTAATGCTAAGCTGCTGTATAATGTTTGATTTATTATCAAAGTAGGCTACTTTTTATTTTAGTAATTTTCATAAACACAAGGAGGACTCAAATTGGTTGGTTCAAAGTTCAAGTACCTACTAAGGTACTTGAAAAAAAAAAAAAATAGGTATTTGAAAAAATAATAAATAAAGCCTATTAAAAATTATGATCAGCTAGTTTAGACTTTCAAAGTTATGTCCCTTCATAAGAGGCTCAGATAAGTTTTTCCAGACAGATTTTTATGGTGAGGAAGGGGAGCAAAATGGCTCTTTTTATAGTAAAGGTTGCTGACCCCTGACCTAAAACTATAACCTAATCTATTAAATACTGTTGTAACACCCTGTACACTGAATATATACTGTGTGTGAATACACTGTATGTGCATAAGTGCGTGCATAGAAAGAATTCAAAATCCCGTTTTGAGAAGTGATCCTTGGCCTGTAATTTTAAAGACTATTTTTACTGACAGAGAGGTTTTTTAAACATATACCCAATTTGCAGTATGTACTATTTAAAAAGCACTTTATATAGTGAATGTACAGTACGCACTGTCATGCAAGATGTGTGCGGTCCTTTTGTCTCTGGACCACATCTGTCGGAGCAGCATCGCTTTAAAAGGCTGGAAACACTCAATATGCTGCTGCATGAATCTTTAATTTACCTGCATGATCCTTGTACTGCCAAGAAACCTAAATAGGGTCTGTGTGCGTGTGCATGTGTGTGCATGTGTGTGTGTGTGTGTGTGTTATATATCAGGACAAATCTTCACCTTATGATCTTGCATTGAAAGCCCTGATTAAGCAGTCCTGCCTTGAAAAAACCCTACTATGCTTGTCTTTTCAGTAGACAACCTTCACAGTGAGTGCTGCTGCATGCTGTGCAAATGACACATCTATAGCAGATCAATAGGAGCCACATCCCTGCTCTTTTAGCACGCTAATGGCCTAGCTGTCGAAGTTAGGTCAATATATCGGTGAGGCCAAACCACTGCTTCGATAAGAATGGCCCTTGAATCACACAGAGAAACCGCGGATTGACTACAGTGACTCACTGTTTGTGAGATGACAGCTGGCAGCATTTTCCCTTCTTTGTTTCCCATGTTGATTTACAGTTAAACACACAAATCACTCGGCTTCATGCAAGAACACTTTTGCATTCTTATCCTGAAACTCTGGCATACTTTTCCTGCTCCAAGTCAGATTCCTCCAACTCTCTTAACTGGTAAATATCTAATAAATCACTTGTTTCAGACCACCTGTTCGTGAGGAGACACGCATTTGGGAGATTTCAGCATTATAAATGCTCCCTGACATTGCAATGCAAGGCTGTCAGCTCTAACTGTGGGTGTTGTGTCTTTTACCCACAACTTCAAAGATTAATCAGACGGACACACGGAACTTCTGTTCAACACAGCTTTACTCGTGGACTTGAAGTTTCAGACAGTTTACACATATCAATGCACATTACCTATCAGGTGTACTGCTATATCAAAGAGGGAACGTATTATTACGCTAGAGGAAATAGTTCCATACACTACACTTGGCAACTTTCATTCACCAAGAATAAAAGAAGAATATAAATGAGTGGTATATTGTATTTTAATTCATTTTGGTATCATATTTTACCTTCAAATTCATACTGATTAAGGCCTTAAATGTGCACAATGTGATGTTTTTAGTGACAATTTTGGTTACATGGTCAGGATACAAAATCTAAAATATTTTATGCTCTAATAAACTTTGCAAATGTTAACATGTTTATTTAAAGTACGTCTAAAGGTCATGTTTGCTATAGCACACTGCTACTTTTGTATCAAAAGCTTTTCGTTGTTTGTTCATGGGCCCAAAAAAAAAGGTGTATCTTTAAGATTTCAGGTCATATATGTGTTTTTTCACTGTGAATAAAGGAAGATTCTTTGTACCAGACTCATAAATTTGATTCAAACCGCTTAGAAAATTCCCTGAAAAATATAAAACGTCGCACTTGCCTCTTAAGATCATCGAGGCTCATTGCGTAAATAAACTCTAAAAGCAAGTTCAGTATCACTTTAAAGATGCTAAACAGTACTAAAAGGTACTTAAAAATTTAAGTCATTAAATGCTGCGGCTCATCCTCCTGTCTAAACACTCAAATGCTAAAGATTTTAATAGACAAAAAGGACCCATGTTTTAGAAATAAATGTAATCCTCATGGGATGAAAGTAAAAAACACTCTGTTCTCTAACAGCAGGTTCACGTTGCTCTGAAGCACCCTGACCGGCTTAACAAGGGAGACCACAATCTCTCACTTGAAACCAATAAAACTAACCAAACCACACTGAAACCAAAGTTCACACACTGGCTCACACATCAAATTCTGTCACTCTTCACAACATTGAAAATAAGCATGTTTGTGGTAAAACTCTTGCACTTGTGATCGGGTTTAGAAGACAATCATAAATCTGCACACTGCTGCTGTGTCCAGAGAGTTCTTTATGGGACAGAGCTTTGGTGATGTATGAATTTAAAAAAAAAAAAAACAGTACTATTTTTAAATCTTTAAATCTTTTAAGGTTCGTGTGAATCCTCAGAACACTGGCTGTTGTTTATTCGTTGGCCCAGTGTTGAAGCATTTATCCAGTGAACTTTACTTTGACGTATTTATGCTTTATTAAAGAAAACAGTGCAGACTGAAAAGAAAGATGGCATGTGACAAGACTCGTACTCTGTTCAGGGAAACAACAGCTCACTGCCAACTTCAGAGAGCTTTGAAGCAAAACAACTTCAGCTTCAATTTTACAAGGACAGAGAACGAATAAAGGATTAAAGTAGGCAGTTTGTATTTTGTATGAATGATATCCTGCATAATAATAAGGGAGATAACAAGAAAGAGTCGAGCTGAAAAGAGCATATCATTCTTATAAAAGCGACCAAAAAGATATTGTCCCATGATTTATTCTCATCTGCTTGCCCAAGCAGAACAATTGACAACCATTAGCAGAGGTTCGTGTTATGAATGGAGCAGACAATGAACAGTGCGTGTCTGCTCTGCTCCTACTTCCTGGTTTCATCTGATAGAGTTCAATAGAGGGAGTCTCCAAGAGATCTTATCCAGGCGTGCACCAATTAGTCAAATAGACAGACAGCAAAGGACAGTATGCACACACACAATCCCTGCAGTTACGCATGCAACCACAAAGGTTAAGAGGCAAAGCATTGTGGTCTATTCATATCAGCTGTCGCGTGGGTGTGCACATGCTACAGACGCTGACATTCTGTGAGATACATACTGGTCATGTCTCGTATCAGGAACGGCTCTGTCCATACGGAGTTTATCGCTCTCCACCTGGTTGAACTTGTTCCTGGCGTACGGATCCTGACCCGGTCGGACCACCGTGGCTCCAACGTACAGATCCTGGTCAAAATCCTGCCAGCGCACCTTACCTGGACACACACACACACACACACACACACACACACATTAAGCACACAGCTAATTCACATTCACCTAAAACATCTTGTGTTTCTGGGTTCACCCTATTTGTGGTTTGACTGTGGATGCTGTGAAAAGATGCAGGGACATACGTTTTTTTAGCCTTTCTAATAAAATAAAATTCAATCTCCATGAGAGCATATGTTTGGTAAACAAAACTGTACCATGTAAACTGGTTTGATTCAATTGTTTAAGCTTTTTTAGCCAATAATGTTAAAGTCCACCTGCAATGAAAAATGTTTTTTAATCCTTTCAGATCGCATCCCCGTTCATATTGTTTACATATTTAACTATATTAGCAAAAAAAAAAAATCGCAAAAATTCCCTTTGTATTTTTATGTCAAAACGCAATCGCATTTTCGTCACGTGACTTTCGTCCTTTTGCCCAGTGCAATTTCAACCAATAGTATCATCAGTTGTCAGCAGGGGCCAAAGCTCAAAAATATGTGGCCTTCTCCGCAACATCTTCTTCTTCTCCCTTATCCTCCTCCACCACCTCCTGCTGTTCCTGCTCTTGTAAAAAGGGTGATGAAGGAAGCGAGTATGATAGAGAGAAGGCTAACATTAGCTGCTAACTCACTCATTGTACCTGTTAATTATGATCCCACTTTTCAATGGTCCAATCAAATTCCTCCCAATGTTTTGCCCCACTTGTATGTCCTTTTTATACCGGGAAGAGGTCACGATACAGAAGTTAGATACTTACAAATTGCTGTTTCGGTGGACTTTAAATATGTGAATCTCGTAACATGGATGAAAGGCAAACACAGTGAAAAAAGAAATTTCAACTTTAATTTAAGCACTAGACAACCTGAGAACATACAGAACGTCCAGGTTTTAATTAGACACACAATTTTAATGCAACTCTCTGATGAAATACGTGCTGAATACGCACAGCATACCCAAAAATAAAAAGCTGCCCCTAAAAATGGAAGCATAAACCTTCACAAAAAGCTGTGGCAGGAATTATTTGGATTATACATCAGTGCGGATATGAAATGTAGGCAGCTGCCTGGCTGATGCAACAATCCTTCACGACTGACAGGAAGGAAACCTCGCTGCGTCAAGCTGCTGCTTGACAAGGCGGCAACATGGCACTGAGGAAAGCTGACATGAGATTTATGCTGCTCATATGCCAGAACCAGGCGGAACAGAATTCAAACAACAAACAGACAAGGAGAGACTACTTTAGCAAAGCTAGAAAACACAGAAGAACGTTTATTATGTATGGCACAGAGTAAGAAAGAACTACCCTGCTGAATTTAGTAATTTAGTGCAGCCTGAAATGAAAAGTTTGGAAAACATAAAATTAAAAATTATCAAGCCTACGCACAGTCAGAGCACGCTGCGTCTGTCTGACCAGATTACCGAGATCGCTGCTCGCTAAACAGAGAAAGTTGTCATGTTTAATTTCACAGTTTATCACTGACTACTGAGACACACACACATACGAATAATAATGCAACTAATTAGCCGGGTGCAGCTGCTATGCTAATGACTTGTGTTAAGCATATGGCAGCGTGAGATTACACACTCTCAGTACGGACGAGTGAGCGCATGACAGACAGACAGACAGACAGGCAGGCAGAGAAAAACTGAGTCTGACGAGGAGAAAAGAGCCGGTGTGTGCGTGTGCGTGTGCGTGTGTGTGTGCGTGTGTGTGTGCGTGCGTGTGCATGTGTCTACCCTGACAGCATGTGAAAGTGTCTGGCATGCTAATTAGCTCAAGCTTGCAATGATCTGCCTGAGACTGTATAACTGCACCTCTGAGACACTACTGCATGTGTCAGAGTGCGAGATGTCCTTCCTGATATCTCTGTTTAGTGGCAGCAAGTAATTAATGTGGAGGAATTAATGTTTCAACTTCTCACTTTGCAAATGTTTAGCTCAGACTTTGAAAAATCTTTATCTTGCAGTCCCTCTTCCAATCTTGCTGTTTTCCCAGTACATTGAACTTGCTCACGGCAGATTTAACTGCCCACTTTCTCATTGGGATTTACTCATTCAGATGACATTTTTCCAATACTCTCTCTGGCCACTTTAGCAGGTGCGCCCATCGTGACTGAGCTGGTGGTTTGCTGCTCCAGGGTCTGCTCTGTTGAATAGTGCAGCCTGTTGATTTGAACAGTTTTCACGCTCCTTCGGCCCCTGTCACCGAGCCGTTTCCACCCACAGCTGCTGCTGACTGAGTGTTTTTAGTTTTTTGCAACACTTTCTGGAAATCCCTTGATGCTGTCTTTTGTCCAACTGATGGGAACTGGCAGGAAGAACTCGCACTCAGAACTGTTCCCTCTATCAGTACTGAACCATGAACCGCCCGCCTACTGATTTAGAAAACACCCAAACTCAATGCAAGCACGCATGCACGCATTCACACACGCACGCACGCAAGCACACATACACACACACAGAGTCATGTTTCATGACTTCTGGGAACACTACATAGACTTGCATTCATTTCCTAAAGATTTACCCTAACCATAACCATAGCCACTTGACTAACCCAACCTTTACTCAAGTCTTCACCCTAAAAATAAAAAAATTTACACTGTGAGGACTTGAGATGGTCCTAACAAGTAGTACCCACAATGTCTGTAATACACATTCTCATTCACATACACTCACATTTTTCGATTCATTTCCTGAAAATGATCCAAATAAAAACTTAAGAAACTTGAAATCAGGCTGAGAAGCACACATTGCTTTCATGGCAACTGTCACTCAAAGTGGCCATGACCTTAATTATGCATAACTTTAGGCCTCAATATAATTTTAATGAATGAGTAAATGAGTTTTTATAGATGTCGTCATTTAATTCCAACTCATACTGTACGAGTAAATCGACCGCGAAGTAAAGCCAAAGCTCACGATTTATGTGCTCACACTGTATGGTCTGATTGTTAGCCATGACCTGAGTGTGCACACTGTACATGTAAAAACGGCCCGTCAGCCTCCGTCGACCGTCCTGGCTTTTGACAATTGTCAATAAAGATTTGTTTGAAAGCTCAGGGGCAGGTTTGTTTACTAGCATCTATACTAAAAAGGCAGAGGTGTGCTGCCTTCATGATTTGTGCTATCCTGTCTGCCAAAACCTCTAAAGAAAAAAGATGTGTAGGCGCATATGGGCTTGCAGATGGCATGGTATATGTGGACAGTAATGTTATAGCTTGTCCATTTTGCAGAGAGAATTGGAGGTAAGCAAGCTACTTTTACTTTTTTTTTTAACTTGATAGCTAACATGAGCTACGCTTTGATCTCTGATTACTGTACATCTCCTTTATTTTTCCCTTGTCATGTGCGTGTCGCCGAGGCATTTCAGACGCTCTGTTTGCCACTTCGGGCAGGCGCAGTGAGGAAAAAAAGGCACTGACATTGGGAAATTGACTGGTGGCTCTGCTTCAACTGTGCGAGAGCCTGAGTCAGCCGACCACAGTTTCTGACATGTTAGAAATTCATCTGACCGTCCGAAAGCCATTCGGAAGCAGACGATGGGCCCTCTCTCCCCTCCGTACAATACACGGCAAACAAAGCTGAAATTCAGCCTGACTCTAAAACTAGTCGTGCAGCTCAAAAATCGGGTCAAAACCGGCTTAAATCGCACAGCGTATGCCCAGTTTTACGGTAACATGAATGGGGAAATTAGAGAGTCTACAAACATTATTTGTACCAGGCAGTAAACATGTTTATTTTTGCTGTTAAGTTTGTCCATTTTAATAGGGAAACATTTGAAGAACTGCAGTTTTTGACTCTTTTGGCTGGACAGTTTTACAGCCCAATAGGCTGCCGCTGGCGTAGAGCATCACTGAACAGAAACCAGAGTTAAAGGTTCAAAATTTAATTTGGTGATGAAGAGATTCAAATGTCGTTGATTGCTCTCATAAAGGGACCTTGAATTTTACTATTAAACTGGTACTTGTGAGGTCAAAAGGTTTTGGGGAATGCTTAGGATGTTTACGCACACCTGAGATGTTGATATCATGAATGATTCAGGTGAAAAGGTCTGAGTTTAACACAGAGTCTGACTTTATGGAGTCCAACGTGTTCCTCAAATGTTCATTGAAATAAGATTAACTTGGTGCATCTTTGTGTTTCACAGGCACACAGAGACAGACACTTACTCCAAATAAACAGAACATTCATATTCATATTCAAAGTACATTTTGGAGGAACCTGAACTCTTCTGCCTTCCCTCCCCTTTATCATCCATCTTTTATTATCTCATCCCTCTCTCCATCTCCACTCTTCTTTCTGTGTTTCACCACTTCCCTTTATTCTTTGTCTCCTCTCCTTGTGTGTGTTTGTGCTGCTCTGTGTGTGTGTGTGTGTGTGCGTGCGTTGCGTGCGTGTGTTGCGTGCGTGTGTTGCGGCTGATGCTGTGATATGCCACCATCGCTCTAATTCTGTAAAATTGCCCTGAAGTTGAAATACCCTCACTTCAACATTCAAATTGGATTCCATTTCTACCAGTGGATCTGATAAGAGAGTGTGTGTTCCGCTTTAGCAGGTCACGGGCTGGTGATGGAGAAGAGGCTGCCTTGAGTCAGGCTGAGGATGAGAGCTGCATGCAAAATCGCTGCTCACATGCTCCTTCTGCTGCCACTTTTCAGCTCCACTCTTCACTGCTAGACTTAGACAATGTTTCGTAAAGTCTGGGTGGAGGAGGAGCATAGCTGGGTTTGTGGTGAGATTAAAATGAATTCCTGAATTATTTGGGATGCATTTGCAGCGCCTGAATTTGAGGTTTGAGCAGACAGTGGGGTTACACTGAAATGCCTTTCCTTTCTTGTGGTTATTTAAGCATGGTAAGATTAAGGATGATGAGGATGTTCATGTTCTGCTGCTAATAAAATTCATACCATGCCACTGTGTTACCACATTTCAAAATGGTTTCGTTGTGGTAACATGATGTAGGAGATTTTCTGGATACATGACTGCGGTTTGCAGCGTCTGTCATGCACATGCCTTGCAGCTGGGACGTATGTCCTGCAGTTTCCTTTAGTGCAACCACAACCACTAACATTAAGCTACTGAACTCTCTTCAGATCCTTACGGAGGTCTCAAATATTCTGGCTTTGATTACAACAAAAGATACATATACATACATACATGATACGATATATTTGATCATTTATTTTGTTAAGACACAAAACATGTAAGCTCCTTCTTGTCAAAAATTGAAATAAATGTAATTATTGATAGTGTCTCATCCATTTTCAGTGTCATCATCTAGTCATGTGACTGGAGTGCATGATGGGTATTTAAGTTTCCTACCTGGTGGGAGAGTCTCCAGGCTGTGAGACTTGTCGTCAGAGCTGCGAGCTTTGTTCCCATAGGACAAGTCACTGGAGCCCCACTCATCCTAAAACCAAACAACCAAACAGACACATATTAGCATGGATACACACAGTTTAATCTGAAGTAAACAAGACAGCACACAGGAGAGCAGCTCAGAGTTATTGTATTCAAAACAGGGGAACTCAGACCAAATAATAAAAATAAATTAGTGTATTAGAACACTCACAAAACTCTTAGTGAGTACTAGAGCCGAACTGAATATCAGTTTGTCGTTCTTATCAGTCGATATTGGCTTATCGTAGATATGTCAGTGTCTGCATATAGGCACCGATACTAAAATTGGTTTTAAAGGCCGGAAAACATTTAAACTAGTGGTTTAAAATGGTGTAAGTACATATATCAGAATTTTCTTGCTTCTTAATATCAGTATCAGCCCCAAAAATCCCACATAGGTTGAGCTCTAGTACATAAATATAATCAGTTAAAATGTAAGTTTGATACCACTACATTTGATAGATGTAGTCTGAAGCAAACAAACATGGAAGAATCTTACTTTGCTTCTTTAACGGAAGTCCTGAGGGAACAACAGTATAATATAGAATAATAATAGAAGGCTAGTGTCACATTTAGGTCATACACCCATACTCTTATATTATATATCAAATATATGAGGAAAATTGTAAGAGGAAATTCAACGTGGGAACTTGCAAAAGCATTATAGGTTTGAATCAGACACATCATGCGCAGCTCAACCTGCTCCTGCATTTTATTCCAAGCTTAACAGAGATAACACATTCG
>JAQFJA010000001.1:19284566-19294711 GCA_029874485.1 Naso brachycentron
AATTAAATATTATGAGTGACTGCAGATACATGATGCAGGTAACTTGAAACAATGTGTCATGAAAGACAACATCCAGGCATAGATGATGGACTGTCAAGAGCTGGCACGCTGACAATGAATCATGAGCAGCTTTCACTATAATGACAGGTAGATGTATGCTAACACGATATTTTGACACCTGTCAATTTTTCTGCAGAAATAAAGTTTGGAGTTTCATAAACACTTCCAGCGCAGGTAGATGGAGGTTAGCTTTAATATTTATTTCAAGCTTAGTGGAAGCAGATGGAAAATTTACCATATACTGTCAACCAGTATTTACCAGCAAATGTCAGTTTGTCCATGACTAAACTCTTTGAATGTGTGCACTCATTATATGGACTTAATATTTTGTGGAAAAATGAGCACTGGGGACTTATGTAGATTTTCAGATATTATTAACAAGGCTCAAATCTTTCTACAACCCTTTCAGCCAGTGTGGTCTCAGTTAAATGAGGTCATTTCTCTCAGTAAGTTGAGCGAATTTGAACTGGAGGCAGTTTTACTAATTATACTCGTATATTCATATGAATAAATTGGCCACTTTTGAAAAGACCACAGTACAATCCAATTAAATTCACAGTTGTTTGTCTTTCAAAGTATAATAAACTTGCAGAAAAGTCAGATTACTTCTTAGTCACATCAATGGCTAGAACACACTAGTCCCTAAAATACCACAAGAATGTACTCGCGGGTTACACACTCATAATTTTGTTGTTCTCCCTCAGTGGCCACCTGGCAGGAAGTGTTTCGGCTGGAAGTACAAAGGAAGACTCTGGGCCGCAAGGCGTCAAGCCACCACTGTCACTGCAGACTGAGTGCCAATTCCCCTCCATCCTAAATTTTATCTCTTGTGCCAGCTGTAAGTTTTGCTGATACAGTTGAACTGCTCAGCTTTGAACCCTTGACTTCTCTCCTTGCGGGCATTGGACTACTTGCAATGGAAGGAGGAGCGCCTTCAAAGACACTAGGACAAAAAAAGGGTAAAAACAAACATGAGAAAGTACGGGGGCTGGGAACACTCCTGAAAAAGATTTTTAAATGAGTACTTTTGCAGAAAATAAGTTAAACAGCCACGGCTGATGACTAGAAAGTTGCTGATTTGTCTGCTAAAGCACGGCTTCTTCTTTGAACAAGGCACCTACATAACAAGCAAAACTGAAATTGTCAAAGGCAGCCTCCACATTGAAAATTGTGTATATCCCGGCTTCTCGATCAAACTGCTTTGAAGATCATTTCTAAAAAGAAAAGTTGCTCTCAGTAAACATTTAAATAAAGTTTAACATGCATGCTGTGACTTCAGAGGTAAAATATTAACAATGTTTTCTTGCTGCCCACAGGAAGGAGAGTGATAGTGGAACACAGTGGTAGGTGAAACAGCAACTGTTACAACTTATGTACTGACTGAGGCTAAAGTAGTGTCATCGGCTGTATTTTGAAAATATATCACCCTTTGCATGGATGGAAAACAAAGGTGTGGATTATAATGCAGGAACAAACTGACAAGGTTTTGTAAACATTGTGATATTTTTGATTCATTTTAAATGCCTTGTCACTACCAGAATCTACTTTACTCTACTTTACAGAGCCTTTAAATGGGTGAGAGTTTCACCAACCCAATGCATGTCCTAGAGAATACTTTTGTCAGTTAGCACATAGTGTTGTGTGGCAAGAAGTACAATTGACCCAGATTATTTCTTTTCTTCAGAAGACCAGAAGAGGGTTTATTAAAACAAAAAGCCGCCTGGAGGTAGATGATCTGCTGAGTGGGTTCCTACTGCACTATCTGCTGGTGAACATGTCAAAGACACACAAGTCTGTGGTGAAAGCAGGTCTCCTAAAAAAGGATTATGAACCTGACTAAATTCTAAATACCAGGGATGGTTGTGGTGAAGTTCAAGGGTAAGTTTTCAGTTTTATTGTAAAAGTTTGAACTGAAGATGCCTCTTTAAGATGAAGTAAGTGGCTACTCCAGTGATAAAGAGCTCGGTGGAAAATGCTGATTTTTTGTTTGTTGGAAGAATAAATAGGAGACCCGTACTGAGAGAGTGCAGAAATCAAACTAGTGTAATACACTTGGGTAGAAAACGGAATGCAAGTCCATGTAAAACCTTGGCAGTTTGGAAAAAAGTTAATACTGTAACTAGGAAGACCAGAGAAAGGGGCATTTCAGTGATCGAGTCTGAAAATTACAATTGCATGACTTATGGTTTCAGCATCATGTAATGATAAATTTAGTCTGATTTAGTCAATATTACGATAAGATGAAAAACTGCTGTCTTGGTGATAGCCTTAATGTGAGACTGGAATATCAGATGAGAATCAAGAATCCATCAATCACAAGGTTTGTGATAGCAGAGCTTTTGAAAGAAGTCATCAATGTTAATACTCAGATTTTAAAGCAAATGTCCATATTTGACTGGTTTCACAACTAATAACCCTGTTTCATCAGTGTTTAACAGCACACAGTTTAAACCAATGTACCTCATAAATTTATTCAGTCATAAATTTAGCCATACTCCCAATCTTGCAGTTTTAGTAAGTGCATGACTATTAGTCAGTTGAAAATAGAAATTTTCCCTTGCTGGGTAACAGTGTGAAGTTTCACTTGTAACAGAGAGCTAAGGTGTAAAGGAAGAATATGGACATGAATGAGGGGAGTGCTGAAACAGACATTAACATAGAAAATGTCTATGAAAATTAAAATACAGTAGCTTGTTGGGACAAATACCTCTCTACTGTCAAATAAATGACATGGCTGTTTTTGTTAATGTAAACCTTGACTATAAGATTTCTCTTATCCAGTGGCAGGTAAAGGGTGCAGAAGATGCAGCATATGTGAAGCACAGTGTCTTCATTATCTCTCCTTTCTTTGTCTGCATCTTGGAGGTTTGAGTTTTGTTTCAACATAAGAAGCAGGCACAACAAACATTCTGCAGTTCCAAACATGAGAAATTAGTATCAGTCTGTCTTGAGCAAGATGTGAATTAATGAGTGACATGCCCAGTCCCTTTGCTTGCATGACCTCGGAATCTTTCCACCATATTTAAAACAAAAAGCTGCTATTATATTTGTCAGATTACATTTGAAGTGACTGTGATAAAATAATCAACAAAAAAAGTAAGATATGAATACAGTTTTACAACATGAGGCCCATGGGTTGTAGGTCAAGGCTAATTACTGAGATTAATTATTCTGATAAGCTAACAGTTTCATTGTTAACTGATTTAAAACAACTGGCTCCACACAGTTAGGAACAAGAGCATTTCTGATTTGAAAATTGGGCACTATAATGCTTAGAACTTCACCTGCATGAAAAAACTGATTACTATCTGAACAACAACGCAGAGGGCGAAGTTAACAGAAGAAAAGAAACTGCAGATGAGGTTTCCTCAGTAGGGGGTCTATTTGAGGTAAAGTAAAACTGATTAGTAGCTCCTGAAGCAAATGAGCAAAAAGGCTTAGTACTGCAACTGCAACACCGTTTACTCCAGGAAGAAATGGAACCAAAGTTGTTTTGAAACTCAGACATATTAGAGCAGTACGGGGAAAATCACACTTGAAGCAAATGGAAGAGATTGTACTTTATTGATATATTTGGTATGCTGCATAATAAAGGAAAACTGCACTTTTTGGGGGGTTTAGCCTATCATCCATAGTCCCTATGTAAGACAAGAACATAGACACCTTTCCCTTCTTTGTGTGTTCAGTTGGTCTCTAGACAGCCACCTCGCGCTGGCAGTTTTGCACATTCAATGGAAGTAGTGGGAGTACACCATTACTGCACTCTAAAGCCCTTAAGACACACCCAAATAATCTCCAGCACGCTCCATCTATGTGTTGTGACCTGCATATTAACTATGCTATAAACACACTGTCACTGTGGGAGTAAGTAAGTAAGGGGAGTAACTACTTTTCTGGGTGCAGTGACACAGCGCCTGGGTCACAGTGCCTCGGTTACAGCACCTCAGGTAGTTGAGGGTACTACCAAAGGTATTGGATCTGCTACTACATCACCGTTGCAGTCACCACATGTTCACAGCCTGTCGATGGAGTGTTTTGGAGATTTCTGGATGTGTTTAGCGGCTTTAGAGGGAAATAATGGCGTATCCTCGCTACTTCCATTGAACTTGCAAAAGCGCAAGGCAGCTCTCTGGCGACCTACTGAATGCACAGAGAAGGTAAAGGCATCTACATTCTTGTTTTACATAGGGATTGTGGATGATAGGCTAACCCCCCAAAAAAGTGCAGTTTTCCTTTGAATGCTTGCTGATCTTTTGTGAATGTTTCACTGTGAGGTAGACTAACTTTTTATATTCTTTAGTTCACTCATTTGCATCATTGTCGTTTACGCATTTCAGTCTCTTTTGGTCTCACTGGTATACCCTGTCTCATTCAAAGTTGCGGTGTGCCACAGGGATCAGCACTTTGACCACTTTGATCAATGTGGACATACTCTACTGTCTCTTGGCCAGAGAACATAGCATAATTGCACTTGTTTAAATTGATAATGGTAAAAAACTATCATCTTCGCTTCACCTTTTTGATAAATTTGATTAACTTTTATTGGACTGAATCATTACTTTATTTACATTGCTTCAGTATCAGCCTTGAAGAGATAAGCTGATAAGCAGTGAAGCTGCAATGAAGTGGCTTTTAATTTTTTTATTTTAATGCAAAAATTTTGAAACACTTTTTTCTATAACTTAACATTGCTTTTACCTGACAGATGCATGGCTGTAGGATTGTGAGTGACAATCCAAATCAATGTTGCTTCGGCAGGTGGAATTGATCTGTTGTGGCCACATGTACACTGGGTGGACAATGATGACTACAAGGTAAGTGTGCTTATATCTTAATGCACCTGCTGGGCAGAGTATTTACTCATGTATGGCATGTCCTCATTGCATGCCTAAAACCCTAAAGAAAATCATTTGATTAATTTTCTTGTATGTTTTTACCATGAAGTCAGATATAATGTTTTTTAAGTCTAGGTGAAAGAAAATTCTGTATATACAGAAGACTATTCATTCAGACATTTATAATAATTTATAACTATCCATGAAGTAACCTTGGCAATTGCTGGAATCATTTCCGCACACTTACTCACACAGAATTCACTGAAATGTAAGTCTTACATTGGCAAACACTGTGCATTGTCGTCTTTACCTTTACAATAAGACTTCTATCCCTCAAAGTTTAACAGGCATTACGTTCACATCCCCATGGGTGAGATGCTGCTGGCACATGCATGATGTGCCAATTCCTCTCCATCTGCCGAGATGCCAGAGTGAGAGATAAATGGTGCAGTGAAGTCAACTCTGCCTGTTTCCATCTAGTTAATATGCCTCTGAGAGGCTGGCTATAGTCGGGAGACTCACTAGTGGCTGATCTCCAGAGAACTGAACAAAACAAACATGGCTACAGGAAGCAGTGGGGACCATCAGAGTGGCGTAAATAACCTTGGATGCAGTAGGGGACAAGTTTTTCTGCTCTGCTCTTTTTGCACAGAGGAAAGTGCTTTGAGCTGCATTGCTGCAAGCTATCAAGCAGACTAATGTGAGATATTCAAGTTCTTTATAAATGTCTTGTAAGAAAACACTTGCCAACTTAAGGATCCATCAGAAAAAGAGCAATGCTGTCTGAGCTTTCTCTCTGGCCATCTGACTGAAAGTTGAATTTTCTTCACCCTTGTATGCTGAAAGTGGCTGACAGACGCAAAAGAGATACTGCATTTGTGATTCTCAGTTGGATTAGCAGCCTCACATTAGCAATCGATGTGGTTAATGTCAATGAAAATACTGCTCAATAGACCTATAACTCCGACTAATTTAGCTATCCAAGCTACAAAATGGAGTGTAGTATCTGTTGAAAATTAATTGCAGTGTGTGGTAGGTTCCACACCTGGGAGATGGCCAGAACCAAAGCCTTGTGTAGTCATATTAGACTTATCACTCTATTTCTGTGTCCCTGGATGTGGTACAACCTGTTCAGAGAGTTAAATATACTTTACATAATCTCTTATATTCTGTTTTACAAACCTGCTATTTCTTAACAGAGCCTCTCATCAAACTGTGGCATTTAAAGCATTGCTAAAATAGCTAAAATAATTAGTCAGGTTGTAATTTTATTTATCTTGATCGAACTATTTAGGGATGTTTTTCTCTTTTTTGAACTATGTGAACAACATGTTCCCACTTGCAGTGAAAAAAACAAAACAAAACAAAACAAAACATGGTCACGTCTAAAGGTGTTTATGTTTATTTTTATTTAATATGGACATCACAAATACATTGAGTCTGTTCCAAAGGACAGACCAGATGTTTTGCATTGGGTGTGTTTGGCACATGTGCTAATTTTCAACACCAGTCCATAGGTGGCTATTCTAAAAACACAGAGCATATTAACAACTATATGAGATAAAACAAATTCCATGATAACAGTAATATTCTAAAAAATACTGAGCATATGGTCTGCAAAAGGAAATAAAACAATATTCATGAATCACAACAGTGATAGGTCCTTCTTTCTCTACACATCACATTTGTGTATCTGGTTGTAAATAAAATTCTTTCTTGTAAAGTGTGTTCAGATTGATCAATTTTTATTTATCAGGAAATGATCAAGATAACTTTTAGAGAAAATCAAGCATGATGAACATAACCTATCCACTGTTTAAGTGATTGCTATGTTGTTTATTATTAGACAATGTAAAGAGATTGGATTAACCAGCCTTGCTAAAAATGTCCAGTTAAGGTTGAGATGACTACATCGGGTGGCTTAAAGCTCCTACAGACAGTTTCCAACTTCCCCCTCTTTGTCCCCTCTTAACATTTTGAATTACTTTTGTGCCAGGTGTCACAAAGCCAACCGAATCCCTTCCCAGCTCCTTGAAGATTCAACAGACACCATAATGGAAGTAATAAGCATGTCCACCAAAAAGGTAAATAAAAATTGTTTCAGTTTGATATCAAATTAGGAAAAAGAAAAAAATCTTTTGTCATTATGTGTATTGTATAAAACATAGTTTGAGTAGCATTATTGCTTTACACTCTAGTAACGTCAGTACGGTCAATAATAGAGTTTTTCCTCAAGGACAGTCATGTTGAAAGTAAACAGGAGAAAGGTGTGAGCGTGTGAGGTTTACTTTAGTTTTTCCTGTAATTCTGTCCCTCTTCCTCTTAGCTGTGTTGGCCTCCTGTCTCAACAGGGCTCTTTTTCCTTTTCTGCTTTTGGAACACCTGTTGTTCCACCCCCAGCCATTGCTGCTACCTACAGGACATTGCTAACTTCCTCTTCTGTGGATATAGCTGTGATCCTCTGTTTGCTGCACCTGCCATAAAATTGTTCTGTGAACTTCCTTTCTGACCTGGTGGCAGACAGAGATTGCATGGTGAAAGTTCAGCTTGCAGGGTTCGAATCTAAATGTGGATGGTCTCACTTTTCTACAAAAATTAAGTCTGTAGCCACTCTAACTCCATCATGCTGAAACATTTTTCTCATATATTTTATCCATCTTGTGTATTCAGGGCAAAAATATTGTAAACTCTTCATCTCATCTGACTGGGCCTGGCTGGTTGTTGAGGCAAAGAAGGTTTAATTCATTACCTGTTGCTTTTCTGGTCTTTTCTACCCTCTTGGTCTCTAGACCCTTGACAGTAGAGAGGAATTAGAATTAGAAACCAGAAAAAAATAATTTTTAAGTCTTATTTCTTACAGAAGAGTGGCCATGGTCGCTGCTATCTTTTTTCATTCTGTTATCCTGAATTCATGAATTAATTATTTTGTTATCACGGGATAACAAGGCTCGTTTTTCCATGATAACATAATTTTCAAAAAAGTTTTCAAAATAAAGGCATTGTTTCCTCTGCACTAATAGTTTTTATTGAGATCAGGACTGGTGTTGAAAAATGGCTGCGTGGCGTCACACAGTGAGACGGGCAAGTCTCACAGAAAACCACATGGCCTTAATAATGTCTTTATCTCTGACATTAAAATAATAACACAGGCTTTATTTGAGCAGCTGCTGGCCGATGCAGAGATGAGAGTTGGTCAAAATCTTTGATTATCACAAACATGATATCTTCCTTATGATCCTTACATTTTAGTTGTCTGCTCTAACTGCAGAAACCAAAACTACACATTTATACCTTTCCTTACTGTTCATTTATGAATCCTCCCCAATAGTGGCAGTGATCTTGAAGGGCCAAATCTGTGTGATCGTGAGCCAGACACGCACTCATGATGAAGGCTCACCAGATAAATCATCCTGTTACTATAGGAAAATGAACTTTGTTATCCTGTGATAACGCAACGATTATTTCATCATCTTGAGACAAGAAAATCAAAAATATGGTAGTGACCATGACCACTCACGGCTCCCGTAATTTCAACCATCTGAACATTCTTTTCTTAGTTTCTAATCTCATGTAGATAATCACTTTTTGTTTCATGTATGGTGTATTTCTCACTGAGACATCACTTAATGTGTGTTAAAACAAACTTTCACATCATGGCAGTCTTTTAATGAAATTAATCAGCATTCACATCTCTCAGCCCAGTGTTTCAAGAAATTATGTCCACACTGAAAAATTCGGCACCACATGATTTACCCTCAGTGCCAAGATTCAGCTTCAGTAGAAGTAGTTCAGCACCAAAAGCCTGCAGGTTTTGGTGTAGTGCATAGATTATAGTGTGTGGAAGCATATAAGAGAACATTTGACTAATTCAACTTTTATAATTTATTCAAGAAATTTTAAAAAATGAAGTTATGGCTTAAGTTTCTGCTGTTTTTATATCAATTATTGTTCTTCTTGCTGTTCTTTTACAGTTCCTACACAGTAGTTACTGTTCATAAATCAGGAGGAGGAAAACCGTACCTGAATGCAGCATCTTATATTCATGAGCACTGTCAAAATGGCACAAGAGACAACACAGCAACATAAAAGATAGCCTAGTCCTCTGGGAAAATTGCATACTGGTAGTTCCAGAGAGAAGCTTTTAGTTTAATAGCAGAATTATTTGAGCTGAATGTAAAACAGTAGAAACTGATAGCAGAATGCATTATGAGTTGCAGCTTGAGGAGGGAATAAATATAGTAGAATTATGCTCGTATTTTCCATGTTCTCTGCATGTAATTTCACTCCAGAGGGTCTTCACGTTAAATTCCATCCTTGACCTTCACACATGTAAACACTGTGTCAGACCAGTGCAGCTAGCCCCACCAGCACAACAGGTTGTGAAAATTGGCTTCCATTATACCATTATGTTACTGCCTTAAGAAAGGTGATGAGTGTGGCTGCACTCAGAAGAAGACAGATGCCAGTGGGGGTGAGTGAGACTACGGTAACAGCACACGTGTTTGTGCATACTCAGTGAAGTGAAGCAAACATAAAAAACACAAATAAAAGGTCAATGAGGAATACAACCTCTTTTTGATGCTGTTCAGCTTTCAGAATGCACTTTAAAAAAAAAACAAGAGTAATAAAAGTGAGACAGATGGCGAGGAAAGGGGATCAGGTTAGTGTCGGCAGAGCCAAATCCAGATCAAAGGCTGCTCTCTCTGCAAGTTAAGCAACAGTCACATCCAAAACCCAGGACAGCTGTTTATGATCGAAGAGGATTAGGGACAGCGCACATATTTCATTAGGATTTATCTTCATCAAATTCTGAAACTGGATTGCTGTACAGTCTCTCACTTTAGCCTCTAAATAATTTCAATTATTATGCAGCTTCTTTCCAGTGGAGGTCAGCTGCGTCCATGTCTCTGGAGTTTGGCAGATCAGTCATTATTACCATCAGATGTCCTTCAGGTTTAGCAGTGCAGAAGTAGAAAGAAAAGGTGCCATCTGTTTTCATTTTAAAATGACACAAATGCTTCTTTTAGACGTCCATTCAATCAAAATCAGCATGCAGGGACATGGAGAGGAGATGTAGGAAAATTGTGACCCTGAGTCTGAATGCAGTAAAAAGACCCTTTGATTTGCCACAGCTGTCTGAGAGCCAACCAGGGGAAAGAGGTCTGTTTAATGCAGCTTTTATCATCTAATAATACCAAAGCACAAGGAATAATAGAGGATTATTCAACTCAAAATGAAAACTTTTACTCA
>JAQFJA010000001.1:19459794-19470251 GCA_029874485.1 Naso brachycentron
CCTTCCATCAAATATTTGTGTTCCTGGATAAAGATCGTTAAATGAGGTTTCCAAACTTCAAGTCTCATTAAACAGGGGAGTCAGGCTCCTTTCTATTACGCAGTGTTATCTTGTTTCAGCCAGACGCTTAAAAGTGACTTAACACTTATTAAAGAGAAAAAAAAACATTTAATTAATTAGCTGTTTTTTTTCCAGTCAGCTCCAGTTACACTGATAATGGCATTAGTTTTCTAGAAAGTAGGTTGTGGGCTTTGATTTATGCCTTGAGCGGGGCACCATGTCAGAAGTACAGAAGAACTCACACTGAGGAACGACTGAGACCTTTAAGATTTGCAGAATCTGAAAGCGTTTGTTCATTCTAAGACCTGATGACCGGCTCTTACGGTCACTGTGTCACATCAAAGGCTGATAGTTCTGAGGCGTGAAATCCAATTCCACTGTACCGGAGAAGCCGCCGAAGACAGACGCTACCTGTCAGTTTTTGATTTGAAATGCTTACCTTTGTCTGCAGGTTGCAACTTGAGAAACACAACATTCCATTTGTCTGTGTTGCAGCAAAGGTGTTTCCCTGCAGTATATCTGTTACCTATTTAAAACACTTAAATCCTCTTTAGGTTTTTCATTTGCTTATATACTGTATTATGTGCATAAATCCTGGACATTCATCCGTCTTCAAAAAATCAATGCACTGACTTGTACAAGCAAGGACTTTGAATGACAGCTGAAACCACTGAAATCCTGCACACTACAGTCTATTGCTTGTATTACATTATCAGACTGTATCAGCAGCAAGCAAGCTACCAGATAAAAGAGAATGGAGTGGGTCTTTAGATGACGGCTGTTTTGATGTTGAGACAGCATGATCCATGTAGGATTCAGAACACACTGTCCTTGTATTCATGCATTTCAGCGGTCATTGCCTTATTCATAACTGCATGCGGTATCGAGTAATCAGGCAGTTGTTAAAAGCATGCAAACTGTGGATGTCTGATGGGTTTTTATTTTATCTATGTCAATATGTCAATAAACACCACATATCTCCCCTTTAAAACAGATATTTACCTTCTAATCATCAGTGTTTTTGTAAGCAGAGGAGGCACATGTTGTGCCTCATTTCCATGCAGTTATCAGTCTGTTTAGAGAAGTCAACAAGTACAGCTTGTGAGCATCTGGTTTATACTTTTAGATTTTACAACATTATATTATATTACGTTACAAAGTCATAGTGATAAAAAAAAGATATTAAAATATTTTGTCAGCTGTTGGAATTCCAACACCCACAGACAGACAGTTAGATAGATAGATAGATAGATAGATAGATAGATAGATAGATAGATAGATCGACTGATAGATAACTGGGTAAGATAATTATTCTAATCAATCATGGCACTTTACTCAACAAATTATATAAGAAAAAAACACCATCACAACAAGTGATGTCTTATAGATAAATTAATTCAGGCTATGTGTTGTTTTGGTTAGCAGTGGAACTATGTGTGCCAAAAGTTACCCATTTTATACTAATGTATCAGTTCAAAGTTCCTTTTCAAAAAGAAACTGAAAGCACACAAACCATTTTAAAGCAAGACTGAAGCTAACATCATTTCACAAAGCTTGTCTAAAGCTTTAGCAGGCAGTGGGGAGCAGTTCTAAGACTGGAGTCGGCCCAGCACAGCGTCTGGCAGCACAAGGTCACCTCCTTTCTGCCCCGTATCGAATGCCAGTTGACAAGAGAAAAACATGCTTCTCCGTCTCAGAAACTCAAAGAGCAACCATTCAAGGATTTAGTAGGTTACAGCTCCTTTTTGATGACGCAACGCTGAGTAAATACTTTTGCACCCTAGAAAACTTTTCGCATTCCACCGGAACCCTTTTTTTTTTGCCTGCTTGTGTAATGCTGGGCATCAGTCCTGTTGTCATCATGCATATTCATCATGTTCAGAATTGAATAATACTAAAGACAAATATGAATGATTAATAGATTTTTAGCACTGATGTAAGACAACATAAATAGCTGTGAAACTGTAGGACAACATGACCTCAGAGTTTATCACTGAGCACTTTTTTCTCTCATCGAGCAATAAAAGAATTCTCTTCAACCTTTATGCTCTTACTCACCGTGAGTCAAAATTAATTAAATGTGAAACCTTTGACGTCCCTTTATTGAAATGTGGTAGTACAGTACTTCTGAATTGTAAGCTTCTGCTTATCCTCATTTGCTCTTCAATGTATCAGTGGAGGAATTAATTTTGTATGGAAGACAGCGACAGTGACATTTCCAGGTGGCTTCACTGATGGAGGAAAGACAGCCAAGCAAAAGGATTTAAAAACTTATTACATGTGGTCCTATTTATATGCGGGGGGGGGCTTAGAAAGGCTTAAAAGGGGAATAGAATTTTCATACAAATTCTTTAGATTTCATATTCTTCTTTTTTCAGATGCTTCTTTTGAGAAATGTGGTTTATCTTTGGATCTCTAATCTTCTATTGTTTCCCACCATTCTGCCTCCACTGTGTGAGCTGTGTATTTCCAAACCACCAAAGTGCCAGAGAGCTGTAATGGATGACTTTTTGCAACATTAACTATTTATTGGAATTCTGTGCTGCACCTTCAAAATCTCTCTCCCCGTGTCATCCATTATCCTTGAGGAAGAACAATGCACAGATGTGAACACAAATTCTAAGAGAGGATGAGTTTGAGTCCATTTTTCTAACCTGGCAATTCATTTGTCATCCTCACAGCCTGAGGAGTGTCTGCTACCTCCCAGGTCTCTGATTAAACAGGAGAGAATTAATAATAGGTGTCTGAGGAAGAGGTGGCGCTGTCTATTGAAAAAACAAAAAAGGCTCCTTGGGAAGAGAGGCTGAGCAATAAGCTACAATCTGCAATTAGAGCAAAGATGCAGCATGTGCCTTTAGCCAGAGATTGTCTGCTGTGTCACAACAGCCCCACCCATTAGCTTGTTGGTCTTGTAGTTGCAGACAAACAACAACACAGTGCAGCTAGACTGAGCCAGATAAAATTACAGTGCTTGATTCGCTCACAACGATAGGTCTCTCACTGTAAATTGCCAGAAAGGAAAGATACTGTACAAGTAGCATGTCTTTCTCAATAAATCTGCATTAGGTCCATGATTTATGCCTCAGCATAACTCGAGCACGCCCTTTGAATACATCCCATGTGGAAAAAAACAGAACGCTCAAGGTGCTCGCTGGAAGCCAAGGTAACAAATTCAGGAGAATCTTTGATTACCTCTAATGTGGTTATAGGTAATGGTGACCTGTCTCTAAGGAGCCAAGCCAGAGCTAAATTATATTTTAAATCCATTAAACCCTACCTCAGATCCATGATTTGCTCCCAGCAAGCGGCTACCCAGGGCAGCAGGTAATTGAATTTCAAACCTGCAGCCAGGAAGCAGATAGGCCCCTAGGCTAAGTCCTCTGCATGAGATGGAATACTGTTATGCATAAAGTCATGATTTATTTGTGCCTATCAAATCTGGTAATGGGCTGCTCTCTGTCATGGAGAAGAATAACCCAATTTGTTGAAACAACACTTTGGTGGCAAAAATTAGATTGCTATGACCAGCAGACAAAGGCTGTTATTAAATTTGGGCATTTAACCTGACTCCAGCTGCAGAAGCAACTTTAAGGGGATGGAGGGCCATGCTTAATTACGCAGACATGAAAATCTGAACAAGGCACTGTTATGTTTTACTTAAACAGATCTGATTCATTTACACTTTCTCCTTCAGGTGGGATCATCAGGCCCTGAGGCTGTCCACTTTACGTTTTTTTTTAGTGTAGATTGAAGCTCTTACATCCTATCATTACATACCGCATTTTAAAACAGCCTCAGATCAGTTACTTTCTAAGGTAATGGATCAAAAGCAGACGTAATAAAAAAAATCTAATAAAAGCTTAAGCTCCCATTCAGTGGGTGTTGAAACAGAAACCCCTCTTCATAAGCAGCTTTAATACAGGCCCTGACAGCCAGACTGAGACGTAACCTTGATGTGTCTAATTGTTTACAGTGGACTTAACTCTCAGGGAGACTCTGGGCTGTTAATAGAAGGATCAAGCACTTAGAGGAAAGTATTGGCTCCTCTTTCTCTTTGCTGTCATCCCTGCTATTTTAAGACATCCCTCACTGCAGAGTCAAGAGAGACGACACCGCACTCGATAGTGAATCAATCACTGGACCAATTTACCAATTAGGCTCATTGTCCTCTATAAATAACATCAGAGCCCTCCATTGCTCTGCCCCTCGAGATACCGTCTATACAACATCCAGTTCGACAATCAGGGCTCATGGGGAAAGATGTCACATCGATCAGGAACCTCTCTTACACTGTTGCCTTCTTTTGCTGTTATGATGCAAACACAATAAATAAACCTCAGCAGTGTCTTTTAAAGACAGTTATTCATAAATGTACGCATCACATCTATGTATTCCCTGGGTTTTTATAGCATGCATAGTCTTTGGTAGATGAGTGCTTAACACCTGCCTGTAAAAAAGAACAACACATGCATACTGCACCATTAATAATTCAAAGAATCCCCAGGGTTTTAAATCTGTTTCATTTTTGCAAATTTCGCCATTATACAAAACATCCTGTTCTAAACGGATGCATGTCCGCTAGAACGAGCGTGACATCTCACCCAGGTGACATCTCAGACGTTTGGAAACACCACAGTTAAGATTTCAAATCGTAGTGTATAATTTATAGAAGAAAGAGAGGCTTTGTAATGATACAACCACTCTTGGCACGATTACCTCCCCTGGCAGGCCGTCTCTTGCTCTCAGCCTCAATGCTGGAGCTGCCACTGCTGCTGCTGCTGGTGCACAGCCTGCCAGAGCTCCACTGTGCTCTACCCACCTGTCACCATGCAGAGAAAAACGTTTCATTCACACCGAAGATACATGTCACTAGCTCTCACAGAGAACCACAAGCATTTACAATAACTGTCAAATCACTGAGTTTTGCAGTAAAATATCTACAGCTTTCTTCTGATATGTGTATCTGTCTTTCAAGGCGTGAGCATGCAGCCAATGTCAGAGCGTGGGTTGCTTCATGTAGCAAGTGCAGCATCATTGTCCTGCTGGTGTATAGGTGCAGAGACATGCTGGAGGCCACGAATGATGCAGAATACATACTGACGTACATGGTATGAGGATGAGAGCAGCACGTGTGGAATAAAGCAGACGGTGCAGGACTAAATAGTGTGCATCAGGCAAGACCAAGAGACAAAGAGAAGCCTGCACAACAAAGTACACAGAGAAAAAGTGATCTGAGTTACTGTGAGACTAAATACCATTGTTGCTTCAGTAGACGACCTCCCAGAAACTGAGTGCATTTCCCAGAATAGAAAAAGAACTGGTTATTGACTCTGCAGTACGCCCAAGTGGGCATTATGATTTAGTGCAGTGAGCCATCAACTCTCCAAGCAATGTGCAACAAACAAAAAACATTTTATCAATATTCCATCAGGCAGGAACCCTCTCTCTGTTAATATAGTGCCCAGATGCATCTTAGCACCCTTGAAGATCGCGCATTCAGGCAGCAACTCCGCTCATAGACTGCCGCCTGCAGCTCATGGGACAGTGTTGAATTAAATAGAATGCCACTGGCCACATCACCATGTTGACAAGCATGTGACATTTTTTTCCCTTTGTTTTTTACTTGTTTTTTCAAGCAAGCTGGTTGACATCAAGGCACAAGACAAATAGATGCAAGACACAAATATACAGAATGTGTCATGGGTGCAAACGTGATCCCTTCCCAAACAGAGATCGATTATTAGAGTTTTTCAGGGAACATTTCGGTATATTCTGAGGAAACAGACTTAAAAGCTAGTCTCTAGCTAAAAGCTACATCTACTCTGCTAAATCATTCTGTGTGAGAGTCTTTGGAAAAAATAACAATTTATATCAAGCAAGCTTTAAACCCCAAATCCTTAAAACCCCCATTTTTCTCCAAAACCCTTGAAATTAGAGCAGAATCCCTTCGATGTAGCAGCATCATTTGTAAATAATCCTCTTTCCCTTTTCTGTTATGGTTCCTTACGTCATATCAACGTGTGAGATTGCTGTCATATTTCAGGACAACAAAGTCAATGGGGCATTGAAAAGAAGAGACCGCCTCAGTTTCTCAGTGCACAGCGATGTGATTATTTTGATTAGAGAGACAAACAGAATAGTGTTTCAGTGTATATTGTCTGACAGTATACACAGCTATAAGCTGCCCTGTTATTTTCAAGAGCTTGGTGAACTTTCTTGTTGTCTATTCTTCAGGACCACCAACCTGATCAAAGCCATGCATTACCCGCGTTTATTAACTGGTGTGATGACAACTCTCGATCTAAATGTGACAAAAACTAAAGAACTAATTATAGATTTCATGAAGCATTATACACAGTGTAGAGGCACAGATTGTTCAAACATACAAGTACTTAGGAACAATGTTTGACTCCCAACTTAAATTTGATGAGAACACTGACTGCGTCGTTAAGTGTGGTCATGTTTTAAGTGAGGTCATGGTTTCTGCCACTGGTAAGTCGATGTTGATGCTGTTAATGCACTTATTTATTTGTATTTATATAAATGGGATAGGCTGTTGAAAACATTTGCCTTCTGGGAATAATAAAGCATTCTGAATCTGAGTCTGAACTTTAAGTTGAACTCTTTTAAAGCTCATTGAACTCAATACTTAACACAATTTCAACATTTGGAAATATGAAAATAAAGGCATTATACTGGTGTAAGAAATCCATGTTGTTTTATAGTCCATATTTTGACATTAAAATCGGGTGATTGGGTTAAAAAAGAAAATTAGTTAACTGCTAAAATGACTAGATTAAAAGCCGTGTACACAACAGTGCTCCTTTTTGCACCGTGCTGCTAAGAATTGAGTGGACTGTAATGCTTTAAAGACTTCTTCCAGACATGTTACTGATTTCACTGACACTGCTCACATTTATTCCAGCTGCATTATTCATACCAGCTATTTAGTTCTTATCCAGAGTGAGGTAAAATGAGTGCACCAGCAGAGGGAGTTTACATTTCTAAATTTGTAAAAGTCGACTGTGCAGTGTGCTAAAAAAAATGACAGTTTTCAGGCAGTTTTCTGTTTCTTGTAGGGCTGAAAAAAATAATATGTGGGAAAAAGAAGTGTATATAGGATGAGAGGGGACTTCAAAGTCAGTGTAGATTAATTTCAGAGTTTTGTTTCCTGACACACTACATGTGTTAGAAAATGATTGCTGAAATTCTCAGAAATATGTAGAGCTGCATTGTGAGGTTAGAGCCTTTAACAGTTTTTCACCGCTTCCCTGTTCAGGATTTTTTGGGTGTGCTGAAATGGAAGCTGGATGACGTAATGCCACTTTCAGGTATATGACCCCACCCCGTGCCCAGCCCTAACGCTGTATGAGTACTTATCGCACCTGTGCGGTTTTAGGGGTGGTATGTGATTGACAATTGACAGGATAACGAAAATAGCTAAGAATAATTTTTTCGACCATAGACCCTATTTGCAGGGTGTTTCACAGGGACCTGGAACATACAGGCAACGATTTTGCTGACTGGTCCCGTATTGAACTTTCTACAATTTTGCTGCAAGCTCTCACTGAGCTAAAATGAACACACACTGGGCAATCATAAATGCAATTAATAAACAACAATAAATGGTGTATCCCTAGTCTCAGTATGCTCTCCTGTGAACTGTATCAATCCAAGTGTTGAAACAACAGTTGTGTTTGAACCAGAATTATTTTGCTGACCACACTGTAGGCATCGGCACTCTAGCCACGATGTAGTGAGGAACAGGCCGCTTGAAAAGCCGTTAATCACATATTCTCAACTTATGTCCAAGCCATGGCAAGCGATACAGTTCATAGAGGAGCATACTGACACTAGGAATGCGCCACAAGCTTCCCCATCTCTGAAAAATGCATTTCACATTGTTTTTCAAGCGCATTTAACATTGCCCAATATACATCCATTGTAGTGCAGCAGGAGCTTGCAAGAAAATTGTAGAAAGTACCGATCTGTGAAATTACTGTATGTTCCAGGTGTATAGGAAACAACACACAAATAGGGGCTAATGTCCACATAGTTAAATTACCCCTCAACATCTCCCATGAATGGACGTGGTTTTAGCGCCTGCAGCTTCTTAGAGCAGGGAAAACTACATTTTTCGTTAATTTGAAACCTAACTTTCTGTTCTTGGCGACTTATTTAATCATTCAAATTTAACTTGGTGGTGTTTTTTTTTTTTCTGCTTTAAGCAGACAGATTAATCATTCATTTGTTCTGAAATTTATTTTGAAAAGGCAAATGAGAGCACACTGAATGCAAATCCTCATTTTAGCAACATTACTTCATCCTTATTTTTTTTGTCTTGTTATCTTAAATAAATTGTCCCAGGATTGAACACAATAAAATAAATACATGCAAAGTAAATCATAATACCACCCAGTAGAGTCACTGCAGTAAATGTATTGGGCCTAATATGCTTAGTTTTTAAGCCATAGTTAATGATGCAGAACATTTTAAAGTGCTGCTGTTATGTTGATTTATAAACTAAAACCTCAAAAGACCGTACAGTTAAGAGCTCTCTGACACACTCTAGGTAATACCATAAGCTTCACAGAGGCGGGATTTATTGCAGGGTTTTTATATTGCATTGATTTTTATTGCACAGGTGTTGCTTTAAGCGTGTCCACCCCCTCTGCAGCCTTAAGAAACTCTTTCATTGTGCCAGAAGTTCAGCTTCCTGATTGAAGCAGTGGACTGAAAACTTGGGACAGATTATCTGCCCTCTCTGTGAAAGCATGATGATTCTATTTAATACACAGAAACCCCCAAAAAAGTCAGATAGCAAATGCATTTCATTGATTATTTAAGATTGATTTTAGGTGTACTGTAACTAGAATATCATGCAAATAAGCAGTGCAGTTTAGTGAGTGATGCTGCAGACAGCCTGTGCTGCATGAAGAAGAGTCCAAATGTTGAAGTATCAATAATATCATCCTGTTTATTTTGCTTTTGTTTTTTCACCATTTTCGTAATTTTCCCAGGACAATTTGCACTGTACGCTGGGACTGGGGTGCCCACAGGGAGGGGCTTTCTGGGGTGAAATCAGCAAGGCAGCACTTGATAGTGTAGTGCTGCTTGTGTTGTGTATTACAATATTCATCATATGGCAGCATGCCAATAAACGTGGTGTGATAATCCAAACAGCCCTCTGTGATAAGTAGATGGTGCTGCAGATGATTGCGGCCCTTAGGAGAGGCGAGTTGAGCTGCTGAACCGGAGCCCAGCCCAACCGCCTTTAGCAGCAGACGAGAGGGCCACAGGCTGTACTGAGATGAGCACTCTTCACAGCCATCAGCGAAATAGATGACTCTTTACTCAGAGTGGAAATCAGCAGATCCATGCCTTATGATGGCAGCAATTCACAACTAAATAATTTGACCGGGATCTCTTTCATGATTAATGCAGCCCAAAATGAGCTGCCTTTTCTACAAAATTAGAATGAAAATTTCACTCCCTCATGTTTTGAATAAATTGCAGTAATGTAAGAGTGCAAGACACTCGTAAAAAAAAAAAAAAAAAATGATTGTTAATAATCATAACACACAATCAGTTCAAGAGTAAAAATGTTCCTGTGCAGGAAATTCAATTTTAGTAGATTGTTCAATTTCATTATATGGTCTGAAATGGTGTGCAGAGATTTGACTGTTGTGATCAAGTCTGAAAGTACAGCAAGTCAGCCTGAAAAGCAACATCAGCAAAAATATTTTAAAAAGCATGTTTTTGCATAGGGTTCGCAGTCTGATTTTATTTGATCTGTTTGCTTGTTTGTCTTTTTTAATGAAAATGGATAACTGGAATTTATTGCACAAAACTGCAGGATTAGGCATTTTCAGAAAACGGTAATCGGGTGTTTTGATAACTGATTTTTGTGATTGATAACACCATCAAAACACAGACTAGGACTAGTAAAAAAACGAAATTCCTCTGCCCCTGGTCTGTGGCTGTTTTACATTTAGACTTGATGATAAAGGTGAGCCAGCCAACATGGACAAAGCTGCAAGCATTGTTTGTCTCGAGAAACTTGTAAAAGATGGTAACACATCAAACCTCTGCCTTGGCAACAAGTGGAGGGTTTCAGGTTCTCCATCAGCAAGTCAGTCAATAATAAATTTAAATCTTTAATTTGTGGGTAATACGTATAAAGCCAGCATGACTTGTCTGAGTTGAGCTGAGTACATTTTAGACAAAGAGTATTGTAACTAGACTTACTGTTCATGCTATAATGACTTCTATTTCCTACAGCTCAGCCTTTTCTTTTTTCCCTTCTCTTTTTATTTTCATACCGTCAAATAGTCTATACTATAAAATGCCAGGAGGGGAATAAAGGATGAAAAATAGATACTGCCCAAGTCTTACCC
>JAQFJA010000001.1:19592499-19602974 GCA_029874485.1 Naso brachycentron
TATGAACATTTGAAAAGTTAATGCAGGATTTAAACACATGGGCTGAAAATGCAGAGGAAAAACGTTTTCCTTTTTGAGAAAAAATAAGCATGACACGTCACTGGAGGGATACCTGTATCGCTGCTCCCCTGTGCAGTGCGCTGTGCAGAGTAGGTTGGTAGCTTGTCAGATCAGTAGTTTCAGTAGTCAGTCAGTCAGTTAGTCGGTTAATCAGTATTAACATTAGTCAGTATAGTCAATCATAGTGAGTAGCTGTTACTCGGTGGTAGTAGTTAGTTAGTTAGTTAGTTACTGCGCTGCTAACATTAGCTACACCAACGCGGCTAACTCCTTAACGTTGCATACGGGTGGTTGTGGTACAAAACTGTATACTGGGCGATACGGATGATCAGTTTCGAGCACGACTGTGCTGGAGGCTTAGCTAACTTAGCTGGATAGGCAGTTTTCACCACTATGGGCGTGCTGTACCAGGACACGGAGATGAACTTTGGCTTTGACAGACTTTACTGATCTGTTTAGGAGAGAGTAGTCCTGGAGCCTGACTGTCTGGAGCGGCCGTGCTGCTTAATTGACCCGTCAACTGGTGCGCTGCTGGAGCCTTTGCTACAACGACACTGGACCAGGATTAAAAATGAACTGAGGACTAACATGAGCCAAGAGACCTTTTCTCATGCCTTAACTAAACTGAAAAATACATTGGACATTTGATGTCCATGGCTAATTTGACACAAATCAGAGTCGATAAACCGCATTACATAAGGTAAGATTAACATTACTTTAAGGTTAATTTGGGTTATTTGGGCTGATAATGTGCAGCTACCTGTGTTTATTATATGTGGCACCATAGCTTGCCTTGTTGTCATCTGTTTTGAGGGGATTTGTTAATATTAGAGGTGGCATAATCATTTATCCAGTTTGTGGTTGAGAGTGGTGCCATATATACATGGTGCATTGTGTTAATGAGCTGCTGGCTTTAATTGAGTAGACGCTTTAAATCCTGTGTTGTTGAGATACAGGTAAATGACTTTATTGGAATGTATGATTAATACCGCTCCTTCCATGCTGTCCACTCGTTGCTGTAGCTGGAATACTTATATTTGTTTTAGAGCTGTTTTGCTTGTTTAAAGCGGAGTGAGACCTTCACGGTTTAAAGTTTTCATTGTCAGCGAGTGTCGGCCTCCTCACCTTCCGGTGTCTCTCTCTGTCTTTGCACTTCTCCCGAACCCAGTCGATGGTGTGGAAGTCGTCATAGGTCCCCACGCCAGGGATGGGCTCCTCGAGGAAGTCCAACAGGTGGGTGGTGCTGCTTGGTGCCCCGCCCCCGTTAGACATGGCGTAGTTAGACCCTGAGGGGGAGAGATTGAGAGAAAAAGTGAAAACAGATTCAACACGTTACATACAGAAAAACTTAAGAGCACAGGAGAGATTAGAAAGTGTGCGAAACAATATCCTCGTGAAAATATTTGACACAGTCATTAATCAAACACTACAAATTAATATAGCCTGCAGGAAGTATCCATCAATCCTCACTATTGAAACTCTTCTATTGTCTGAGAGAGAATTTACCAGACAAAACATTTGAGCAAAAGTAATTTCAGTTTCTACAACACTGATCAGAAACGAGCTTATCGAATATTTTACGATGTTTAAAAAAAAAAAAGCTTTTGCTGCTAAATGTCTTAGAAATGCTCCTGAGAAGAGAAGAGACCCATCACAGTGCTGCCGCACATCAGAGCTACAGATCTTCGATTATTAGTCTCATAGGAAACAAACACCATGTAGCGAAAACACACAGTCACCGATGACACAGACCGACACACAGCAGCAGTGAGAAAACCTGCAGGCCTGCAGTCCATCACCTCATCTGGAGCAGAAACAATAAAAAAGTGAAGGTTTATCTGCAGAACTGTAACATTTGGATGAGTGAACTCTTGCTGAAATATTTGGAAGAAATATTTCATTTCTCTGCTCTAAAACTCTTGCTAGTCTGAGGTGCAGGTCACTGTGTGTCTTTTATGTTTCCCGTTTTAAACAACAAACCTTTTAAAAAGTTAATCAGCTACTTTCACCAAAACCTCTTTCTACACAAGCCAGATGTAGTTAATTACATTTTGATTGTAAAACCTTTCACAGATGCCTTGTTGGGTTTTTTTCTCTGAGCCATAAAATCTGCCAACCTTTTCTGCATTAAAACTTGAACTAATTGGATGTCTGGCGGTCTGGTTGACTCTGGTCTGACTGCATCGGCCTGCAGGCTGCACGACAATGTGATTGCTTATAGGCCCAGTAACCGTGTACAGTCAATTCAGTAATAACTTCAACATGACTATGATTAGTTACAGCACACATTAATGATTTAATACAAAAAACACAGAACAAATGTCCTCTGGCTTTTGGAAGAATGTGTTGAAAAGATCATCGCGGTGAGTCTGGGACACTAAATGTCTGTCTAAAGGTCTGATCACTTTGAATGCACATTTAAAGGAGACGCACACGCACACACACACACACACACACACGTACACACACACACGTACACACACACACACACACACACACACACACACACACACACACCTTCATGGACACAAAGGCAGACAGACAGAGAGTGTGTGGGTGTTAGTGTAAATGGCAATTAGTATGATAGAGTGCAGTATGTGGTACACAAAAAAACTGAATATTAGACGGACTAAAATAAAAACAGACAAACATGACAAATTCCAACCATGCCCATTCTGACACAGGAACAGGACGCAGAAACTACTGAAGTTATAACAATACCTTGCGTGCATAAACATCACATTTGTTGTAGGATTTATAAATGCTGTCAAAAATAATGTAGTTTTCATCTAAGCAACTTTAACAATGTCACACAGAAATGGAATATTTAGAGTGGTTATCCAAAGCAAATATGAATTAAAAAGAATAAGACGATTGGTAAAATCATCGTACTGAAAAAAATTCTCTACTTCTGCTAACACCACTTGAAAAGGTGAAGTAATATCCTTTCAACAAATTCCTTAATACAGCTGTGAACTGCAGCTTCAATGGGACTATTTTCACTTATGGATTATTACACATTTAATGCCTGTGTGGCTATTTACACAATGCTCACAAAAGCAAAGCTGGACTCCTCATTTATTTTTTAATGCAGAAAAATTCTGAATTTCTTTCAATGGAACAACAAAGTCAGCAGGTCACACTTTTACATTCGCAGACACGCAGTGACCAGCAGCATTTACTTCAAGTTAGAAAGGAGCAGATGACTAAAATTAATTCTACTTTTGCTAAATATACTTTTGATTAATAATCAGTGTTTTCACCCTCCCCCTCTCTCTCTCTTACTCTCTCTCTCTTTCTGTGCTTTTTACTCCCCGTCTCTAACTGTGCAGCGGCAGCAGCAGCAAAGCTCGTAGGTGTCTTGAGGAATTTTCATTTGGTAATTTTATTGTCTGAGAAGGGTGAAGGGGGTGGGGACAGGAGCAGTGGTGGGGTTCTTGCTGATCAGTGGCTTTGAACCCTGAGTGGCACCTGTGCCTCGATGCCGGAGCCAATATTGGATTTGGCCCAGGTCACACCTTAGGGCGGTGGGTTAATGGCCCACTTTGCCAGGCACACAGAGCTGTTCGGCCCTGCACCGGCCAAGCTGCTGTCTCAGCACTCCGCTCCTCACAGCAGAAGTTACAGATTGCAAGGTAAGACACACACATGCACGCACACACGCACACACACACACGCTAAATGAATGTAGTGGTATGTGACAACACCCCGTCTGTGTGAACGAAAACTGTAAAACGAAAAACATTGCTCAGCATTCATACTGAAGGATAAAGACTAGCCTCATGTTGGCTGAGAAATAGATAAGCTGTTCATGATGAAACATTACTCTTTTGTTGTTATTACTTTGATGCTGTAAAATCCCTTCAAACTCTGATGTCTATGCTTCAGGCGAGAAGGACATATATAGAACAACAGAGAGACTGTTGACAAGCTAAACAAAGAAGTGCAGCAGAAGCTACACCAGGTGGTGTTTCTGTGGAGTTGAAGGCAGGGTGGGTGATTTTTGCATATGATGCTGGCCACTGCGGCAGGTAGCCGGCCATGATTAGGTGGTCCCCTTGTATCTACTAAGTGCAACTTTTAAATTAGCTTACAGGTACCCAGGTGTTCCTGATGGGCCTCCTGACAAAGTGGCCAAAATGCTGTCTGACTGACTGACAGACAAACTGATTTGCTGATTGACAGATAAACTAAAGAAATGGCTGTTTGTCAGACTGGCTAAGGGCCTGACTGACTCACCGACCAGCTGACTAATTTACTGACTGACTGACAGACAGACTGACTGCCTGGTCGACTTACAATGTGCCAGGAAGCAAAGCTTTCCCACATGTTCTCCTCCATGATGCATTTCAGCTGAAGAACGCTGCCCTTCGTCCCTTCACAGTGTTTACAGTGCGGAGCCCAGCCGTGGGAGTGCAGCACCGCTTCATCTCCACACTCGGCCTAAAACGCCTCTCCTACGGCCGCCATTAATCAGCAACAGAGACCTTCTCTCTCCCTCTCTCGCCTCTCCTTTTTCTCGCTCCTCTACGCCCACAGACATGCTGGATGAGGCCATTTTGAAAGAGTTAACAGATGTCGGCTGATTTGCCCCGGGCTTTCTGACATTGCCCGGGTGATGTATTTGATGTGGAGTTTATTCAGCTCTAATAAACGTATAAAGAATTAGAATAATAATTCACAGATGTACATACCCAGATTATATGCTGAAGCCTCTCTTTGAAGCAGACAAGGCAGCCAAGATTAACAGAACCAGGGCAGAGGATGAAAAGGTTTTGGTTCAGCCCACTGATAATCAGAGAGGTCAGGATGGACTAATACCACAGCTTTATGATCATGCACCGACACAGGCGGCCTTTGTTTCTACCACAGGTTCCTTACTGGAAAAGACAGAAAAAGAAGCTGCCCTTGTCACTGTGCTTTTTAAAAAGGAAGCATTTGCTGGATCTGTTTTTCTTGTCTCATACATGCTTTTGTTAGTCTGTCACTTTGTGTACAGCTGAAAGAGAAACAGGAGAAATACAAAGGAATAAAAGTGAGGTCTAGAATCCTGATCATGGCACAAAAAATGAGGGAATTACTTTCAAAACAAACAACTTCCATTTGCTTTACAGCTTAAGACCAACAAATCTCAAAAATGGCCAGTTGCAGAGCATCTTAATACCCACATAAACCATAAAAACAGCTACACAGCTCCATGGCAATGCATAGCAACCGTGCAGAATTTCAGTCAAGGAGAAAGAAGGCAAAAAAACACCTTATTACTTCTAACTCCTGCAAGCCATTTTGGTCTCCAAAGGTTTTAGAGCGCCGCAGGCCATGTGTCTGCAGTGTTTCGGGAAATGACTTGCCTTCGCACGAACACTGCTATGTTCTGCAGCACTGCTGCCCCCAGCATCCCCGCTCAATTTCTGTTTAACCCCTTCCTGCCTTCCCTCACACTGACTCACTGCAACAGAGAGCTCACACCCAGCACAATACTGTCACATTGTTCAGCCTTCCACAAGGCAAATCAGACCAGCTTTTTCACGAGCTAACACATTAACTCCACTTCTAATTTGGTTGCTTAAGCATGTGACGGCTCTTAGCAAACATGGTGCAGGAGAGGCGTAAGGTTGTATGGGGCAGAGAAAGATGGAGCAAAAAGCCCCTTCGCCATTCCACTTGATCTGCTACAATGTGCGACACCGTTTGCACACTTGAGTGTGTATCAACGGTGGATTAAATCTGCAAACTCGTTGACACAACACATAATTAAAACATCTTGCTCGAGGTCAGGAATTTTCTAATTAGTAGTGTACTGACAAAGCTGCAATTCCATCGCCCTGAGTTTCAAAGTCCACAGGTTACTGCTAAGATGAAAGCTGACCCTGGAGCACAATTCTGCAGGGCTGCTCATACAATTCCTCAGAAGACAGTCACAGGGTCACCGAGCTAAACAGTGTGCTGCACCCGGAACCTTGCTTCCAAACAAAGAACTTCAAACTTTCCTGCCTGGAAACACAATCTTGGCTCAACCCCTCTCTCTCTCTCTCTCTTTCTTTCTTTTCAACCCGAGAGAAACAAAAGATTGCGTGAAGGCAACCACATGAAGAAACCATAACATTGTTTTTAATCTATTTAATTAAAATGCTCTAAGCATGGCTAGCTGAACAACTTGTTATATACTACAAAGACTTTATTAGCTGGGTCTTGAAGCTAAAGTTGACATACATGCAACATATATATTCACATATTGGTTATTATTGAGCATGATATGAAGAAGTCCTTTTGTCTACATTTAGAACAGCACCACAGTAGCACAGCAGCAGAACAATAATCCAGATAATCATGTTGTTGTTGTCATTTAGAAATCAGTGGTATTTGTTGAAAGAAAATCGAATCAATAACCCACCAAACAATGTGTTCCGTGTCTTTCCTCTCTGTTTTAATCTATGGAGAGAGCACGAGCAACTGAGAAATCTCTGTCGGCTTGCCTGATAACCTGGACAATTAACGCAGGCCAAGTATCTTTGGCTACATAAAGTATCAGAAGTAGAACTTTTTCAACATTAAATATTCAAGGCGTTTCATATATAAAATGAACCCAATTAGAGTTAAAATACGAGAAGTGTAATGAGTCTCAAGTCAGAATGCTTGTCTTCAGAACTATTCACTAATGAGCCCTTGTTGGTTTTGCAGACTTTACTTTCAATGGTGTGGCACTGTCATTTCTGCTGGTTTTTAATTTTTAATTCAAGTTGAATGAGAGGGTGGTGACTGAGTTAATAATCAAGGCACCGGGGTGTTTTGCAGCCGATGGATAGCTGGGAGAAGTTGCCAAATGAGGCTTGTGGTCCGCCCTTTGATGTCTTTGCGAAACGTTCCAAATAGGAACAACCAGTTAACAAAAGCCTTATCAGTTCAGAGTGGTATCGAACATAAATGACCACACTAAGGGGGATGCATCCTGCAAATGGCCTAATTAGGGAAAAGAGTAGGCTAGCAAAATAGCATGGCACTGAATAACACAGAATCCGAGCAGCAACAGACATCGACTTGAGAATGAAAAAAGAGACCAAAAGGCGGCACGATAGATTCTGCCGCTCTGCAGACAAGAGCTGTGTGCCGAACTGTCAGTCTTCACATAAATCCTCATATGAACAACGAGACATTTCACTTACAAGAGAAGGAACGCACCGAGGGGCCACAGTAGATATGCAGATGGGGGAGATTAGAAAGCACATTTATGGTGGAAGTTCACACTATGAAATGGTCCTTGATCTCAAATTGACATAAATGGGGCCATTTTTGACATCATTTAGCCATCACAGGCTCAGTTCCAGCTCCGCTGTCACAGGTCCCCGTGCACCTGATGTGACGCCTGCTAAGTGTGAGAGGCAGGGAAACGGCTGTCTGAAGAGCAGGTCTGATTAAAATCCAGGCTCTTCTGGGGAAAGAGTAGAGATTCATGTTTTATATAGATGGCCCAGAAAGATGAACCGAAACCTTTTTTTGCAGTGCAACTCTGTGAACATTTGTGACCCCCAGTGACACTGTTTTTCTTCTAACAAGCTGCCGGGGTGAGAGGCTCACAGAGTTTTATAGCTACTTAGAAATAAATGTTTCCTTTACCATTTGGGGCATTTTATTGTCAATTCAACTTTAATATAAATATAGTACTTATGCTACTACTAGTAGTTCTGCTGATAAGCATAAGCTAGAAATAGAAGTCATTACACTTATGCGCTACAGTGTCAAAATTAAAATCATATTAGACACTGTCAGTTAGTATTCTGGGTGGCTTGGGGGGTAATAATGGCAGGCAGCATCACAAATTTGGACTCAGTGAAGCCGTTCCTCATTGCAGTTTTTCTGGCACTTTCCTTGAGGCCTCATTCCTCCCATCAGGTTCCTCTTTCACAGGCCCAGAAGGCTTCCTTCCTACCTGCACAGCATTTTGGAAACCTGCTTTATTATGCCGTGTACAAAAGGCAGCTGTGTGTGTATGTGTGTGTGTGTGTGTGTGTATAATGCTTATCTACATATTGACTTGGTTTAAATCCACACTCTTGTCTGCCATAATAATTACACATTTTGTAAAAGGAAGTACTCAATTCTTCCTGCACCTGAGGCGGACCGCTGCAAGAGTTGCCCATTGGCGCCCAGCAAACACACCTCCGGCGCTGCCTGGTATCCAAACAGCTTCAGCATACACCCACAGCCATTGCCTTTCCACAGTGAAATGGCGGCTTTCTATTAGACTCCAACTGAACAGAAAGCGCCCACACAAGCATGGCGAAATGTGCTTTCTGTGTGTTGCTGGAACAAAGCAGTTGGGATAGGTTGGACAGGTAATAAAGACAGCAGGGACCTGTTTTATAGTTGTCAACGAGTCCGACCACACATGCATAAATGCACACCTCAACACACACACACACACACACACATATATATATACAAACACACAACAAAGCAGTGGTGTGCAGTGACACAGGCCGGCCCAGGCGGGATGTTTACATTTTGTGGCTCTCTGGACCTTGTTGCATGTGGATATAAAAATTGCTCCAAAAGGCCAGTCAGGTCTTTTTCAGCCAAACCACATTTACGGCTCAGAACTGCCATCACATGTAATCACACCACTGCTATGGGTGATAGAGGCCATATACTGCTGCGCGCAACTCTTCCAAAGTTCTATCAGTGGAGGGCGTTCATTAGTCCAACAAATACATAATTTATGCAATCTAAAATATACATGTGATCATTAATCACAATGGGAATGAAAGACACAGAAACATTGAGGTTCTCTAGTGATGCCAAATTCTTTGCTGTGCAGCTGCCCTGCTAAACATAACCAAGAGCATCATTGTTGTTCTGCTGCTTAGAGGCCAGACCAGAGCCAGACCTGGAGACACTCCACCCCAGCACGACAGCAATGTGTTTTTCTCTCAGACTACTTCACTGTCCTGCAGAGACTATTATTTTCTCTATTATCAATGTAATAATTCATTTGAACATCTGTCATATCAAAGCTATTCTATTGTT
This sequence comes from Naso brachycentron, assembly GCA_029874485.1. Classification (NCBI taxonomy): domain Eukaryota; kingdom Metazoa; phylum Chordata; class Actinopteri; order Acanthuriformes; family Acanthuridae; genus Naso; species Naso brachycentron. The sequence continues at coordinate 19,601,584 of JAQFJA010000001.1, forward strand.
TGACTGTATTAACTACAGAAGTAAGGCATTATATATGTGGATTTTAGTGGACATGTACATTAAGAGTGGCCCAGTTCAGGGAACTTGAGAAACATTAGGTTAGACTCCATGCTAAACAACATAAAAAAATGCCACTGGGAGCAAACAACATTTTAAGCTACACAAGCCAGCATCTACAGCAATGGAGCCAATAGCCTTTATCCCCTCTCCATTCAGGACTGGTAATATTCATGTGGATGGTGATGTCTGAATTCTGCTGAGATTATTTGTCAAAAAACGCCTGAATTTCACAGTTAATTGGTCTCTCTAATTAGCACAGGATGTCTAATTCCCATTGCAGTCAGTGTGCTAAATGGTAAAGCTTTAGCAAGCGGATGCCATTCCTTTTCGTTTGAGCAGAGAGACTCCCCGCACAAGCCGAGCTACACTGTACATTACACACTCAATGATCGATTTTAAATCTTAATTAGGGAAATGACAAACAAGCAAGGGGACTTAATGAACTGTGTACCTTGTCAAACAGCTGGCTGATTATATTTATTGAGATATATGTTAAATTTAATGATTTGGGCAATTAACTGCAGACCCCTCTGTAATCTCTGAGGGACAGAAAGGGGCCAGGGAGGCGAGCACCGGGGCCACAGACCTAATGGAAAGCAGCTGACAAATATTTGTCATCCCCAAAGTGCTGAAACAGGCATCAGCAGCTTAGAGGAACATGTGTAACAGAAATAAAGATATCATATAAATTCCACTCCTTTGTGTGCTTCAATCCCAGTCATTTATGGTCCCCAGTTTACACTGCCCTGATGCTGTAATAGGACATGTTTCAGACACTCACTGCTTTGCAGGCACCTCGCTCCATTTAATGATCTGAGATGTTCCACAAAAACAATACAGAAACATAACAAAAGATATCTAAAAGTGGGCACAGTCTTTATTATCAGTGCCTCTTTTCATGGCCATCCATTTCTAGCTTTTTTCCAAATTGGTCAAATGGAAAGCAGTGAAAAGCGAGGAAAAAAAAATTAAGCCGAGCCGAAAAGTGCGACTTGGATTTAATATTTTATAATTGCCAAGGGACATTCTAAGATCAATGAATTTTTGCCCGGGACGCACATCAGAAAGAGATGTACTTCAGTCTTTTTAGGGAACATTGGTCTATTTAATTCCAGTGTCTGATGCATGTGAAATATGCCTTCCATGGCCTCCTTCTTCTTCCCCAGGCACTGCTGCAGGCAGACATTACCACTTTTAATGGGCCGCCATGAGAAGAGGCAAGTCAGCCAATAACCCATCCTCACTAATGGATCGCCTTGTTTGTTCTCTCTCACCATTTTCTGAAGCTAATTTTAGATGTTCTGTTTTTCTGATAAAAGACAAAATAGAGG
>JAQFJA010000001.1:19726960-19740311 GCA_029874485.1 Naso brachycentron
AAATGTAGAAAACATAAGAAATCACCAATTTAAGCGATCAGTGTCGTTAAGGCATATTTGGATAATAATAAACCTTTTTCGATCTAACTAATTAATTTTTGTGATTATCTTTCAGTGGTATTCCTTTGTTAATGCCCTCCACTACTTTATTTTATTTGACCTTTATTTTGAAATTAGATGGCCATTTCCGAATTTAAATGATCATAACTACCGCTCCGTACTCACGTTTTAACAATATGAAGTGCTGTAAGAATTATTCACACCTTCACCCTCAGGAACAAAAGCTGCGCCCCAAAACGACAAGACTCTAAAAATAAAAGGTGAGTTATTATGAGTCATTGGAAATCTATTACTTTTTATATTCCGGTAAAGTAGGCCTGCAATGCTTTATACTGATGAAGTAATCAGACAGTGTCAACCGGATTTTGTTTGTTATGCTGGTGATGTGTGATTGTTATATATTTTTACTATTCCGCTCTTTGTGAATCTCTCTGAAATACATTTTATTTAAATATGATTCCACTTATCACCACAGATCATTTCTTTTTGACATTCACCTTTGGTTAAGTAATAGAAATCATTGCTGTTGTTCTTTTTAATTAGACTGACTATTCCTAACAAGAAATAATTTGTTCAAGCTATGATTAGCCTAGCCTTTATCGCCCTCTAATGTTTAAAAAAGAATATTACACCGTGTACTCCGTGCTTTTAAAAACGGCCACTTGGAGGCGTGTAGGTCCACAAATTGCTATTGAGTACAACAGTTAGTGGATCTAAAAAAATAAAAAATAAAAAAATAAATAAATAAGTTGGGCTAATATTCTATAAATGGTTATTGTATGAGCATGCTGGTGTACTTTCCACAGGACAGGAGGAAAATTTAAGCCCAATTTGCTGAATCTATATTCTCTTCTTAAACTCTTTAGGTGATTGAAGTAATTAACAGTGAATGGACAGGGTTGTTCTGTTTGCTTGTTTTGCTTGGGCGTTTTTATTAAAAAAAAGCTGAGTACTCGAGTTAAGTTGAAATGTTTCAGTCCTTGTACTTTGTAGAAAAATGTTTTGTAAGAACTAAAATGTACAGAAATGTACAAACTTTTTTTTTTTTAACTTTTTTTATCTCTGTTTCCTTGAAAGGAAAAACACATAATAAAACACCAATATTCAATACAAAACACCAAATCATACACAGTGTATGATATGTGGTGCGGTGCAGTTATAAAGGCCACAACAGTAACTCTGGTTTTGGTTCATTTAAACTCATGAGAAAAGGACAAATAAATACTTGAATAAATGAGTAAGTGCCATCAATTTGAGGACAAAAGGGGGTGAGGACATGTGGGTGTCAAAATTCTCTTCCTTAAATTATGAATAAATAACTTGATCAAGTATAAGAGGCTGAGAAATAATTGGTCACCAACCTGCACAACTTTAAGTCACTTAACTTCTAACTTCTTTTTGAAGAATTTAGGTGTACAAAATAAGTAATAATTTGTTACTTAATATGACTTAAATGAGGATTAATGTACCTGTTTATGTACATATTATACAACATTTTACAACTTTGCCATATTGTTGAGTGGATTCACAATCAGTGCAACATCACTCATAACGTATCCCAGGTTTTGACAGATAGGGAAAACTGCATTTCATGTTTTGCACCTTGGGCATGGAATAATTTCCACAAAGATCCAGAATTATATACATTTATATTCGTTAATGAATTTAAGATCATTGCAGTAAATGTTTTATTGATGGAGGCGTGTGGGTGTTTTTCTTAAGATGCCACTGTCGTAAAAATGTTTTGTGGATTTGAGTATATCATGTGGTATATGTTGATTTTTAATATGTTGAGATAATGTACAGTTGCTGCCTTGGCCCAGTGTCTCTTGTAAAAGAGATTTTGCTAAAACTTTACTTAAAGCATGCATCTATAATGCATTGTGAACATACTTACAATCCGTTATAATGCACCTATGGTGCTGTATAATCATAGTTAGAAGCGGGGTTAGGCTTAACCCCAAACATAAACATAACCATGATCACCAATAACGCATTATAAGTGTGTTCATAATGTGTTATATGCATGCATTAAACATCTAAGTCTTTCCAAGATTTTTAACATGATCAGATTTCCTGGTGAAATAGGTTAAATAAAGGGTTAAGGTTAACTCTAGCCATAACTGCAACCACCTATAAGGCATTACAAGTGTATTCATAATGTGTTATAATGTGTTATCAAATAAATAAACAAATAGCTTGCAATATAAAGAAAGGACTGCAATATTATCAGTACTGTCCAGTGATTTGAGCAGCACATTGAAGGCCTGAGTATCATCAACACTTTGTTGCCAAACTGGAGACACTCCCCCATCAGCATGCGCTGTTACTCTGTGGAGTTGGAGCATGCACATGTTCTGATTATGGTGTGTCACGTGTAGGAGGGGCAAGAACGGATCTGAACTGGACGCCCTTCAAAAAGCTTTCGCTCTGACCTGCTCGGTCCCACTCAGCCAGGCTAGTTGAGCACAGCGGAGCACAGCAAGCCCCTCCAGACATCATGGGACTCACACAGGACCCTCACTTCCAAAAGCTGCAGGACTGGTACACAGCCCATGCCTTGAACCTCAACATGAGGCACATGTTTGAGGCAGACAAGGAGAGATTCAACAAGTTCAGGTATACATCCTATTTTTATTGGTTAAAAATGCAGTATGCACGGAATTGGATGCAGATATTTTGCATACCTAAGTTATCTGACACATTCCTGCTGTACAACTGTGCGGCTTAATGATGTAATATTGAAAAATAGATGTCAAACCTCCACATAACAGCAGAATCACATTTATTTTTTGGGATATCTATGTTGTTTCCCTCACCGATGTATTTGTGTGTTTGGGCAGCATGACACTGAAAACTAATGATGGAGACATTCTTCTGGACTACTCCAAGAATCTCATCACTGATGAGGTCATGAAGATGCTGGTTGATCTGGTAAATTCAGTTCCATTCTGATTGAGTATGGCTTTTTTAATTGCTGAAGCAGACTCATTTATTATCTTCCTGATGATTCAATTTAACTAAAAGGCAGAAATCCAATCAGTCCCTGCTGCATGCTGCAAGTGGGGGTCCATTCATTCAATAAAGGCTTCATTTTGAGACTAAATATGTCTGGATTCAGACTGTTTTAAGAATTTTGGATATTTATCTACAACATTTATTGTTTTCTTCAGGCCAAGGCAAGAGGCATTGAAGCTGCCAGAGAGAAGATGTTTTCTGGAGAGAAGATCAACTTCACTGAGGTGCTCATAGTTGACCACATGTCAGCTGTACTTAGTTTACAGCAGTGTTAACCTCCTGACATTTATCCTGTTGGGTTGAAACAGGCAATGACTCAGCATTTACACCATGTGGCAAAATTGCACATAAGCCTGTATTTGGCTTGTAAAAGAATGTACACTGAAAACAGCGAATGCAACTGCTGAATAATCTTCAACCCCTTAATCACCAAGGGTGTAAGCAGCCAACAGTAAAGATCAATACTATAGTGCTGAGTGTGTGTTTTGTGTCTTTGTGCCGTGGATGTGAAGGGCCGCGCTGTGCTCCATGTGGCTCTGAGGAACCGCTCCAACACCCCCATCATGGTTGGGGGCAAGGATGTGATGCCAGAAGTCAACAAAGTTCTTGAGAAGATGAAGGGCTTCTGTCATGTGAGTGGAAAGCACCAACAGAAATTGCAACAGTTTTACACATCTCACATAATGAGATGAGCAATCCTGCTTATGACGGTTTGATGCAAATGTCGGCATTCTGTTGCAGAGAGTTCGCAGCGGTGAGTGGAAGGGCTACACAGGAAAGACCATCACAGATGTCGTCAATGTCGGCATCGGGGGATCTGACCTTGTGAGTGCAATCAATGAAAAATATATCATTTTCATGCATTTCATTGCAAAGATTCTAAGGTCTGACCGAAATAGGACTTTTGGGGCCAATACCGATATTAGCGAGCAAGATATTTCTGTTATCTGATTCACCAGCCGATATTATATATGCATAATATCAGCCAAATGTGGTTATCAAATGCTTGTGACAAAGATATGTAATGGAAGCGAGATATCTTACATTTGAACAAACTTTACTCCGAACATCAGTGCACTGAACAGTAAAAACTTCACCGATTAGTTATTAAATAAAGGACCGCCCTCTGCTGGACAACCCATATAAGACATATTGGCAAACCTATACATCGGCCTGTTCCTAAACGATTCAACCATAAAATCACACACATCCTGAGAGCTGTCGGTTTTATCTTCCTTTCAGTTGGAATTTATTTGAATTGCAGGGCCCCCTGATGGTGACTGAGGCGCTGAAGCCATATTCAAAGGATGGACCGCATGTGTGGTTTGTGTCAAATATTGATGGAACGCACATCGCCAAAACCCTGGCACAGCTGAACGCTGAGACGACCCTCTTCATCATTGCTTCCAAGGTAGCATATTTACCCCAAGCAGACCTTTGAAACAGCACCAAATGAAGGTCTCACATCTGAGGAAAATGTGCCTTTTCATTCATATTTATGCTCGTATGTTTTCAAAGTCAGTTGGTACAAAAATCTTTCTAATATGGACCAGCTGTTAAATGAGCTTCCCTTCAGACAGATGAGTCTGATTGTGTTGTACACCATGAGATGCTCTTTCCAGGCAGTCAGGCCAGTGTTACATCAGCTGACATTCATGTCTGAATGTCTTTCATATCAGCCTTCCAGCGCTGGCATGAGTGATCTGGAATGAACAACAACCTCTAAAAGAATAACAGCAGTTTTTCTCAAATGCTGTACATCCATTCAGGAGCCTTTTTGTCGCCTCATATTCAGGGGTAAATATTTTAGAGTACACACACAGACAAAGAGATTCCTATAATCTCTGCAGATGTGTCATGCTGTGATAAAACTCACTTGTTCCTCATTAGCAGACAAATCAATATCATACATTTAGTTGCATTATACAATATATTAATTCTAGTTTATCTGTGTATTTTGTCTAATCTAATGCATTCATAGACCTTCACCACCCAGGAGACCATAACCAACGCTGAGTCGGCCAAAGCATGGTTCCTTGAACATGCCAAAGATGTGAGTATGCAGCCGCCTCAGACAGCAGCAGCATTTTGCCACTTTGCTGAACGCTGCCCTCCAATCATCTCATCTCTGTGTTTCAACAGCCAGCTGCAGTTGCCAAGCATTTTGTGGCCCTTTCTACAAATGGAGTAAGTCTCAAAACTCTGTATACAGGCTGCACCTATTCTTTCTGTCCGCACGTTCGATCCTAACTATCCTGCTTGTCTCTGTCTCTCCCTCAGCCCAAAGTCAAGGACTTCGGCATCGACACAGAGAACATGTTTGAGTTCTGGGATGTGAGTGCTCTTTAAGGCCTAAAGCAGACAGCATGCAGCAGGTCCTGTCTCCATCCACAGGCTGCAATGGGGCCGTAGGCAGCAGCTATAAATAAGCTAGACTTTTGACCTGTGAAGTAGGTGGGACGGATGCTCTGGCCAGCAGCTGCTGGGTAATCAGAAGCCTCTCTCTTCAGACTCAGTTATTATTGGTAGCGACCTTCTCTCTTGCAGAGGTTACTGTAAAGGCTGAGTTGCATCAAAGGTCAGGAAGCTGCATTTAGTTACATTGTTGGTATTTAAAGGGTCACAGCTATAATATGCCCTTTATGTCATAGAGGAAGTGAAGCCAGTGTTCTCTTTACATGTACAGATAGATAACAGTCAGAGATAAAAAGCTGACCAATGGGAAAGGACAAGCTAGATCATAAAGAGCAAAGTGAACTGGGCTGCTCATGTTAAAGCTTATTAAAGATATATTTGTTTTTGTCCTGATTTAACAGGTTGCATCACAGTACTGTTTGATTCGTGGCTTTTTTTTAGACTTTACATTAAAACCCACATTTACACATTTACATTTGAGTTTTTAATATTTTGTTTGTTTTGTATCTTTTAGTGGGTTGGTGGTCGTTTCTCCTTGTGGTCTGCAATTGGAATGGCCATTGCCCTGCATATTGGTATGTACAGTGAAAATATACATGTTTTTTTTGTTTGTTTGTTTGTTTGTTTGTTTGTTTTAAAGCAACACAAACCTAAATTATTTAAAACCACTTAGCTTTGAGTCTGAAAATATTTGAATGGCTTGTTTTAGCCACATTATCAAACAAACACAGGCGGACAGAATTGCATTTTTCAAGACACTTCAATACATAAAGACTACAGTAATGCAAGCAGCTCTGAGGCTGTGCTTATGCACAGCAGTGCTTCAAGCTCAATGCTAACATCTGCATTCTGACATGCTAACAAAAATACTGATGTCCAGCAGGCATTGTGTCTGTAATGCTCACAATCTTAGTAGCGTTTTAACGTGCTGACATTCATTACTAGACACAAAGTACAGATGAGGTTGATGGGAATGTTATTGGTTTTGCAAGTATTTAGTCCTAAGTCACAGTATTGGAAAAAATTGGTGGCACTAGATACAAAGAAAAATCACAAAAGTTCATACCATTTATCCTGAGAAATTGTGGTACTAGTTGTATTGACAATAGCCAAACTGGGCTATTTAAAAATGAAAAATTAAAATAGTGTTAAAAATAGACATGAAAATATCATGTTAATAATACACAGCTTCTTAGGTGGCAGTAATGCACATCAATGCTGGTTTCCAAATGCTATTAACTGTATGAAGTGTCACTGCTGGTTTTGTACACTTCTGTACAGTTAAGGTTACAGACTCTCTCTCCTCCTGACTACACTTGTATTTTGAGAGTAATTCATTTGCCAAAAAAGAGAGCAGACACACATTTAACATAGCTTAGGATGAATTTGACTGATAGCACAAAGCACTTTTTTTCTGCATTTTCTATAGATATCGTAGTAATAACATAGCTGAGACCTTCAACTCAAAACCAAAAATATTAACCTAATGGTAAAGGAATATCAGAGTCATTAGGATTTATCCTCTGGGAACAAGAATGTTTGTGATAAAAAAAAAATAATGGCATACCCCTCAATGTGTTGTTGTGTTGTTGTGCTGTTGTGATATTCAGTCTGAAGTAAATATTAAGACTTCCTAAATCATTGTTAGAATGGCTAGAAATTCTACACAGGTGTCTTTGATAAATATATAAGACTGTGGCTTTCTGATGCTGCTCGGAGACACTCCATGTCATTCCAAACAGTCAGGTTAACTGTTTAACCAAAGTTTATTCAGTCAGTTCACTCCCCCTTCTCACCTTCTCTCCTCATCAGGCTACGACAACTTTGAAAAGCTTCTTGCAGGAGCCCATTGGATGGTAAGTACTTCATCCTGCACATTCACTTCTGCAGCTCTAGTGTGTAGATAAACTATTCATATGACTCCTGCAGAGTTGTTGCAGAATACGTGAATGTAAATAAACAACCCTCCGTCTGCTGCAGGACAACCACTTCCGCACTGCTCCTTTGGATAAGAACGCTCCCGTCCTGCTGGCTCTGCTGGGCATCTGGTACATCAACTTCTTCCACGCCGAGAACCACGCCATGCTTCCCTACGACCAGTACATGCACCGCTTCACAGCCTATTTCCAACAGGTCAGCCTCATGGGTTTCTGTATTATTTTATGTTAATATACAAGTGATTCAAAAAATATTTGGAATTAGCTCGTCGATGTTCCACAGGTAGCATCATTCACAGTGATTAAAGAGAAAATGACTGTAGATAAAATCAGACTACGCATGGTAAAATTAACATAGACCGACAGTGTAACTGTGTTTTCAGTGATCATCTACACCCATCAAGCCAAATTTAATGCATGTGACAGTTTTGATAAGTGTTTGTTATCCAGGGTGACATGGAGTCAAATGGAAAGTACATCACTAATCATGGAACACGTGTGAACTACCACACTGGGCCAATCGTGTGGGGAGAGCCAGGAACCAATGGACAGCATGCTTTCTACCAGCTCATCCATCAAGGTAACATCACCAACGATCATCATTCAATCTCAGCAACACATTGATGATTCAGGCAGTCAGAGTCTTCACCAGACAAGTATTCTGTGATCCTGTCCCATTAGTAGCAGAGCTAGCTGGTTAGCCTAATGCTATGAGTCTGTGGTAACCCATGTCATTAATGCAACTCAACTGTGTCCAACTCAGGAACCCGCATGGTGCCTTCTGATTTCCTGATCCCGGCTCAGTCACATCATCCCATCAGGAACAACCTGCACCACAAGGTACCACTGAGTGTTGTAGAGACCTGGTGATCAAGAATATGCGTGCTGGTATGAAGAAGTTCCTTGCCTTCTCAAAACAGCATCCCCAAAGAAAAGATTATTTTGCCTCCTTGCTTCTGGATATTATAGTATTATTACAGTTACTGAATTCATGATACAGTTTTATTCTCATACTTTATCCCACAGACCATAAGACATCTTCTTGTGACCCAGGAATTTGAGCTTAAATTTTTGAAACAGCAATCTAAGCTGTTGCCGCAGTGGTGTGCAGGTAGCACATGTATTAATTGTCTGGAAAACCTGAAAAATACATATTTTGGATAGGTCACCTTTAAAGGACCATACTAGCGTTCAGCCACATAGGTTACATAAACCCCATTCATTTTTCCCAAAATATATTTGTCATTGATTTTGCCACTATTACAATAAGCATTACAGAAAGTACTTGAGAATGTGTGACAAAACTGGCTAAAAAGAAAGTCTGTGTCAAAATCGTTCTTCACACTAATGTTTGAGCCAGGAAGGCAGCATTTGTAAGGAACTATTTTTCCATGTGTAATAACTATTGTATCCACGCCACTCCTCTCTCTCTTTTTGACCAAATAAAAGCAGACGTTCTCTTTAGAAGGGTGAATTGCCTATACCTAGCAACTTTCACCTGTCCTATAATGTATCTATACCTTTTTTCAACATGAATAGTAGTGAATGGGGTATAAAAATGCAGTCTGAGATCTACTATACACAGTATACACATGGTCGAATTTTAACAACAACATTTGTAGAAGATAGGGACGATCTCTGCTTATGGTGAGAAGTCAAAAGTCAAAAATAGAATGGTATGGTCCTTTAACAGTCACATCTTCCACCACAAGAGCCACAGAGCTCTTACCATTTTGCTGACAGCGATAATTGAATTTGTAAGATTGAGACAAATATATGAACTCAATAATGAAACAATTCAGAGTTTAACACTGTAATAAATAATAATAAAATATGTTATTGCAACTTTGAATAAATTTTATCTTAGTCTATCAGCCACATGCCTGAAAACCTGCCTGTTTTGACCTGCCAAGGGACTACAGATGCCAATTAGCTTTTAGCTATCATCTGGTACAGTGCATCAAATGGTGTCATTTATGTTTTAACTCTATATTGTCCCTTTTAAATAAAATAAATGAGTAATAAAAACATCATGCTAACATATGTGCCGTAGATCCTGCTGGCCAACTTCCTGGCCCAGACAGAAGCTCTGATGAAGGGTAAGACCACAGAGGAGGCCAGGAAGGAGCTGGAGGCCAGTGGGCTGAGTGGAGAGGCTCTGGAGAAAATCCTGCCTCACAAAGTAAGTGGAATCAAGGGAAAAATGACTGATGGGAGAGAATGAACACTTTGTGCTCTACAACTCTCATAACAACAACAAATGTAAATCTCAGAATGACGAGAAGCAGTCAGCTCATGTTACTTGTACAAAGAAAATGATGCTTGACATGACGTACTATCAACAGTCTACATCAAGCAACAGAACCGGAGAAGGAAAACATAGGATGTAGTGCCCCCCAGTGATCATGAACAGACACTGCTATTTAAACCTTATTATTAACATTTATGATGTTGGCATGCACAAAGTGTTCGGTATAATGAATTATTTCCTCTTGTTGAACTCAGGTATTCCAAGGAAACAGGCCAACCAACTCAATCATCTTCAGGAAACTGACGCCATACACACTTGGAGCACTTATAGGTAAGAGCAAACAGTGTTTCTCATCACTTACAACCACTGATGATAAAAATATAACTGCATTTGATGGTGTAGAGGTAATTTTGTTCTGCACAGCTGGACTGTCTTAGCTCAAAGGTAGTCTCCTAAGAGTCCACATGAAAGTCACAATAAATCACCTTCAGAAACGCTCATACATAGTGCATACACACACACTCAGTTACATACACAATTCACACAGTCACATTTCTATATATCTTAGCTAATGCAAACACACTGACAGTCCAGTCACAGTCCATCAGCTATATTATACATGTTAAAAACACATTATTCAGAGGTTTGTCTATCCATTTACATGTCATCCTTGGTAATACATGATGATGTTAGTCTCTATTTCCTATGTTGACTTTTTGTTTAAATTGTTATAATATCAATTTGTCCTGACTGCTTATTTGTCTGTGATTTGTCACACATTTCACTACAGCCTGCCATCACTGCAGGCCATTATGTAGTGCAACTTAATCACTTCTGTTTCAAACAGACTGTAAGATAAAACTTGCTGCACCCTGCAATCTGTCCTCGTCTCTCTGACTTGCATTGCACAGTCCTGCACACCAACAACTGATGTGACTATAAAGTAGATGGTGAGATAAACCTTTAAGGATGTATCCTAAGACAGCCAAAGTGCTACAGTTTACTGATGATATTCGGCATCAGGACGCTGCACGCTGTTGCATAGTAACAGCAAGTCTGTTCATGCTTAGGACACCAAGCGAACAGAACAGGTTATATTATGTACAGATCCTGAGTGTTATCCTAAAATCCCATTTAATGACCAAAAAAATAATTTATTTATTTATTTATTTATTTTGGTGGTATGATTAACTATCCTCTCTTGTTTCACAGCGATGTATGAGCACAAGATCTTCATCCAGGGTGTTATGTGGGAGATCAACAGTTTTGACCAGTGGGGGTGAGACAACTTTTAAACACAAATACATATGGAGTTGATAAACTATACTGAACAGATTTTACTTCACAGGGCATGAACAAACAGCAGCCTGTCATCATTACATACTCATGCTGTTCAGTCAAGATTCTATTTTAAATTCTTTCCCGATTCCAGTGTTGTTAAAAACACCCAATACGTCAGGTTGAATTTGGCAGAAATGAGTATGAAATGATCCACTCATCATTTATAATACTTCACTCAACGAGTCATCCTGTAGGAATTGAAACAAACACAAGGAAAGTATTTGTGTATAGTGTAGACATAATTATTTTAAAGACATGAAAAGGCTAGAGCTTAGAACACATAAGAACTCCTAAAAATCAGTGACATGTTGGTATATTTTACTTCTATTTTGGTAACTATCTTGGAAGTCATCTTGGAAGTCACGAGCATTTTGAAAATATTGTGATATACAAAAAATAAAACTCACAGTGTTAATGTGTCTGGAACTGATCAACCCCTTTATATGTTTTTTGAAATGGCCACATCACTGAACTCATCATCTCTCTTTTGTTGGTGTCCACTTTCTCCCTCCTCTGCATTGTTAGAGTTGAACTGGGCAAACAGCTGGCAAAGAAAATCGAGCCAGAGCTCCAGGACAAGACGGACGTCCACTCCCACGACTCCTCCACCAACGGACTCATCAACTTCCTCAAGACTAGCTTTGCCTGAGTGGAGTCGCCCCCAAACAACTTTATCATTATCCATGGAACTAGCTTATTGCTGTGTGGACAGGAGACTCGCAGAGGCAGCTGGTCACTCCCACGCAGTGGAGCTGATGTATTCTGTATGTTTATACTGTGACTGTCTACAGTGCTGTCCTATTTATGTTTGTCCATTCACCACTGGGAGGGGAGAGAGCTTTCTGTGCTAGAGTGTTGTGGAAGGCAGCGTGAAATATGCCTTTCACTGTCTCCTCTGTCACAAGAACAGTTTCTGGAGTATAAATCTTTACACAATGTCACTTTCAGTGTTAATCAACTGATGTAAAAAAATAAAGACATACAAACATACTGGCTGTTTTTTGTGCTCTTTCTCTAAATAGTATCAGCATGCATTGCCTGAACCCAATGAGCTTGTGCAAGCACCTCATCACTAGATGGCATCAGCGTGCCAGACTTATTTACTGGGAGCCAATCAGCCACTCAGTAATCTACATTTATTCAGTGGAACAAAGGGTCAAAGGTCAGTGCATTTGTACTGTTCCTCCCCACAAATCCCCAGACTCGAAAGCATCCATTAAGAGAGAAAAAACAAACAGCTGGAATAAACAGCATCTGGACTGCACGCCCGCCCTCACTGGCTCCGTACTTAAACATCACTGAACTTAATTGCTTAATGTTTTGGTGCACCGTGCCAATATATGTCTGTGAATTTCTCCTACAAGCATAAAATCACAGATGATCATGGCCTAAGTGACAGCATCTCCCCCAAACATTGTGATGCTTTTAAACACAAAGTACTGAACACGATCAAAAATATTTCACTGTGTTTTGTTCTCATATTGGCTGCCGGGTACAATTATAGTGTGTATGAGGACAAACAGAAAGTTAAAAAAAAAAATGAGACCCCCAGACACTGCTGGATTTTCACTGCTGTTGCCAGGCAACAATATTTTACTTCAAATCGAACTTATTCTTTTTATCTCTGGCTCTGAAACAAGATACAGAAGAAAATGAGTTTGACTGAAAGGCCCCTTCGTTGTCATTTTTAGAGCGTTGCAAATTATTAGTAGGATGCTCTTCAGTGAGGTATGCGCTCAAAAACTGGTACATTTGTCCATGAAACTCTACTGAGGTCTATCAGCTGATACACACGCACAGGTACCTGTAAGCCACCGCTGAGGTCTAAGTGCTCCAGACTATTTCAGTCTGGTACAATGGCTTGAAATAAACAAGCAGCAAGTCAACATGAGGAAATAAGAGGACAGACCCGGGCTCAGTTCATTGGAGGGCTGAATCAAACAGCAACATGAAAAGATGAAAAAGGTTCTGCATGCGTTCCTGAGATGTTTGTTGAACAATGGCCTCTGCATACCCTCACATTCCACTTCATGCTTTATTGGTTGAGCCTGTCAGTCATTTTTTTTCTCTCCGGCCCGTTAAAGAGCTGCCCCCCTGGCTCGATCAGGGTCGCAACCTGCCACCGTGCAGTGGTTGCCGTGGCGACGCCACCCCCCTGCCACTTTCAACTGTGCAGTCCCAAGTTCATGGTGGGGTTTGGAAATTTTTTGATCTGACTAACTAAACCACCGAGTTCTTGCCCCACAGCTCAGTTAAACATCTTCTGAGAGGCTGGATCTCCACGCATACGTATCATTTGTATTCAGCATGAGCCGCGCTGCTGGAAGCA
>JAQFJA010000001.1:19767219-19779345 GCA_029874485.1 Naso brachycentron
TATTTAATTCAAATACTGTGGTGCTGCAGAGTTGTTCTGGCCTACACATTGTATTCTACCGACATGAGAAAACATCTTTATTTGATACAGATCACAGCAGAAATCACACCATAATCACTTTAATACGTTTTTCGATGAAAATGAGAATAATTTTGCAGAAATTATAATTTTAAAATCATATCACAATTGTAATAACAGTCCAAATAATCAGAGTTAGATATTTTTTTCAAAAATTGTGCAGCCCTAATAAACAGGTAACATGCAGTAACTCTGGTTTACCCGCCTGATCTTCAAATACAGAAAGCAGACTGCAGAGCAAAAAGTAGGAAACCAATTACCTGTTTCTGACATTTCAAATCTGCTACCAGTAAGAACACAATGGAAATGTCAGAATACTCACAACACAAATGACAGTCATCACCTCTTGAACGTTTAAAGTAAAAACCCAAGAGGTTCAGCGAAGGTCTTTACACACAATGCAGCTCTGACCAGAATCCATACAGAGGCACAGCAACAGTTAATGTAGTATTTTTCTGATAAGTAGTTTTTGGGAATGGACTTTGCTTCAGGTTGGCAGCAGATCGTCACTATGGGAACAGCTATGCTCACATGTCAAACACCTTGAGGAGGGTCGTCGTCCAAATTTGCAGGACGGATGATGAACCAGATTTTACTATTAATTCACAGCACTGAAGGTTTTACTTACCACAGGAGCAGCAGGTGAAGCAGTTTGTGTGATACAGGTTCCCCATGGCCTGACAGGCCTGGCTGGCTCCGTAGACGCCCTTCCCACATTTGACACAGATACCTGTTAGAGACACGAGATCAGTTAGTCAGTGCTGTGTATAAACACTGATCTACCTCTGCTTTATGACTACTGTTATACTCAGGAGTTCTGAGTGCATGTTGTAGCATTCGATAAAGATCTTGTCTGATATCAGTGTGCAACATTAAAATCAAACAAATGCCGGATATGCTGCCAGCTTTGATGAAGCTTTGCTGGAAAGCTGATCAAAAAAGTGGCTGCCAAACCATGTCTGTATGAATAAATGAATGAAATTAAAAATGAAATAATTGATGTGCTACAAATGTCATCGCTACTTAACTTCCAGGGACATATTCCCTGTTCCCTCCGCAGCTTTTGAAGTCCAACATCACAATGAAATTCAGAGAAGTCAAAGCATGTCGAGCTCCGACACCAAACTGTGTCACACAACATGAACCAGCTACTACAGATTGTGTAGTTGTGTGCATGCTGAAGATGTGGGCAAGCACTGAAAGTTTCAGCTTGTGTAACGAAAGATATATCTCTCAAATCGATTTCCATTCCAGCTGCGTAAGTCAAACCCAAACTTCTGCCGTTTCCATGCATTACATCAGTCTGTCTGAAGGCACACCGCTTCAGGAAAGCGGATGATTATTTTAAAGTGCACTGAAAGGAAATGCAGTGGATGTGAGGGAATTGTCAGGAAGGGAAGGCCAAATAGATGGTGTTCACCAACAACAACTTTGTGCTTTTCCTTGTTGCCAGGAAAACAGGCTGATGGAGGGCAAGCAAGGTCAGTGAGTGCTGCTACACTATTTTACCACAGTAAGAAACTTTTGCACTGCTGAATTGATTTTTAAGTGTTTTGAACAATGCTGTAAGTCTATTTTAACTGTAGTATAAAACCTGACATGGCTGGTTTAATCAATTTTCTAATGTATTTTGACTGTAAACAGGATTTTAGAAAGAGTGAAGTTATGAGTCCAACTCCAACAACACACTTCTGCCTCAGTTTCTGAGTGGGCACCAAACATGTTTGCTTGATTAGTCACGGAAAACACAAACTCAAATCTTAAGTATCTCTCCATACTGGAGACCGAGAATGAAAAAACGACAAAGTCAAAGCTCAGAAAAAAGCATTAATATTGAATACTTATGATGAACAAAATCTAAGCAGATCGGCTTCCTAAGGACTGTTGATCAGACTTGACTGACTGATGACTGTTACTGGTTCAGGGGAGGCTTTCACACCTGTAGTTCGGTTCATGTGGAGGGAATCAGCAGACGAGTTGCGACTCATTTGCAATTTCCCTTTGGTTCCGTTTGGTTTCAGACAGGCAAAATGTCAAGCGAACCAAACTGTATCAACAAAAGCCACGTGTCATTTCGTTGTCATTTTGTTCATTGGTCAGAAATTGCGTAAGTCTGATCCCCTCTACTTCAGCCGTCTTTCCTCTGTGTCTTTAAAAAAATCTGCGTCTACACGAACGACCCAAAGTGCTGCAGTATGCATGCCAGGCCAGTAGTCGGCGGCATAACTTTGTAATGACATAACGTTGGAGCTGCCGAAGTTGTTTACTTCCTGTTGCTGCTAAACCCCAAGCAGCCTTAAATTTAAGAAATTCGGCAGTAGTTTGATATCTTAAATTATGCTATGAACATTTGGATTTGCCTCAATAAACTGTTGTCATATTCGACTTGCTTTGGGCACTGTGCAGTGTCTAATCAGAGTTTGGGAGTGACTAGAGCGGAATGCAATGACTTGCGCTAGCGTTAGCATTAGTCTAGTCACCGCTGTCATACGCTTTGTGGTTTGTCAGTTTACACAGCCGGAAAGAAGGTTGCAGTTACAAAAGAAGGAACCTGGTTTCAAACGTTTGCAGTTTCAAGGGCGCCAGCACACCGCTGTCATGTAAAAGGAAGGTTGACCTGCTACAAAACTGTTCCGTTTGATGCGAAACTTGTGCCATGTCAACTGCCTGAGTGAGTGAGGCGACCAAATTCCAGAATTGGTCAGACAGTCATTAGTCTGTCCTCATTGGTTGCTGCCCTTTCAAAATTAATCTGCGTGAACGGCCAAGGGGCGTTTTGCCTACTGTGGAGTGGCTGCAGAGCAGAGACAACCTGGAGCCAGAAACGTCTCCACAAGGTCTTAAATAATCACACAGATGTTGTTATATTGTGTTGTGATTTAGACCCACCATGCGTTGGTAAGAGACAAATAGCCTGTTTGACTGAAAGGAGCCCTGAAGCTGGCTTCTCAGTGATGCATCCACTACTCAGACAAAACTGAAACAAAGAGTGTCTGTCTACACAGTATTCAAGCACAGGCTTTTTAGTCTGCTGCAAAACAATCAAAAATTATTGTCGTTTTTCTTGCATTCAAACTTTTCACACTCGCTCTCCTCTCCATCACTCTGTCTCTCTGTCACTCGCTCTTGATCTGAGCTCACGCAGGGGGAGGCAGGGGGGTGCAGCAGCAGCAGCAGCAGCAGCAGCAGTGACAAACCTTGTCATATTTTGCTGTAAATAACTCACCTAGTCTTGTTTTCTAGCTGTTTTGCTGTATGGTCCTCTGCCCAAAAATCAAGAAGGCAAAGTATTTCCTCGCTGTTCCAGGTCAACCCTCAATTCATGTTTGTGTCAAGGCAAAACTGCTAGCTGTTTGTTTACAAAGTCGTCTTCAGCCCATAATGCACAGCGCAGCTGGTTACAGGAGCTTGTTAAGTCCAAAAATGTGCACTTCTTCAGCAGTTGGGGGGGGATCAAGATCGAATCATGTTCACACTACAAACACACTGTTTGTAACCGGACTGAAACCTGAAGAGGTGGTCTCGGCCTGGTTGTTTTGTTCCACACCCAAGTGCGATTACTGTGTTCACATCGACCCAAACAAACCGCACCGAGGAGGAAAACAAGCCAGAGTTCCATTAAACCAAACTGAACAAGGCAGGTGTGAGAACACAGAAATAAGTGACTTCACCCTTTTCAGACTAAGCCCCACCGACTTCAAATCAGTGACAGGAAGACGGACGTAAACACAAGATACAGGAATTTTGATGCAAAATAACCACCATTGTTCCCACATGGCAGGAAATGTTGACTTCTTGTAGATCTCCAACGCTCATCTCAAGAAGCTAATTGAGAAAATAGTTTTTCAGGCCCTTTTAAAACTCAGCGAGCGTGAGTGGAATGTCATCCTCAGGCTGTACAAACACCCATTTTCCCTGAGATAATGGTAGCTACAGCCGTAACAAAACAGATTTTGGGATTTGAAATGGCTGCATGGGGCCTGCTCCCACCTGAGTACCACAGGGGTTGCATCCACATGCTCTAAACTAAAGGTGACTTCTTTCCCCTTTGTTTTATAATGCAATGGAAATCTCATGAAACTTTTTGCTATAGGTCAAAAATGTCTATGTTTCACAGATTCATATGTGGGGGCCTTTTACCATTAGTCCCCAGACCCTGCACAGAGAATGAGTGACACACCAACCAACACCAATCCAGAGAGGAAATGCCAAACAATCACAGGTACACAAGTACTACTACATAAGCCGGAACAAACTAACTATGAGAAGTTGCATGACCTTCAGTAGAGAAATGAGATAGGGATAAAACAGTGGCTTAAAACTATTTGGGCGCAGCAGCAGCAGACTAATGATCAACAAAGTCTCAGGCACAGGACGACCTCCACTGGGGTCATATTCCTCAGGGAGTGCAGGGTCAAAGCCTGGGTGGGGTGAGTCCAGGGTCACAGTGCCTACAGGACACAAGATATCACAAGATCCCAACAGGGTGCTGCTAACCGACCTCCACCTCCTCTCCTCACGGATACATTTTTGTCTTTGAAATAAATACACATTTTACAATGCTTATTTAAAGCAAGCACACACTTTCTGTGATGTAATCATGGATTTCCTTGCCTTTATGAAGCAATCATTTCCCTTTCATAAAAGCTAGTGCAGCCAGTGACATTGTACGAGACAGATAAAGGACAAGGGTACATGAAAATCACCCAGAGGTTACATGTCTTCCCTTAAAACCGGAGGTGTTTGAACAAATTAATTAATCGGACAGAAGTCAAATATTGGCATTTCCTGGTGCGACCCGAACTGGTCACACACTCATGCACTCAACGAAGATAACAGAAAAAAAACAGGTGATAAGATTGAACAAGTACACTTCAAATGAGCTCAAAAACAGGTAGCAGTATGTTCCCAATGTTTTCACCTCCACATATTTGCTGTTCAAGACTAGAAAACCACTCATTGAAATCTACTTCAAAGAGGACTATTACAATATGCAACTAAATATGCAAAAATTTGAAAAAGTTGTCATCATGATAAACACAAGGGGTTCATCAGCCAGGTGCCACAGATGCTTGAAGTAGAACCAGCAGAGCAGGAAGCCAACTGGCATTATTGTCAATAATATTTTCTGCTGCAAATAATTTCTTTGAAATGCTTTCATCCTTGATATAACTCCCGGCAGTGTCTGGCTCAGCACAGGTAACCTATGTGTTTCTTCTTCATCACTGCAGCTCAGGGGAACATAAGGCCACTTTGTAAATACAGTACAAAACCTTTTTATAGACTCAACGAGACCACAGCTGCAAATAAAAATGCACTCTTGTAGCCTTTTCATGAGAAAATCCTCCACATACTTGACATTTGCTCCAAGTAAATTAGACAAGCTGCATTTAGGTGAGATAAGCAACTCAAACTCTCAATCCAATGATTAATATTAACTCAGTATTCAGTGTGGGATGTAAGTTAGTCACTGCTGTTTTTTGTGCATTCATTTCTCTCTCGACCGCCTGTCAAATGTATACACTCATTAAAATGCAGCCTTGACTCGTCTGTTACCTGCAGAGTTCCAACATGTGTTCATGTGAACCAGCCAACTCACGACACATCTGTCTGAATGTCTAAGTCACTGAAGCCATGCCTTACACAGCTAACAGCCAGTGGACCCACATAACTACAAAAACTTCACAATGGAGTTTATACTTCAATAAACAACCTAGGAAAAACTTTGCCGATAAGTGTGAACCCAGACAGGAGGCGTGCACGTTTTTACCCCCATGTGTCTACTCTCATGCACAATAACCTCGCTTCCTGCTGAGAGGAGTTTGAGGCAGCTATATTTAAAATCCTCTCTCCCTCCTTTCTTATTTTTTCTTCTTTTGAACAGAATGAATTTATGACAGTGCACTTACTTACACGGCTCTTTGGCTTTGACTCACTACCCAACAGCTAAACTGAAAGAGGTGATTTATTTATAAAGCCTCATCGATTTGGCATCATTACTTTATTCCCTCTGGTTGCAGCTACACTGCAGTTTCTTAAAAACTACTCGCCATGTGATGGCAAGACTGTCAGAATTTCATTTGTCACTGTGAAAATGCTTTTCATTTTATTTACTTAGGATCCCCATAAGCTATTAACTGCAATTACTGCTGAAAATATAAAAATCAATATGATTTATTAAGATTTCCACACAAATAATTAGAATCCTCGGGTGTTTTTTGAGGGAGGGTTTAATTATCATTTTCAGGGCAGCAGGGAAATCTTTCTAGCACTCTTGTTGTTCACTTCAAACAGGATGTGGAATACCTCATGTGCCCATTCCATAACATGTCCATATGGCAAGGACAGGATGTTCTGCGTTCGCTGCAGTTAAAAATAAATCGGCATCGCTTGATGCACACACATCGCTGCACCTTAAAACTAAACACTGTGGTTTAGATCAAGCTGTGATGTTTGGGTTTTTTCAAAAGCAATGCTCAATCGCAATGCTTGTTATTATGCCTTAGAGCTTTTTAGCAACAGACTCACACAGGGCCTATAATATACTGATTATAATAATGGAATAAAAGCATGGTATGGGTACATTATGTCAGTCTAAAAAATATACACATTTTATGTTATTTCTGAAGGAGGAACGCTTAAAAAAGGAAAGCAGAGGATCCAGCATTCACATCAAATATCTGATTTTCAGATGTAACTGTAACTATTTTTACAGGTCATTCTAGCTAAAAAATCTTTTAAACAATAATCATTCATCTGAGCAAGGGTTTAGATATTCATATATGATGATTTCATATCCAACCATCACTGAAAACAACACAGAACGTGCTGCGCGTTGTAAGAAGGTTTGCACAGCCTGAATCATGAAACTTTAACGACCCCTCAGTGTGCGACTTTGACTTCTGAGAGCAACATATCAAATCAATATCTCAGTATAGCCTGGTTAAATGAGGGGTGAAAATGAAACAAATGAGAACTGCTATTTATAAAAGGGGTGAATAGTAGATTTCTAGTTTGGGGAGCCAAACACGGCAGACTGAAATTCTCTACACGTCTTATAGGAAAGATTCAATTTCTGCACACGGAGCAGGTTCGTGTATCTTTCCAGCGCAAAATCATTATGTTCCTCCAATAATACAGCTTTTTACTGAAAAATCTGCAGTAAGGAAATACAAAAAGATTGCAGATAGTCTTTCCAGCATCAAAGCCTGGACATACCACATCATCACAGGAGAGAGGTCTTGACTTGCGAGACATCTGAGAGCTTTTGATGCATCAAACAGTCTCTGGATTTAAGCAGGTTACATGAGGGGATCACCACAGCTTAAAACTTAAAGTAAGACTCAAGAATAACTATACATCTAATCTTACGTCAGCTGCAATTTGTGCATGTACAGCATACTCAGAGTCTGTGCTAGAGAATGTGCTAGTGTGCTGCTGTCCACAAGTCAGACAGCGTGTGTGTGCGTGCGTGTGTGCATGCGTGCGTGTGTGTGTGTCAGCCATGTACATGACTAGTGCCATTATAATTCTGGGCAGGTGATCAGATTTGACCCCCACCAACTATGTCTGGCCCGCCAGCCAAGATCGTGTGCCAAGTGTCTGGTGTTGCCCGACTCCCCACTGGCTGGTTAATGAAGGGCTTCACGGGGGAGTCAGGGCGGGGTGGTGGTGGTGTAGAGGAGGAGGGGCGGGGGCCTCCCTCTGCTGATTCAATTGCAGGCCTGTATCGGGCCAGCTGTTGATTCACAGCTCCTTCGCCACCACAACAAACAGAGGCCACACAAGGGCCGGCCAGCAGAGCAGAGCCGGGCAGTGTGGGACACTGGCAGGCAATGCTGCCCCCCCACCCACACACACACACAAAAAAATAAAAAGCCCCGGCGATCAATTTCTCCACTGTCGCTACGGAAACAGAGCTGTCTCTATTGGGCTCGGCATGAGGAGCGTCTGACTGCATTCTCCTCTCTCCCTCCTTTTTCCTCTCTCTCTCTCTGATTCCACTCGCTTCTCTCTTCCTCATCTCTCTCCGCCTCGCAGTCTTCCTCATTCTTCCTCCCGTCTTCCATCCTCCATCTCTCTGGAACAAATCAACAGCTGTCTCAACCTCACTCTGAGCAAGTGCACTTGCTATAAAACAAGCCACTGTTCTCTAGCTGCGGCCATTTGTCTGGCTGCTAATTCAAAGGTGGACAGCAACTTCCTTAGCAGGCTTTCCGTGGCTGTGCATCAGCTGGGGAAACCAGACATACTTGCCCGCACAGTCCCGAATCTCAAACATGTGCCACAAAATGTGCAATACTTAAAATCAGAGAAAAAACAAAATCACTGACGTAAATATACGCTCCCTCCTCCAGAAGAGAAATGCATTTTCGACAAAACCAGACCGCACTGCTCTAAATGACCGAAGGGTGTCTGCTCTGGCAGAACAGAAGGTTCCATTCAGCGAGGTGCAGCGCTGTGCAAATGTTAGCTCTGCCAAGATAGAAATTAGTATTGCCCTGCAAAGCCACTCTTATCTCCCACAGAGGAACCAGCTTGTGGTAATGTAGCATTAGCAGGTTACAATAGACCTTGAAGAGATGACAAATCTAAAAATAACCTGTTCTCGCATAGAAAAACACCAGCAACACTTCTGCAACTATTTCTCTCAAGTCCAGGTTCATTATGCACTTGTCTGTGATGTAACACATGAAAAGCTACACATGACATTTCACTAGCACTATTACATGTTTGTTCAACTGTTGCCATGGCGAATTCTTCGTATTTAGTGGATCGACATTAAACAATAAAGGGAAGTGTTGCTCTTGTCAGTTGAAAACTTAATTTGGGGCTGTTGTTTGCGATTCGATCTATATGTGCAGGACCAAAACATCCAGTTCCATGTTTTTCTTTTGAAAGCATCGTTCAAGGGAACTGCCAGATACCTGTGAGGGCTTAAGTGTGCAAGGACAGTGTGGAGGGGGAGTCAGGGTCAGAGCATCAGTGCCTAATGAAAAGAAAGTGTGTGTCAGATGAAAAGAAGTTTATCTGACTGATCTGGAGCTGAGCTGTGTGACCATATGAAGCATTTTAATTCAGTAGTAACTACGAACAAACCCAGTTTTACTTTAATCATCTACTAGTTGACCCTCATCCTAAAAAATTCAATTTGACAAGTGGGTACTTGTGTGATCTCAGGTCAAAGTGATCTATGTAAAAGTCCCACTAGTTTTCACTGCCTCCAGCTACACTTTTCTGATGTGCTGGTGTTTTTTCAGTCACATTGGAAAGTTCTGAAAAGATTTAAAGGCTTGTTGGAAAACAAATCTGCAGTATACTGCTACCTACCAAAGTATTCCTTTTTCATGTGCATCTCTAACTCCTTTTCCAGCTCCAAGGTGAGCGCCTCCAGCCGCCTCTCCGCCTGGCTCGGCCCACTCTCTCGGCTGGGGGTCACCTGGTAAGGCAGCTTAAACCTCTGGCCTGAGGAAGCTGCTTTTGTGGACATCCCATAACTAAAGGATGAAGGAGACCCCGCGGTCATCTCCGCAGTCCCAGACTGCTGCTGGGGCTCTGGCACCGCCGTGAGTCCCTGGAGATGGATGCGATTTGGGATCCCGTTGGAGTCCCCGAACTCCTGCAGCAGCGTGTCCTCGTGCAAACTGCTGCCCAGCATCGATGATCTGGGTGAGGGCAGCTGCAGGTCTGGGTAGATGCTCATAGACCCCCTGGAGCTGCGGGAGCTTCTGGAGCTGTGACTGGAGATGCTGGACCGGGGACTGACCACGCAGTTCGCGGTGGTCCCGGGTCTGGCGCCCCCGTCCTGGCTGCAGATGCTCGACCGAGGACTCGCCAGCGGCGCTGCGTGCAGGATCGTCCCATCCAGATCGTGGTTGACCACGGGCCCGTACCTCGAGTCAGAGTAACTTGATCTGGGGCTGGTGGTGAAGGAGTACTGACTCGCCGTGCTCGACCGGGGGCTGGTGTGCCTCTGGTCGTAGCCCATGCTGATGCCGCTGGTGCGGTTGCTGCTGGGTTTGCTGCAGCAGTCACAGCTGTTGAGGCTCGCCCGGGGACTGGACTGCTTACTCGTGTCGCTGGCAGTGCTTGCATAGCTGGACCTGGGACTAAGGACACTGTTTCCCTCACACTGAACTAAACTAGACCTGGGGCTTGTGTACCTGTCCTGACCCGGTACCACCAAACTAGTACGCGGGCTGCTGATGCTTGACCTCGGGCTGGCATGCTTGCTCTGCTCCTGAGAGGACAGGGAGGAGGCGAGGCTGGACCGGGGACTGGTGGCGTTGTATCTCCCGTCGTGGCTGCTGGTAATGCACACACTGTTGCACCTGTTGCCAGGCAGAGCCACCGGTTTGTTGAGAGGCACGCCGTCAAAGGTGGAGCCGGTGCTGTACCTGTGGCCCTGCACCTCCAGTGAGTATCTCCTGTGCCGCTCGGAAGCGCCCGTGTAGCACGGCAAAGCCACCTCGGATTTGGTGCAGCAGCCCTCCTCACTATAAACAGCGTCTCTTTGAGGGGCACAAAAATCCACAGGGACGGTCCGGTTGCAGTTCACTGGGCGCACCGGAGCCGCGTTGTACACTTTATTCCCAGACGTGAAATTCTCCACTGTGTGATGCTGCTGGTGGAGCACAGACGTACCATTCATTGGCTTACTTTTATGCTCCGCCACAGACGGAGCCGAAAAGTCCAAATCGGGGCTGATTACCAAGTCTCTCCTCGCGTTGTATATCCCGTCATTGTACGCATCATACAGGGAAAGATCCTCCATCAATTTGCTGGCCCGGAGTCCCAAATCTTCCTGGTAGTGCTCCATGATGTGCTCCCGAGGCGAGAAACAAGTTCAGAGTGTGCTCCGCTCCGCGAGCCAAACTAGCGAGCACCGCGGAGCACTAATTGCATTTCACATGGAAATCAAAACAAAACGCCGCGGTACAGCCGTCGCTCATTTACAGAAAACCACCGACGTCCGCAGAAAGCTCCACCGTGTGCCGCATCGTCTTCTTCTGCTCTGGACCGTTCGCCGAAAAAACAAACTCTTTCTCACAGTTTCAGCCGACAGGGATACGTTTGTCAACTTCAGTTTTTGTTAAGTTGAAAGGTCTTTACAGTCAATGGCGCGCTGCGCGGAGGAATTTCCCCTTGTTGGGTTTTTCTCTAGTTTTGCTTACGGACGCTGTGGCAGGAACCAAAGTAGGCTGGATAATAGAACACACCTCAAATATCAGCTGTGTATAAGTCTGAGCTGAACGAGCTGATGAAAATCTAAATAAAATACCGTTTTACACGTGGGACTCGTTTGCGTAAAAGGAATGCGGGGAAGAAGACAGGATGCGCTGCGCCTCTCTGGAATGTGGTTAATGCTGCAGAGAAACAATGATTGCGACCAACTCAGCAAGGGGCTGCCGGCTCTGAAAAGAGAATAGTTTAGAGAGAAGGGGACGTCTGCATCCATCCCAGGCAGACAAAAATACCCCACAAAGCCCGCCTCACCTGGTCGGACTCTTTTTACACCAGGAATAAACTGCAGTGAATGAATAGTACGGAGGGCAAAGTTATTTCTAACCCAAGTTTATCAATCTTTATTTTGGGCTTCAGATATTCTCAGGTCGCTCTAACTAATGTGTAAGCCCTGTCCATTTATTAAGACAATGACTACTTATCTTAGCGAACTATAGGTCATGAGAGGAATAATATAATGTTGGAACAAAACATAATGAGTATCACAGATTGGGGGCAGTATGTTAGTGAGGTGAGGGAGAAGACAGTAAGATGCAACAATAACAAAAAAACTCATTTTCATTTGTTTGCTGTATCTGAATTTGCTGCCTGGAACAAACAACACAATGACACAACAGGAAAAGTAGTTTCAAAGACATGATTAAGTAGGCCTAGAGGATTATTGTAAGCTAATATTAGGCTGCATCATAGAAATGTTCTATTGATTTCAAAGTAGAACTAAAATGAGTGTGAAGTGTGTGAGTCATTTTGAAAAATGGAAACTGAATAAAACGCTGTGGGGAAAAAAACGGTTGGCCATGACAA
>JAQFJA010000001.1:19802289-19814964 GCA_029874485.1 Naso brachycentron
AAAAAGTGTGAGGGGTGGGAGTAAGTTAAGACGCCTTTTTCCATGGGACAGTCTGTACACTATATTTGGCCATGGGGGTTGGCTGAAGAGGCAGAGGCATGTGCTTATTTGTGTTTTACGCTCCTCTAGTCTTTCTCCAAGCAGGCAGCCCGCCTCATGATGAAAAAGGACCAGTGTTTACATGCTCCACACGGCTTCACTTTCACAAAACAAAGCCAGCCCCTCTGAGAGAAAAAATCCGAGCCCCTTCAGTTTCCGTCCAATCAGATAAGAAGTTCCTAGGGAGTGTTCCCACCTCACTTTCTGGTGGTGGCGAACAGTTAGATTCTTTTTATGGGCAAAGGAAGTCAGTGTAGCCTGGGAGAGCTGTGGCCCATTTCTGTACGGCTAAACTGTGTTCTGATCTGGTGTTATGTTGCAGATTTTTGTTGTGTGGGCAAGATGCAGTGTTACAAAGTTCGATTCATTTCATGACAGAGGCACTGTGAGAGAATGAAGTCAGAGTGATAGATCAAATTATTAGATGGGTCTGTTTTCTGTGTTACTGGTCAGTGGCTTTCTAAATGACCTTTCTAAAATGGACAATTTGAATATTTTTTTTTTCTGTAAAGCCAACAGTATTTCTAATATTGATCAGTGTCTTGAACAGTTTGTTCTCAGCTCCGCTGACCCTTTGCTTAGCCCCACCCCGCTGACAAGTCCCTCAGGCTGTTGGAGCTAACAAGGAGCCCACACTATCTGTCCTTCCCGGTGAATTATTACCAAGTTATGGAAAAAAAACGAATTTTAGATAGAAGCAGACAAAAGGGTCTGCAATATGCCTTCGAAGGTTAAAAACAAAGTTAGGTTTTGCTGTCTGGTGTGAGTCAGGGTTACCAACATTGCAAACTGTTGACCCAAAGCTGCTATCCGCAGACTCCAGCCAAAGACTTAAACTTAGCTGGCTAGGCTTGCTAGTGCCTTGGAAAGCTACTGTTTTTTCTTAAGGTAACCAGCACAACATAGCATAACATAACATTTTGGTTTTGGACAGTGAATGAATGTATATTTCTTTTGAATTTCTCAGTAACAAGTGTCACTACTACAACTGCTCCAGACACAACATTTAACTGTGACTGGCTAAAAGAATCCGCAAAAGCAGCCTGAAAATGAAAAAAAAATCTTAAATGTTTGAATCAGCATGGAGAACAGCTGTACAGTTGTTGGACCCTGGTTCGAGCTGAGAGATGCCTCACTATGATTGGTCATTTTGCATTCAGGGACGAGGCTAAGTGACGGGTCAGCTGATTTGACATTTACCCACCTACCTTACATTGTAAAAAAAAAAAACCCTTATAACTAAAACAAACACATGACCACAGAAACTTTAATGGCAATTCATATCAATATTTTCTAAGTAACTTTTCTTTCATTGGTTACCAGGTTTTTATCATCTGTAAAAGTTTTTTTTTTCAGCACAGCTAGGGCAAGTTCTTATCTGATCAGTATAGATCATCAGATCGATTGATTCAATATTTTTTTCAGCTTTCCGACAATATTCTTTAATTAAATAAAGATGTAAGTGAAGTTACAAATTTACCCACTGAAGATTCTGGCTTTTTAATTTATACGTGCCTCCATTGCAACATTGGCCTTGGATCCAGATGAATCAGTCGGGCACATTTTGCTGCTCCTTTTGGTTTACCTTCTTGACGCTGGACCAGGCTTTGACCAAACATGCATGTGGTGCTCAGCGCCAAGTCACAGGTTTCGTTGCTCCGATGGTTGTAGAACGTAGAAATATCCAGTTCAGTCCGGAGACATTATGGTCAGCACATCTTGATAGCACCCTTTCAAAATGGAAAATGAACGTAGAAGCATGCCAGCTAGACCATCAAAAAGGTTTCTCTCTTTTTCCTTCAAGGAATAATTCACAATCTTTTATATTTGGGACCATTTTTCTTAGAGTGCTCCTGTTTTGCACAAGGGCACCTCACCTGTAGTTCTTGGGTTAAAGACTCCTTTAATCTCCTGATCCCTTATTCTGCTAGCCTGTCTGTGAATGTTAAAGCTTCTGCCTTTTTCTTGGCACATCTTCATTTTAATATCACATTGTCATATATTGAATGACTTATTCATATGCACCGTTTTCTTTGTGGCCCAGGTTGGTAATAATGACACAGCAACCTGCACTTAATAAGTTAATTTTAGTGGAGCCTGGTGTCGGCAGCTAGTTTTGACTGGTAAAGCAGAATGTCACCTGAAGGCTAAGGAATTGTGCGGTTAATCATTCACTGATGCAGAGCCCTGGCTTATGATTTTATTCCCATTTATTGCAGCTGTCTTTTGGAGATTTATGACTCCTAGCACTAGCACACAGATAGCACCTCTGTGACTGGAGCTCCATTATTAGAACCGTTGTTCATCCAATCTCACTGGCTGTGACATCTATGTCACACTCTCCTGTCTCCGTCTTTGCTGGCTGACTGGCTCTGGTAGCGGAGAGAGAAGTCTGCTTGTTGGTCATTTGGACTGCAGGTGAAACAGGCCCCCTCTGAACAGCACGTGTGGGCGGCTCTCTGTAACTCAGCCTTCCCATGTGTAGTGTGGAATGTGTTTTCCTTTTTTTCCCTCTTCCTATCCAATGGAAACCCTTCATGTGCTTTAGACAGATGCAGTCAGCTAGCGACACACGGCATTCTTTTTTTTTCAGAGCGTGTGTTCTGACTGTGACCTTCTCAGCACGTGTACAGAACGAAGGCGAATTGACAATTTCCCTTTGTTGTGGCATATGTCTGCACACTTATTTTGCATTAGTGTTGCCATAAAGACACATTTAAAGTGCAAACACAACAGAAGGGAAGAAACTTGTACTGCAAATTGTACTGTAAATTAACAAAAAAAAAAAAAATCAAATGTAATTGAATTGGAAGAGGTAGAAGTTTAATAATTTATATGGCACAATTGATTTAGGTTCTTCTTCCCATTTGAATTAATTTTTTAAAAAGAGATTTTAAAAAAATAACTTAGAAATCAGGTTGTTTGTGCTGAGTTGTGACGTTTCTTTGGTCTTACATGCTAACAGCTAACCGGCACAGTTTCATTTAAAACCTTAAACATGATTCACTGTGAATCTCTGGTCAGTGAAGCCAAAGCTACTCCCTTGGCAGAAGTTGAGCCACAGCAATACAAATTTCTCTGCCAGCGTAGCTTACTACATCGAAGCTGTTTCACATCAAGAAATATATTAAACAAATGGGATTTTTTTTAACACATTGTACCTTTTTTTTCCCCCAACCCTTTGAATAAAAGCAACTGCCCAAGTTCCTATACAGGTACCAGATCAGATGATGTTGCTACAGTGTTAGTTTCCAAAGCTCAGACAATCCATGCAGTAAGTTAAGTATTGATATGTGATATCGCTGACAACTTATCAGATGCTGATACTCCACTTGTGTTTTACTCCAAGTTGAGCAAACATTATGTTTACCCTGATACTAGTGTTACCATATTTTTAGTCTCAGCTGTTCCTGTTTTGACCACAGTACTCTGCTGCATCACTCAGGCATGACCATCACTAGCAGTCAGCGGTGTTTGGGCTTCTCTGTAACTGGAGCTGTTTCGTCCCAGTGGCCAACACTTAGCACCCAGGATCAGTTCATTGATGAAACATTAATGAATCCACCATCTGCAAGACATTGACACCTCCGCCTCTGTTTGTGGTTGTCCTCATTTTGAAAGCAGTGTGCGATGGGAATTGTTTCCCCGCTGGCAACCCTGTCTGCCCAGACAAGAGCAGTGTCACTTTAGACACACTGCCCTCCTTTGCTGCAGAAGATATTGATGGTTGATGATTCTGGGACGTTACATGGGACAGTATGGCCTCAACTGTGGTGACAGTTGTTTTATGGCTACCAAAAAAATCGAATGCATAACACTGGCACACTGTTTATTGCATCGATCACCGTCATTTATCAGCCATGTGGTGTTTCAGACAGGTGTTTATTGACACATGACACGTCGTTAAATTTGAAAGCTGTAATACAGGCACTTTGGAGACACCTTTGTACCAGAGGACTAAAATATCTGAACAAGCAGTAGTGCTTAGCGTGATGACAGTAACCTCTTTTTTTCCTCCATTCTACCCACCTTAACAGATGGCTCTTATTCACATGAAGGCATTTCAGCATTACACCCAATCCCCTCTCTCTGTTATCCATCCCTCTTTTTGTCTGGTACACCTTTTAATTTTTTCCATTTTTACTTTGTTTTCCTAGATTTCCCTCATTCTAGCCTCTCTTTTTGCTTCTGTTGTCTACATTTTCTCTTCCTCTTGCCCTTCCATTTGTCCCTTGTTCAGCTGTGTAAAGGCCAAACTATGCTTCTCTGACAAAATGTTACGGTGTCTTCATAGGAGGCTCTGAAGGGATGTCGAAAGATTTTGAGGCCCAGTGTGAAGAACATTTTATAACACAAAAATCACGGAGTTGGAGAAATAAGATTGGGATGGCTCCTCTTTTTCTCTTCCAATTCTGATACCAGTAAACAAACCCAGGTTAGCTGCTATGCTCTGATTAAATAATAATTAGTGAGTAATTCATTCAGAAACTGTTATTTTTGAAAAGAATGAAAGAAGCAAAAAGAAATTTTAAGTGGGAAAGCATTGTTTCTACAGGTTGTACCCAAGGAAGAATTATGATAAGTGTACAGATACCCAGCCAGCACTGCCTGATGATGCATAACACCTACAGGTGGCAGTGCGATGACGGCTATTCTAAATTTCAAGTTTCTCACACCATAGACATTGGTTTCTTTTGGCCTGTTACCAATCATTTAGTCAGTCAAAAGAAAATTATCTGCAACTTTTTGATTAGTCAATTTCAGTTTCTCCACTGTGATGATTTGCTGCTGTTCCTTGTGTTAACATCATTAACTGAATGACTGTTGTATGGATAAAACAGGGCCCCTTTTTAATTTTTTTGAGATTTTTTTGTTTTTGAATTTTGCCAAAAAATAGTGTTTTTTTTAAAATCACAAAGTAAAATGATGAAAATTTCAACAATTCCGGAAGAAAATATTCAAAATTAAAGAGATATAAAAAAGTGCATTTTGATGAGGACTACGTGGAAGTGTTGTGTGTGTTGTAACTTCGTAAATTTGAAATATTCACAGACTTGTAAAAATTTTAAGTTTTTTGTTACAAGGTAAAGTTAGGATGAGAGTGCCTGCTGAGAATATCCAAAGGGAGGAAGCTGATTCTAATCCAGTTGCTTTTGTCATCATGCGTCACTGGGATGTGCGATATTCCGCCATAATTAGTGGATTAACTATGCTGTAAAAGAGAAATACCAGAAAACCTGGATTTATTTTACCAACTGTCTTGACAAGGAGGATGGATTGATTGTATGCGTCACAGCCAGGCAAAGGGAAAAGATTACTAATGTTAAATATGTTAAAAACACAAAGTTTTGTTTTGACAAATTGTCAAAATGCCTACAGAATATCTGACTTTGTATATTGCAGCAAATCAAACGTGTCATGCATTTGTCGGTTTATCAACTTCAGAGCATTTGTTGACATTCAGAGCTCTTGCCTGAAACAAGACATTGGTGATCTCACATTTTCATCGTCCGTCAGTTATGGAAAAAAAGGATTTGTTGAACCCAAAATTACTGCAGTTGTTGGACGAAGGAGCATGCGTCCTCACACCATTTAAAGTCAGAGTCTGACTTGCTGTCAGAAGAGCATTCGTCCAAGCTCTTCTAAAAGAAAGAGATCTTACTGACTCTAGAGAACTTCAGAGCTTGTTTGTTTTAAAGTATCTTGTGAAATGGGGTGTCAAATGTCAAATGACAGTTATGTACAACAGTAGATATGAGGCACGATGTTACAGATATCAGTTTTGTGGAGTTGCATCCTGTAGTGACCAGCCATTTGACAGCAAGTCTTCTTGAATGTCCTCAAGGAAAGCTTGTTTTATGGCTCAGATGGAAGCTCTGTGGATAAGGTTGGAAACCGAAACTCTGTTTCAAATTATAACTGTTGCAGGTTCCTCAGTCTTTAAGGTTGCAAATAATTGCTACAGCAGAACAAGAACATTGCAGCTTTATTTTTCATGTCCAAGGACCTGTAAACTTGACGCAACAGTGCCTGTGCAACTGTTTCCACTTGTTTTGATATGAGCTAGCAGTTAGCATGTTTGACTAATGGCACGGCAACAGTGTAAAAGATGGGCTGCTGTAAACATTAAAATAAATGGCTTTATTTGCCAAGGAAAGCGTCAATAACGTGAAGTGTAGCAAATATGCAATTGGCCGCAAAGGAGTTTTCACTTCATTTCTGATCAAACATTTAAGGCAATGGCACTGATAAAAATGTATTGTTTGGCAACTTGTAGTCTCCAAGTGACAGCGAAAATATTGCACAAAAACATTTGTCATCGGAGGATTAAAATATTTTACAAAAATAACTCCTTTAAAGTTACTCTTACCATTGATTTACATTTTTTAATGCTCATCTGTTAATGTCTTAGTCATATTTCTTATCTTCATTTATTTTAACCTCCATAGCAGCCTTTTAATCCCCATTTCCTGCTATCCATCATCCGATTTTAGTTATATATACTGTTCAGATTGCCAGCAGCTCAAAAATGAGACAAGCTTCAACTGCAAGAGCACTAACAGTGCAGGAGAAAATGTTAGGAAAAGAAAAAGTGCAAAGGAAGAGAGGGAACATCTTTTTTTTCTCCTCAGGGAGAATCGGCCTACTGAAAACCCGCTCCACAAGATTACATAACATTACTATGATATAGGCAAGTGGGATTATCGGATAAGCAGTGCCAAGAGTTCATGTGCTTCTGAGGCAGGAACAGGACTGATATGTAACTTGATCCAAGAAGGTGGGGCATGAGATATGATTTCTGTGGTTGTTCCCATCACGTTGAGACAGTATAGCAGTAGTGGCCTGTTTCCAGTGAAATGAAACCTATTGCTGATGTTGTGGAGTGACAGTGTTTACATTTTAGAATATTGTTTTTATCAAAGGGGTTTTTAGTTTTGGTTAGTTTTTCAGTGTAATTATTTTAGTCATGCTGGACAAATACCCTTTATTAAGCTTGATGTTTAAGTCTGAAAATACTTTTTACTTTTTTAAGGCAAATATGATGATTTATGCCCCAAACCTATCAAATGATTCAGTTAAGTTACAGGGTTTAATTGGAGCTGTGTTCTTAACCGTGACATCAAAACTTGAGCTGTATTTTTAAGGTGGACAGTGTGTGCTGAGTTTCTTTTACCCTCAAATGAAACCTAGTATTTCTATCATGGAGACTGCAGTCTCTGTTGACTCTCACTATGTGCAAAGACAAAAGAGACAAGTCATAGTGGTTGTCAGTGCTTGTGTTGGAGGAGGTGCAACAAACGGATACAGAAACTTTTTGCCTTCTCTTCCCTTTAAAAAAAGCTAAAACTGACACATTTGTGAAATGTGCAACATTAAAAAAAATACACTGTTTACTTAATTTCTTTGTCTGTCATCATCTCTCCGCTGCCCTAGTTAAAAAAAAAAAAAAAAAAAATCACTATTTAAAGCTGGGGTAGGCACTTTTGGGTAAGGGTTAGGGTTACCCCACTGGTCAAAAGATCCACAATTATCTTTCAGCATAATGTGATTCAAGTACCCTGAAAGAAAACCCTGCCTTCTGCACCTCCTTATGCCTTTGCTTTCATGCTGAAGAAAGTCTTGAAAATGACTTTGACCAATCACAGGTCCTATTAAGGAGAGGTCATTCCAATTGACTGTTCTGTTACCTATCAGGGCTGTCACTTTTTGTCCGAAATTTGGATTTTCATCTGAACGTGGGTCAAAAAGTTCATATTCGAGCTGTAATGAGCTGCTCGAAATGTAAACTGCAGTCTCTCTATAAGCACCCCATCCACTGAGGCCTGACCACATCATGACGAAAAGGTGCCCCTCCCCTCCCTGCCCTGCTCTACTGTCTGACTCACACTGGCAGTAGCACTCGGATAGTGAGCATGTTGAAACAGCAGACGGAACTTTTCATTGACCATTCTTACAAGTTAAGACGGTAAGAGAAGCATTCAGTGGGCTTAAAACTCACTCTGTAACGTTAGTTGGGAAGAAGAGCCTATAAAACTCAGCGCTGTCACACAAGTTTACTCTCTGTTTCATCTCTCCCCACTCTCACACACGACACACGCTGAGGTAACAGCCATAAATATTTTTCTCGAAAACGTTATGACAGTATCCTCATCCTCCTGTGCATTTATTTCACAAAGTACCGACACAGTTAACGGAGTGACGACGTAACGTTATTAGCCCACTAATGTAATTGACTCAACTTTGAGTGTTTATGTTAAGAGCGCTGTAACGTTAGTTCCCTCTCCTTACATGATAAAATAAGATAATCTTTTATTTGTCCTACTACAAAGAAATTGTGGTGTAACAGGGACAGCAAAGTGGATGGCAGAAAAAAAAGTGGTGCTTAAGGAAAGAGCAATAAATAATAAGGAAACATGGAATGAGCAGCAGCAATAGTTAGGTTAATAATAAAGTGGAAAAAAAACCTGCTCTATTGCCTATAACTGCATGCAGAACAAACTGTGAGTAAACATGTCCTGCCCCCACTCAAAGCCTCAGGTTTATTATATTCGATGCCAAAACAGCTACAATGACAAATAGGGGCAACGATATGTGTTTGTTGTGTACTAGCTGCTCGGCGCTCACTGGTGCAAGGCTAAATATGTCCAATGTCCTTTACCGTGTTATTAGAGGGTGGTGTGGCAGTCCTGTAAAAAAAAAAATCCTCAGGAAAAAAAAGGGTTCCCTGCTGTTTCTTGTCCCTCATCAACGAAGCAGAGGTTGCCAAGGCTGTTGGTAAGGATATCTGGACCTTGGCCTTATCCCACAGTCTAAAACTTATGGCCTTTTGCCTTGGGGGCACAAAGTGCTTTAAGATGGGCATACACTGTACGATTTAAGACAGTTTTTGACCAGATTATTGAGCTATATGACTAATTTCAAAGCCGGGCCGAATTTTGGCTTCGTCAGGTGTTGTTTGCTGTGCAGTGTACAGGGGAGGAGCGAGGGCTGATTATCTGCTCCCGAACAGTCGTCGGACAGTTGGATGAATTTTTGACGTGTCAGAAATTTTGGTCGGCTGACTTGGACTCTTGCACATTTGAAGCAGAGCTGCGAGCCGACTTCTCACTGCGCCCGTGCCAGGTGACAAAGCGTCTGAACACCAGTGGCTAACCTGATTAAAACTAATGTTAGCAACAAGTAGTCAAAATGTAGAAAGTGTGGTTCATGGCTGATGGCACTGCACAGCAGGGACCTTTAGCGTAGCTAATGTTAGCTATCAAATTAATAATAGTTAAAGGAGCCAGCTTAACGTTACCTCAAATTCTTTCGGTGAAATTGACAAGCCATACTAGCCACGTCTTCCAAGCCATCTTTATGTAAAGGTGAGCCAGCGCCTCTTCTTGTTTGAGGGTTCAGCGCACAGCATGGCAAAAAATGACCAGGGCAGCACACTTCTCCCTTGTTAGCATTATTGCTAATAGACAAAGCTGAGGGAGCATTTAAATGAATCTTTATTGACAAATGTCAATAAAGTTGAATTAAAACGCAAATTTCAACTGGCACTGACGGACTCGACTCCTCCTGCCTCGTTTTTCAACATGGGAAAAAACGCCTGCAAATTTGCAGGTTGCGCACGCGCGAGTGTTTGAAAAAAATTACTCACGCTGTCTCAAAAAATATTCTCAAAATGCGACCATTTTGTCGCAGCCTGGAGCCCTGAAAGCATAGCTGTGTTGTTGTCAGACCCTGCGGCTCTGGGACCCTGGGCAGAGCTGGCAGATGCTACACTATGATAAGCCAGTTTATGTTTGAGGACGGAGCTTAGCGAAGGTGATGAGAAAAAATTGGATGCACAGAAGGAGGAGAAGTGGATGTGACATTAAAGCGGGAAAGAGAGCAATCGGATAACAATCGGATCTGAATGTGGACACTGGAGATGCAAAAGAATACCAGGTGTAAATGTATGTGGTCAAGTACTATCTGATTGCATTTTGATCACAAAAAAAACACATGTAATGCCAGGTGTTAAGGGGGTCATAGTGACAAGCTGTTTACAGTAAGTAGTACATCAAGTGTTTCAGTCTTCCGTTTGCGTTTTCAGTAATACGTTACTTTGCCTTCACAACATTCAGACTTGTAAGCAGCCAGTAAGTAGACCAACAATAACATTGCATTAAACACACAGCCTCTTTATTCATTTCAAAGAAACCAATGTTTTAGCTTGTCTAGGGATGTCTGGGCCAATCCTAAGAATCAGTTCACGTGCCAGTCTTGGCATATTTTAATGAATCAGTTAGTATCAAGTAAAATAGAGCTGATTTAAATCTGATCCTATCTCTACTCAACGTCAGGGTTTGGTCAGCTCCGTGTGTGAAAGTCAAAAATGATCGGCCGTTGTCGGTTTGTGTTCTCTCTGCAAGCTGGTGTCTTTTCACTGGGTAAATGCATCTCTGTAACACCACTGAGCCATCTGAATGGACTAAGTGTTTCTGTTATCCTGACAACTCCAACAGAGTGAGACGTCTTCTCTATAGTGGATCTCTTCCTGGCAATTTCTGGAGTCACATTCTCCCGGTTAAAATCTAATTCATTTTATAAATAATTTAAGCTGACGAACCGTGTAGTTTCAAATCAGTAACCTACCTTCAGTATTAAGAAAAAATACTTGTGAAATAAAGTGTACTGGATTTAGAAGTCTACAGCTGTTGTTTCACTGTGCCAGATACATATTTAATCAATATTTAGGTAAACAGAAGTATTGGATCAGAGTCTGTGTCAGCAGATACCAAAGGATTATTGAAGCACCTTGGCCCAGATCATTATCCAAGTCTTTTAATATTTGGTAAAGACAGATACCAAATATTAAAGGACTATCAGTGGACTAAAACTGACATCTGATAAGCCTTCAGTGTAGATGCCTTACTTTTATTTCAGATTCATGGATAGCAGTGTGTACACACCTGCGGAGCGTCTTGTGTTTGCAATATTTGGCTGCAGTTTTTTTTTCTCAAGGTCACCATGATAGCATTTGGCTAGGGAGGAAAAAAGTTTTATGCTGCGAGTTTTTTCCCTACATGGTTAGCAGACCAGCAACCTGTCAGTGCTGCATCTGTATCTTTGGCTTCTGCTAGACTGAGTGTCTGAGACTTAAGAAATAAAAGTATACGCAGTCAACTTTGACTGTTGTCAGGATAAGAGAGTTCCAGTGTGCCCTTTGGGGCTTAAACTAAACAACTGTCAGTCAGTATTGGTAGCTGCTTGTGTGTGTCCTTGTCCAACTTTCTGTGGCATACGTGTGCTTTGCCTTGTTTTTTTCGCATGAATCCCACTTCACTTCTGTCTTTCTCCATTATCTGCCAAGTGGAATGTGTCCGCTGTTGGCCGGATTTGAGTCTGCACTGTTGTTTGTGCACAATGTGCATGTGTACAGTCTTGTGTGTGCCTGCATGTTTGTGTTCTTATTTGTCCGCCCACTGAGACTTGTCCCCGTGTCTATGTGTATGTAGACGAAACTGGTCAATGAAAAGGTCAGAACATGTGGGCAGAGTGACCTGTTCCAAGGGCAAATGAGGTACACTTGTTTAGCCTTACTTAGCATTTGACAAAGTGGGACTTCTGTTCTGTTTCTGCTCAGGCTTACTGTTTTACCACAAAAGAAATGTTGGTGTGAGATTATGTTAAAACCCTGTTGCTGCTCTTCGGGAAGATACAACTCTTGCTGTCATAATACACCTAGGGCAAACCTTTTCACTGTCTTCCTGGTGAAAATGACCACTGGTGTTTTCAGTGATTATTAAACTTCTAATATTATCAGTCAGATAAAGTACATACTGCATTATGGTGTAGAGGAATCATAACCTGCAGCCAGACCAGAAACTCTGCCCACTCCACTGAGTGGACCTGATTCTCTTGGTCTGGCATTGCGCTTTGAAACTGTGATTTCTCAGATTGAGAAGGTGATTATCCTGTGAGTGCTGGGGTGGGGAGCCACGGGTGGGTCTAAGCTGTCTGTCAAGAAATATGTGACATTTCAGCCGACAAAGCCACGTTACAGGACCAAAAATAGTTACAAGGTGTCTTTGATATGAGTTTTTAAAAAATGCCAAATTTATACATAAAAAAGTAGCTGCAACACGTCTGTTTAAACCGATGCTCCTTCGTGCCGGCTCCTGCCGGTGCCTGTCTGGGTCTGTTGTCAGCACCGCTGTAGGTCCCGCTGTCTACTCACGGTGATAATGTGATGTGATTTAAAGCGAAAAACATTTTTGTGTCTTTCCACAATGCATGGTGGGTCAGAATCTCAATCACAACACAATATAACAACATCTATGGGATTATAACGGCTTGTGGAGACTTTTTCAGATTTTGGTTGTCTCGCCTTGTTAGACTTCTTTCCACACTCCCTCCACAGTAGGTGAAACGGCCCCTGGCAATGTAATGACCATTGGTGCAGATCAAATTTGAA
The DNA here is from genome assembly GCA_029874485.1 of Naso brachycentron. Lineage (NCBI taxonomy): Eukaryota > Metazoa > Chordata > Actinopteri > Acanthuriformes > Acanthuridae > Naso > Naso brachycentron. The sequence goes on from JAQFJA010000001.1 coordinate 19,814,837, forward strand.
AAAGCAATGATTAATGAGGAAGGATTGGGGAAAATCTAATCCCTTCCTCTGAGAATTGCTTAAAGTGGAGTCATTGCCAGACCAAGAGAATCAAGTCCACTCAGTGGAGTGGGCGGAGTCTGTTGTCT
>JAQFJA010000001.1:19840759-19851304 GCA_029874485.1 Naso brachycentron
TCATTTATATTTTAATATTTTACTCAATCATCTTAAGTCATCAGCAAACAAATATGACCATGTATGCACTGCAGGGTGTTGTTTCCTAACAAAAATAGCCCAGTCTTAACTGGTTATCTTTGAGTTTTTTAACACTTTACTAGTTCATTCATGGCTAATACGTGGTGTAACCTTATGTTTAACAGCAACAGTGATGCAGGGGGAACAAACGTTTAACATAAGAAAATCAATTACTACGAACAGCAACACATTCCTAGTGTTTAAAATCCAAATTTAAATTACTTTTGGTTGGGAAGAAAAAGTAAACAGGACTTACGGTGCCGTCTTGCTCCCAGTACCCAGTACTACTGCAGTGCTACCGCCATGCTCAAGCGCTTCAAGTGCTCGAGCGTGGTGGCACTTCTGCAATGATATGCCATCTCTAATTTGTAGAGCTTGGAGAGCACCATGTTGTTCAGTCTCTGCTTCAAATGCTCCCACACTTTAGATGACTGGAGGGGGGTTTTTTTCGCTTCAGCTTGCTCGGTGGAGTCCATGCTACTTGTCTGACCAGGCGCAGCCATCTTACTTCCTCCTTGCGACGCGATGACGCAAATTACGTTATTCGACGTATTTACGCATCGCCCCAGCCGTACAAAGGTGCCAAAACTTGTTAGTTCTTTACCCATTGCCCCTTTTAAATATACAGACAGACTCGTCCTCTTTAGTCTGGCTGGGGTCATACCTTCAACACAGAGGATGAGTTTTTCACACCTGGATAACGTTTTATATATGCAGCACAGAGCTGAAACTGTGACTCACATCTGGGAGGGACTACAGTGTAGCTCCAGTCATCTCGAGCCAGTTCCTTTGAGAAGTCGAGTGAGAGCCAAAAACTCTTCTTCCCACTCAGCCACAGAAACTCAAGGAAGGCTGCTGCTGCATGCAGACATTCCTAACTGTGTGGCTGTTCAACAGCGACACTTTCGTGCACATTCCTTGGCTCACAGTGGCATAACATACGGGTTGGCTTTTTACAAAATGTGTAACTCTAGCCTTGGCCCATACGGTAAGGCTTCCACAGACAAGGCTTCCATTGAGAGTCATTAAGAGTAGCGTGCCACTGGAGAAAGTACAGCCAAATTAAGCACACAATGAGGTGGACTTGAAAAACTAAACTAAAGCTGTTCAGCACGTTGGATGTCAGTTGTGTAAAAAGGCAGTATAGTCACACAAATTGTCCAAGTGCTAATGAAGACATCCAGCAAGGCGACAAGGATGCTATTAGTCAAACCCTCAGGCTCCTTTCACTCTAGTCATCCATAGCTCCTCGGAGGCTTTTTAAGGTAATGAGATCCCTCTGTGCTCCTTCTGCGTCACTCCCACCGTCTGACCTCTCTGCTGCTGCACAGCTGTAATTGAAGGCTTAACAGAATGTGCCATGCCATGCGCACTTAAAGTGCTGTCAGCATATCTTTTCCTTGTTACAAATGTATTGTTTTTTAGCACAGCTATTCATGCAATCCCACATATCTACCACAGGGAGTTACTCGGCCAACCTTGTGTTGAGGCAGAGAGGTATGAAACTTTTGGATGTTTGGCTTAAGTTAGCCTCAGTTTAGAATAATTGTACTTACCTCTGTAGGGAAATGTGTCTCATTTATTTGACCTGTCTGAACTAGTATAATCTAGCAGCCATATGTCCATGCCCTTGAAACCCCTTAACTTTTAAAACCTAGATTAAAGTCAATGAGTATTGTTCCTAATACATAATGTCTCACTTGTCTTTTGGCCTGAACAACCAACAAACAGTGTGATTTAATAATGCTAATATCTGAAACACTGTACAACCAATCAAATTTAGATTCTGATGGCCCTCGAGCAACTCTCAAGGGCACTTAGGGTTCAAGAGCTCGGCTAAAGGACAACCTATGAGAGGTGCTTTTCAGTGTCGCTCAACACCCTGCCACCTCACCCCAGCTCACCCCTCTGTTTGCCGTTGCAAGACCTGTGCCTGAACCATGTTGTGTGGCTTTGTCTGCATAGCATAGCATATGTAAGTGTGTGTGGGTGTGTGGACAGGGTGTGTTTGACAACACTTATGGGTCCTCTATATTTGAGCCGTAGCCAGGCAGCTTTTATCCTAGTTATGCAGACAATCTAACTCCTCCCTACATGCCCACCTAGTGTCATAGAGAGAGAACTTCTCACACTAGAGAAGTAGATAATACTATTCGCTAGATGCACATTCTACTACATGTCTTCTGTTTTCGTTTTGTTTGTTTTTGTTGAAACATGAAAACATTTTTTGCACGCTGTGAAGTCTTACAATGCCATTGCCGGACTGTTGTATTGGATTTTGTGAGTGCCCATGTTGATGCACCCACCTCCTGCATGTCTGTACATGGACAGTTAAGACCTATAGACTATTGGCATAGGTATAAAGATAAATGAGGACTTCAGATTCATTGTCAGTAAAAGGCACTGTCGCATGGTACTGGGAAGCAGGTAAAATTCTATGTAATTCATTTATTTTTCATTTATATGCATTACAAACTACTGCAATCAAGTAAGGAAAGAAAAAGAAAAATACATGATCATAAACACAATGGTTCATACAACGCCCACTACCCCCACCCCCACACACAGATACATTGACTAACAATGTGCGAGAGCATCCTTCCTGTGTAAATATGGACTCACTGCTGACAGGAATGACATGAGCCGTTCCTGTCTTAATATTGTTTTATCGTGTCACTAAGGCTACGCGAGGAAGAAAAAGACTAAATGACGTGTTGGATACAAGTAGATGATTATGTTATGGTGACAAGAGCATCGCTTTCTCTCTCTGTTACTCTCTCTCTGTCTCATATACATGTCACACATGCCACAAATATTTTTGCTTCCTCCTGGTGTTTCATATGATAGTGTAAAAAGATTTTAAAGTACAGGTTTCAAAATTGTGAGTCACACTAGTGCACCTAATTGGAAAATTCAGTTGCACTGTCTCAAAATATGGTTGCAAAATGCAAGTTGCACTCGCAATCAGAGGTAGAGTAGGGTGGGTCTTGCAAAGAATAGCAGTGGGATCCTCAAAATGGCCTCCTTCCAGGCTCTCCACTCACATCTGTCTGCAACAGCTGTTACAAACTAAATAAGATGACTTGGAAAAAACTGACTCATATGAGCATAAAGCAAGTTCAGGCAGGTGACCACAGAATCTGAGAACAAGTTTGTTTAGGTCACAAGTCTATAAAACAGTTGATAGACTGCTGCTGAGTACAAGCTAGAAGTGATCCAAACCAAAGCCACTGACTTCTGGCTAAAATTCTCATTTGGCGATTGGTTTGTTTGTTGAAATGAAGTCAATCCCACCACAACGACTTCAACATGTTTTTGATATATCTGCCTATGTTATGCACAATTATCCTTTATGTGTTGAAATAATCAATTGGTGGATATTGAAACAGTAAATGGTGCATTTGCAGCTTGTCATTCAGTACTAAGTAAAACTTTGATCAAAATAATAGACTCAAAATGTTTCTTAGTGCACAAATCTCTATTAAGCTTAAGAAATATTTGTCACACCCTGGGTTGCAGAAAACTTCTAGGTAGGACTGGGTATTGTTATTCAATACCCTTAAGGTATCAACAGACATAACCCAGTACTAAGTAGTATCAAAACTTCTCCAGAGAAACAATGATTCAGTTCTTTTTGTAAGCACATTTGTAAACGATAACTGAATGGTTTTCCTCGCAGACTGCCCCCTCAAATTATCTTTAATTCAATGCAACATGTAATTGTCCCTGTACCGCAGAAGCTACAAACATACAGCTTTAATGTCCTAAATGACTGTTGCTTGGGACAATATCTTCCATGATACATAGATCCTTTGACTGAATCCACTGTTTGCCTACCTGCAGTACTTATAGTGCCATTGGCTGCTAAACACAACCAGAACCGACACTGCCACAATGTCCTTTTGGAAAACAGTGGACTTTTATTTTGGGGAAATATTACGTCTCTTGATAATCAAACCAGATTTATGTAATGAAAAAAGCCTCTACTTTCTTTCATACTTTGCACAATCTTTTGTGATTGTTATTGTTTGAGGTCACATGCAGTGACAGTAATAACTGCCTCCATATGGCCTCAGTCACACTTACAAGTGCTCATGTCCCCACCCTTCCTTTTGACCATGTAACTGCAACTGTAAATATATGTTCGTATATGGACTTGGAAGACAACATTTATTTTGGCTTTCTGACAATATCACATAATTCATAATTCAGTGTTTCTATCTCTTTGAAATCTCCCTAAGCAAGACACTGAACTTCTGCTATACATGCACCATGGAGGTTGCTCTTGCCTGTCTGTGCTCTCTGCAATAATGTATGTCCTCTATATACTCCTAAAACACAAACAGGCATGATTGTAATGATGTACTTTGAGCACTGTGAAATTTTCAGTTGAGAATTCAGTATTAATATTTCTCATCTGAATACCCTGTAGATTTAACTGGAATGTGTTTCTTTTGCCTTCTGTTGGCCTTGTGAGAGGCAGAAATTAAAATCCTGCTTTAAATTGAAGCCAGCTTTGGTTCAGATAATATTTTGTCACTCTGTTTGCGATGCGTCTGTTGAAGACCTTGAAGACTGCAGCAAAAGAGGAGAGCCTGATTGGCAGCAATGGGTTGGAATGCTATTATAGTCCAATGATGTATCCACCTAACACATGAATTAAATGTTTCTGGGAATAAAGTCATCATTGGGACATGCATTCAGTCAGGGAATCTTAATTCCCTTAATGTAAAAGATTTAGTCTAATGTCACACTAATACACCATTATATTTGAACATCAGATCAGCCAGTGTGGGAGTTGCTGTTTCCAGTAAAGGATGTGTGGATGTGTTATTTGTCTTATGCTATGAATCAGTAGTATATAGACCACATCTTCAGTCGACATGTGTGAAAACCACCTTGTTTGACTTTAAATTTCTTATTGTCCGCTGGTGTGAAGAATTTTTTTTTTCCTTGAAGGCAATGATGCAGAAAATTTCTGTAGTAGCACAATACTCCCTAACATGTGAGAACAATGGGACTTTGTTTATAGTGAAATGAATAAAACAAGTTATTGAGTACGATGCATATAGTACAGTTTTACATGCACAAGGCATATTGACTTGTATCGTGATGAACATATGAACATGTTGTGGTTTAACCTGTTTTTCCCCCAAAATTTTTTTAGGCCTGATGATACATTCTGAAAAAACCCTTAACAGAGGTGACACGTGTGATGACTTATTGATGTGGCTTCAGTCAGATGGCACAGGCGACCAGCAAATTGATTATTTGCATTCACATCGTTGTTCACTCTGTATATTCAAACTTTAAATCAAGCAAGTGAACACAACAAGGAGAGGATGACTTAACAAGCTGTATTTATTCACAACTACAACAGTAGTACATCATGAGCAAAGTATGCATGATTCAGTGCTGCACTGAATCTGTCTTGGCTTTGAGAAAAAGATTTCACCATAGCATCATCTTCCTTTTCCATCTTTATTTTTGCTCCCTCACTCAGGTGAGAAAAAAGTTGAAGATTAGGTTTTGTGTTACACAGTTTTTTCTTTTTGGGTGGTGGTAACTTGTGACCTTCTTTGCCTTTTCCCTCCTGCAGAAAAATAAACCTGCAGTCCCCCGTCTGGCAAACAGCAACCATGTTGACACGTCCATACATCATAGCTCACTGTAGTTTTTTAGTAAAGCGCAACTGTCTGCACAGGGTGTTTCGTTTTGAAAATTGACCGGATTCACTGTTGTTGTGTCTGTGACTTCCTGCGTGCAGCTTGATGGATGGCAAAGGCATGACAGCATGACCTGCCCTCCTCTGTGTCTGACTGGCTTACCTGATATTCTTAACCTGAACCTTACCAACAAAGGCACAGAGTTCTGGCCAGTCAGAAGCAATGTAGAGTGAGTCATGGCTTCTCCCACCTAAGGGGAAAAAATACCGTCCACTTCGCTGTCCTGTGAAAATCTTGGAACCGTTAAGGCCTGGCAGGGGGTATTGTTGACCTGGTGGTGTGCCAGGCCTGTAACATCGTAGGGGAAACACTGCGGTTTAACTTGACAAAATTTGTACATGAAATACTTCAACGGAACTGATTACAAGCTAATTGTTAGGAAAATTATAGTGGTCTCTGTGGTGTGCACAGCATTCTTACATATCTCCACATATTCCCGACAACTTCCTGGAACTGAACGTGGGCAAAACAAAAGAAATGGTCATTCACACCTCACACACACCCCCTCCTGGACTGGTCCCCACCTCCATCCACAACCAAACAGTTGAACAGGTCAGCCATTTCAAATACCTTGGACTCACTATAGACAATAAACTAACATTTGATCAACACATCACCGACATTTACAAAAGGTCCCAGCAAAGACTCCATGCTATCCGCAAACTCCATGCCCTCTCTGTTGCCCCCCATCTTCTGTTACTACTGTACTGCAATACAATAAATAATGTACTATATCATAAATTAGATATTAGGTTAGTCCTCTTTGCTCAGCTAAACGCAAGTGAAAGGAGGTGAGTCTTTAACAGAGATTTAAAATTTTTGATGGTCTGAGCAGTGCACTACTGCAAAAGCACGGTCACCCCTATTTATTAGCTTTGTTCTGGGAACATCTAGGATAATTTGATTAGCTGACCTCAGAGCTTTGGAAGGCTGGGGAACATGTATCAGTTCAGATAAATAAGCAGGGGCCAACCCATTCAAGGCCTTAAGACAAATAAAAGAATCTTAAAATCAATCCTGAATCAGGCAGGGTGCCAGTGAAGAGTAGAGAGGACCGGAGTTATGTGCTCACGTTACTTTGTACCAGTGAGAAGACGAGCAGCTGCATTTTGGACCAAATGAAGACGGTTTAGAGCTAGGGGTGTGTCCAAATTGATCTATCAATTAATATCAATTTTCTATTAAAAAATGCAACATCGATTTAAAATTCCGTGAATCAATCTTTTCGAGTTTTCATGTTTCCCACGCTAATCTTGCACGACGAGCGAGATTTGTGCACAAGAGAGCATACGCGCCCACTCCCGGCCAGTGCTTTAAATGAAAATGGCAGAGGCTGCTGCTCCTACTCCGTTGACATCCCTGCCTAAAGGCAGATGTATGGCAGCATTTTGGTTTTAAAACTGATGACCGCAATGGCGAATTGGACAAGACCAAGACGACATGCAAGATTTGTCAAAAAGATGTGAAATACTGCGGTAACACCACGAGCCTACGCAACCATTTAGCAAGACATCACGCTGCAATTTTGTCTCCTAGCATGCAGCCATCCGAGCAGCCAAGCATGCTGGACAAGGCATTCGGGGTGAAGAAACCGTCGGGTTCCCAACATGCCTGCAAATTTACCGAGGCGATTGGGATATTCATATGCAAGGACATTTGTCTATATAATGCCATGGAAAACGACGGCTTCAGGTACCTCCTTCACATTTTAGAGCCGAGGTACGTATTGCCAACCCGCAAGCATTTGACTGAGGTGACTGTACCCAACATGTTCGACAGTGTGAGAGACGTCGTTCAACATTCTCTTGCCTCAGCGGAAAGGGTTGCTTTGACGTGTGACAGCTGGACAACGAGGAATACGGTATCTTACCTCACCATCACCGCGCATTACATCGACAACTGGACACTAAAATCCCATGTCCTTCAGACTCGAGCGATCCAGACAAGCCACACGGCTAGCAATCTAGCAGATCTTCTCACTAAGGCCACAGCGGAGTGGGAGCTGACAGAGGAAGACCCCGCGTTCGTGACCGATAACGCCCAGAATATGGTGAATGCAGTTGGGTTGCTAGAATGCTTCCCACGTTTTAAACCTAGCCTCACAAGCAGGCTTCAGGATAAAAGCTGTCTCGCATTTGCTTGTTAGAGTGAGGAGAATTGTGTCCTTTTTCTACCGAAGCCCTGTGGGAAGCCGTGCATTGAAGGCAAAGCAGAAACTTCTGCAATTGCCAGAACACAAGCTGGTGATTGACGTGGTCACTAGGTGGAACAGTTCGCTAGACATGCTAGAAAAGTTTCTTGAGCAGCAGCCAGCTGTTTTGGCAGCTCTATTGTCACCCGAGGTCTGCAGGAGCGAAAGCTACATATCCACGCTGACGGAGGCCGACATAACCTTGGCTGAAGATGTGGTCAAGGTTCTTGGGCCACTGAGGGCAGCCACTCTGGTGATGTCCGAAGAGGCATCCCCAACTATATCCGTCATTGCTCCTCTGCAGGCCCAGCTGCTGAGGGAGATGGGCAGTAGCCCCCAGGACTCCACTGTGATCAAAGAGCTGAAGACAGTGATATACAACAACTTGAACTCAAGGTAGGTTATGCTTGCTCATTTAACGTGTTTAAGTGTAGTATTAAAGTGCAACAGCCTAACAGGAAAAACTTTGGTGTTAGATAAATTGCTCAGTTGTTGCTGTTATCATTGTAATGGTAAATTATTTCATTTTCAACCTCTGTGATTTTACACCATAAAATGTCATCGTGGATTGGCTATAAATGATTACATGCAGTCTAGGTATACACAGTGATCATGCAAAAAGTTAAGGCACATGTCCTTCTCTAAAGATATGTAGGCCTTGCCCTGAAGGACCAGCTCTACATGGCATCGTCATTGGATCCACGCTTTAAGGCCCTGCCGTTCTTGGCTGATGAGGACTGTGACCACACATTCTTCCGCCTGATGAATGAAGCTGCTGCTCTGAATCCTGAAGCATCTAATGTAAGTTATAAAATGTTAGAAATTTACATAAACACTACACACACTAAAATATCTGATGCCTCTTCATTTGAATACTTTATTGAAATATATGTATTTGTGTTGGATTAGTGGTATTAAACATTGAAATTCATTTGATTATTCTTCATCCTGAATATTTTATTTTATTTTACTTTTAACAGCAAGATGCTGGTTCTGAGGAAACTATGTCTGAGCAGCAAGAAGACATCTCCCATGGCTCAGTTGATGCTGATGTTAACCCCCTCCCAACTCCACCAAAGAAGTCAAAGGAATCCTGCACATTGATGAGCCTCCTGGGGCGAGCCTACACACAAAAAGCACCAGAACCAGAGAAAACTCCAGCTGAAAAGGCAAAGGATCCCAGATACAGGGAAGTAACACCTATTCCTCTGTCTGAAAACCCACTGTCCTGGTGGAGTGAGCATGAAGGAGACTTTCCCCTTTTGGCATGTCTGGCAAAGCAGTGCCTTTGCATACCTGGGACCAGTGTCCCATCTGAGAGAGTATTCTCAACCGCTGGTGATATAGTTACGGCACAGCGGAGCTGCCTAACTCCACAGCAAGTAGATCAGCTACTTTTCCTACAGAAAAATCTCTGTGTTCCAAAATGCAGCATTTTCTCTGAATTGCACAGAATTTGCTTTGGTTGCAAAACTGCCGTTGCAGTCTACTTGTTCAGCCATTTCTGTGCTTTTTATTGCTGAACTATAATTGTTCTTCAGCCATTGTTAATGGTTTGACTCTTGATGTCTAAATCACTGATCAGTACCCGAGCAAAAATAATTAATAATTATAATGATAAAAAATGGAGTCAATGGTGTAAAGTGACTTTCAAGGGTGTAAAGTGACTTATAAGTGACTGAAAAGATTCAAAGTATCCATGTAGGCTAGCTTTCAAGTATTTGACAAACACACACGTTTTCAAAAATATAGGTCAGTGTGACTAACCTTTTTTGTGGTTATTTCATTGTTAAATATATCTTCGCAAAAGCATAGGCCTAGTATCACAATGCTTTCAGCATTTCTGTCAGTACTTTTAGGTAATATCGGTTTGTGTGACAAACCCATTTCATTGTTGAACCTTTTTTGTGATTATTTCATTGTTAAGTATATTTTTGACAAAAACATAGGCCTAGTATCACAATGCAATTCAGAATTTGAATCAGTACTTTTTGGTAATATCGGTTTGTGTGACACCCGAGTCATTACACTGTTTAACCTTTTTTTTATTGTCAAGTGTATCTTTGCAAAGCAGAGCTTTAGTCTGTCTCAGTTGTGATTGAGGTTATAATAAATCCTGGAACTTAACCCTTAGGTGTCATCTTTTAAAACCCACATACAACAGCACAGCACAAGCAGTGTTTTCCTGACCAGCCTTTTCAGTGTGTTGTTAAACTACAAACCAGCCATATCCTTAACTCATTCAGAATGAATAGACAGAATTATGGAATTAAAAAAATAATAATAATTTGAGAGCTTACAACTTTGTCTTGTATTTGAACTGACATGCTTATCCATAATCTTTAAGTGCATTTTTTGAAAATCATTGGTTACATGACAACATAATTGAAAATGACATGATTGAAAATGCCACTCCAGGTCTTAAAGGAATAATCCGGCATAAAATGATCCCAGGGTCTTTTTCTGAACGGACACTCCGAGAGTTTTTTTCGCTCATTGACCTGTATCGGGTTTGACCGGAGCAAAGCTACAGCCCAAAAACGGCTAACATGCATCGAAATGGGGCGG
>JAQFJA010000001.1:19866869-19879304 GCA_029874485.1 Naso brachycentron
ACTTCAAAAAACCCAAGCTATCCGTTTAACCTCGTAACTTTAGAGCAAAGAGTCTGTGAGCTGGTAAACAACATTAAATTAGAAGAAAGCAATACTTTTGTGTGTAGATAATTCATATTCAGTTCATAAAGTTGTCATTGATGCATTTCAGGTAGCAAAAATGACACCTGCGTTGTGATTTTAAGACATATTTTTCTGCTATCTGCTTTATCTCTCTCTGTATTTTAGTAACCGTGCAATAATGGGAGGAATGGCACAATAAGAAAATAGTTGACACAAGACAGGCTGTTGACATTTGATACAAACTCAGAGTTAGTTTTATGACTGTTTTCCGCTAAGGTCGCTTAAATATAACGCAGTAATTAAAGAACAGCGATGGGTACTGTGAATATAAACGTTTACAACCACTCTGAGTAAGCTCACAGTAAACCCACAATTCAAGTTCACTGGTGAGACAAAGCAAGTGCCTCTGAAGTCAACAAAATACTTCTTATCCTGGAGTTGAATATATCCTGACTCTAAGGGACAGCACAATGGTTACTAAATTGTGTAACTAGTAAAAAAAAAAAACCCTCCCTATTGGTACTGTTGTTGGACAAACTTTGAAGGTGACATCGAAATCAGTGCTTAGTACTGTGTAGTCTGTGTTACGGTTGGGCAGCAAATGTTTCTGTAACTTAAAACTTGACTGGCAAACAGTATAACTGCATTTATATTTTTTCTGAGGATAAAAATAATGTGTCTAATTCATGAAATGTTAGTAAATCCATGAACAGGTTTGCACATGAAACACCTCTGTAATAAAAACCTACTCCAGATTCATAAACGCTGCGTAAAACTCGGATTTGATCGCAGACACGTGTATGTTCGGCTGGTCACTAATCAACATACATCCCCGACTATGAATAGCCAATGAGCATCATATTTGGATGTGATGATTACTATGGACAGCTGTGTCCGGTCAACCTGCAAGCATGAAGTAGACAAAGACAGAGAGAGAGAGAGAGAGAGAGAGACTTTTCTGACGCTGAGATAGAAGTTATTTTCGGTGAAGGGGAGTTGAGAAAAATATTTTATTTTCTTCTGATAGTTGTGGTGTTAAAGGCACAGGTAAATCAAAGACCTGGAAGGAGGAAGTGGATGCTGTTAAGTCTGTTTCCTCTGTTGGATAAGTGTAGTGCTGCTGGAGTGCAGCGGTAGAAACCAGTAGAAATTTGCGCATTTTATCAAGTGTTTGAAGATCCAGTCGTTACTAAAGCATATATTATCATGCAAGAAAGGCAAAAGCAAATGAATTACGGTTGATGATCAGACATTTCACTACAGTAGCCCACGTGTACGATATGTAAGACAGACAAGTCCTCTTAAATCCTCTTCAAAATGTCATATTGGTATTCAAGGTGTACTGATTAATTGACAGCATTAACTCATGCATTGAACGGCATGCAAGAAAAGATTTCACCTTAAAAGATGCGTTCGAGCAGCACAGTGAAATCAGAGCAATAGAGGAGAGGGAGTGTCGCCAACGGAAGTCCCAAATTCTTGATTGTTTTGTCACTTACGTAGATGAGCTTCGGTTCCCGGAAGTCCTCTGGTGGGCCATAGGAATGCATTGTACGGAGAGACAGAAGTACGATCTTTTGTCATCATTAGTCAATTAATGCATTGCTTTACAATATTTATATAGCACACCAACATGTTTATTTAGTTCCATTGATATGTCTCACAAGAAAATCCGTAAAGCTATTCTCTTTAAACAAAGGGGGAAAATCGATCATCTTAACCACTTTCTTAAACTAGTCCAGCACCATGATCAGCACCCAGCTAATCTGTTGTTAGCCAAGCCTATCTGTTAACGTTCCCTAAATCTACAAATTCAGTGGGCGATAATCCCCTTACATGCTTCAATGCACATGTTAGTTTGACTCTGATGTGCTGATAGTATAAACTTTGATTCTTCAAACATCTTTCCTTTTAAAAGATCGTTTTGCTATGCTGCAGCTCCATTACACTATGTAGTGTTGATGCTAACTTCCAGGAACAGTCCGGAAGTTGCCGTGAAAAGACTGGTCCGTTGGAGTGAACAGATATAATGCCACTCTCTCTCCTATACTGTTCTGAGTGAAGTAAGAGATTTCTTTTTTCACCTGTAACATCAACCATTTGGTAAAGAATTAATGTGAAAAGGCAGCAAATCATCCTTTGGTTTGTTGAAACAGGTGAAAAGATAAAAGATCATTTCATTTTTGAAGAAGTGCTGTAGATGTGTGCACTGCTTGCCTCATCGGAGAGACCTGTCTGTCAGGAATTATATTATTATTCAACACATTGAAAACATGTGTGTTAAGTCAATTTCAATAACCTGTTCCCCTTTTGATGAACCTGTCTAAAGCAAAATCTGCTTATTGTCAACTAATTCAGCTTATTTTGGTGTCTTGTGAATAAAAAAAAACATAACAGAGCATAATAAGAATTAAAAATGTAATTTCTAATGTTGACAAGCAATATTTGTATGTTTTCGTGTTTACACAAGCGCTATGAGCAGCCAGGAGCATGTGTAGATTTTGTTAGTAGCTATGAAAAGATCTGAGCTACTAAAATTGTGATGAATGCCGAAATAAACGTTAATTTCCTTCTGTGAAGAGCTTACTCACAAATTGAATCTGCTCACATTTCATGAACGAGACCCAACGTCTGTATGTTACACTTGCACCTAGGTCATGGTAATAGACCATAGTTACATGAAGCAGCACATCTCTGTTTTCCTCTTTTGGGTATATTGTATTTCTTTGACAGCAAACTGATGAAATTATGTCAGATAAGCCCATTACAGACACCATTACGATCATATCACCAATATAATTATCAGCTAAAATGCTCTGAGTAGGAAAAACACATTTTCAGAAGCCTTGCTCAAGTGTTATTTTCAGCTGCTGTTTATGCTCTAATGAGTTGTTCATCATAGCCTCACTGATGCTGGATTTTTACAATTTTGAGAACGATCGATAAGATTTTTTTCTTTTGTAACCAAAATAAATACTAAGCAGGACAATTTACAGATGACATGAACTGACTAAGCTAAGATGCCGCCCGTCTGAGGTCTAAAAACCATTTTCATACATTTTGACTTAATATAGCAGGAAAAGCACAGATGTGCTAAATAACAGCAAAATTAACATTGGCTCTAGTCTGTACGATGATGTGGATCTGTGAGCCACCTCGCTGAGCCATCATGCACAAGATCAGGCCCCGCAGTTGTCATTTAAAATGAAAAAGCATCAGTGCTTTTCTTGTTATGACTGGTCAAAATGTCTTCCCAAAAAAGACCTACATTAGTTTTTGCTGCAGTGATGTATGACTTATTTTATGTGAATTATACTAAATCACACAGAAAACACTTGGAGAGAACAAGATTACATGAGCGTATCGTTGTCAAACGCAACGTAGTATGGAAATTTGAAAGTTAAAATGAGAAATATCAAGATGCATTGAGAATTATTTCAGAGATTCACAGCCCAATAGCATTTGTCTGTTATTTTATGGTGCAGAGAGGATTCGTTGAGTTGAAGGGTGTATGGGGACTAATATGACACATTAGTACAGCAGCAGTAGCCTAATGTTTAGAGAAGCAGGATGTGACCTCATGGTCAGTCTGTGAAAATGCGACAAATGAAAAACCTCTCTCCACTCCCTCGACAACTACTTAAATAAAGCACTCCACTCCTCTTCACTACTGCAGCTGCCCAGAAGTGTGAATGAGTGAACGATTGTGTAACTGTTTGAATGTGGAGGAGGACATCACATCGCTAAAATAGACACAAAAATAGACAATGCATATTTCAGTTGCTTTCCGTAGATAAGAAAAGAGAAAAGGCTAGAAACGCATCTATTAAACAACACCAGACCCTTGTTTAATAATGCTGCTGAGAATTCTCTGTGAGGAAATTGCCTCATCTTTCTCTGCAGAGAGGTCAGAGGCCAGGATAAGTTAAAGAACAGCTGCCCTGGAGCTGTTAGTGCTTCGGATTTGCTCAAAAATACTTCCACAGAGGAACTGCCTGCTGACAAGGGAACTTGGGCACAAGTCTGTTCGCTGAGGCTCAGTCTTCTTGCTTAATACACTAAGCTGCTGCACTAACCAAAATCATCTTTATGAGCTTGGTTTTAAACTAAACAAAAGAAAATGAACCAAGAAAGTACAAAGTCAGACTATGATGGTTAAAACAATGAATCTGTCAGAGTGTTCAGAGTGTAATTGTAGCTCTGGCTGTGAAAGGAAAAGGCAGGTATTCAGTGTCGTTGGCTGATTGACAGCATGCTGTTGGTTTTGGCGTAATAGCAGGTAGCAGAGCAGTCAGTCAGTCCAGCCATTGATGTAGTGAGCTGTCAGCTTCTGTCACCGGAGATGATATTACCTTCCCCTGCTGGAAAAACCATCTTGACCTTCCGTCTATTGTGTTACTGCTGACTCTTGCCAACTGCCTTTCTCTTGTCATTGTGCATGTATATGAAGAATCGTTTACTCTCACAATCTTTTGAAGTGGCCCCATCCCTCATGTATGTTCATAGAAAATGGGCAGACTAGCACGTTGAGTTTCCTGCTCATAAACACGAAAACACCCCCACACACAGTTTTATTTTTCTTATACTTTTTCTTTCACTTAAGTTACTCTTTGCTTGTGAATTATGACATGAAGATGTGCAGAGTTCACCTTCTTGTTTACTCCCTCATCTGTCTGCGGACACAGCATCACTCTCTCCCTCTATTGCTTTTTTCTTCTTTCTTCATTGCTGTCGTCTTGCACGCATAGTTGCCAGGGGTGCAAAAGAATTAAGAGAAAATGCTGGGATGGAGCTTGTATAATGCCGTTGTTAAATTCAAAGAAGGGGGAGTGTTCCTGTTAGGGGGAGGCTACCGATGTCAGAAAGTCACTGTCAGCTTATATAACTCCTCTCCAGTCGACACTGGAGAGCAGTGCTGAGAGGAAAGCTGGCTGAGCTGATGTTGTAAGCGCCACTTGTGGCACTATTCTCAGACCCTGATTGGATGGAGAGATGGTATAAAACACCTTGTTGTTTTTTTTCTTAAAGCTGTATTTAAATACAGTGTGTCTATATGTTTCTGTGAGCTGTGAGAGGCTGTTTGTGGAGTTTAGATGTCATATAAGATGCTAGTGTGTCCTCCATACATGGCTCGTTATGTTATTTCACACTTATACATTTAAAGGCCACTACAGCCTTGACCCTTAAGCTGTTGTCTGTGCCTATGATCCTTATGATCTGGTAGTTCAGGTATTCTTTACTGTTGAGCGTACTGTGAGATAACATTGAAATATTTAGACATTAAGAGTAAAGAAACAATGGACATGTAATACACACTACAGTTGAACTATTCCTGATTTTTTTTAATGTAACTGTAACAACCTGCAGACGTAAATATTGAAAGATATTTACATTGGTTTCACAATAGTAATTTTGTGTGAACAATAAATGAAAAGTGTGCAAATACTTTATAAGAGTATGTCTGGTTTCATTTAAGTTATTTAATCCTTGCTGGGCCATGCTTCAAACATTACAGCTGTATCTGTTCCTGTGGTTTTAGCTGCTATTCATATAGAATAATTGTTCTTTTTCCACCTACAAAAAGGTTTTGTCAAGACTCGAAGCTACATAGGGAGTAGAAAGTGCTTTAGTTGAGATCTGGCCTTTTCCAATGCTGCCATGGTAACCAGAAAGCTCAACATACAATGCAGAGATGGCCTTCTGTGAGCAGAGATCTATTAGCACTGACTTTGTGCATCTGTCTCACTCTTAAGCGCTCCTTTAACCCCTTGTTTTCTCTCATGCTCTCCCATCGACAACCACTCTCTCTGTTCCATGTACAACAAGACAGTCACCCAAATGTGTACACCTGAACAAACATAGTGATTGCTTTCATGCATGCATTTACATGCACAGTACACACACACACACACACACACACACACACACACACTTACACAATCTTTTTCCTCTGTGCTTGCTTCTCACTGTGCAGTAACTCAATCAGGAAGACAGTGGTCTGGAGCAAACAGGACATAACGCAGAGACAAAAACTCTACATAAGCCTCAACGCCTTGGCCAAATATCAACAGCAATTTATATTAATTTAAGCACATAAAATGTAGTTTTTGCCGCTAGAGGTCTCTCAGACCAAACACTGACAACAAAAGACATAGTTTGATGTTACGCAGAAGCATGGAATTTTTGAGTTTTTCATTTTTAACACAGCTGTTGCAGATTAAAATCTGTCTGACATACTCAGGCTCAAGTTTTTCTTTGAGGTGAAACATTGTTAGAAAGATTTGGGATAATTTTAAGTCACAGCTCAACAAAATAGATATAAAGATTTAGTCGAATGGGTGGGAGGGTTGTTTTAATGTGAAAAAGTTAAATATTATACAAACAGTATAAAAATCTCAAGTTTACTTTAATTATTTGACAGTGGATGCAAGTATAAACTTACAGAGGGCTGGACAAAATAACAGACCTACCATACAAAAAAATACAAAAGCTCTGCAGTACAGCAGTTTTTGAGGCTCATGCTTTTGGTTTTTGTTGAAAGTCATAACGGCATTGTTTCAGCGTGTGAATGAGTGAGAGAGATGAGGGTCTACTCATGAAGATTTTCTACACTTTCCAACTTGATGCATCACATAGATTTTCAGTGTTTGCGACTGATGTACCTGCACATAAGAAAGACCCCGTTTGATCTCTTTGTGAGTTGCGTAATGCTGTCTAAGGCACGAATTAACAAAAATGGCAACTGTCTTTTACTAATGCTGAAACATAGTAATTGTAATACGACAATATGTGCATGCATTTCTTTGTGAATACAATTGCAGACATTGCACGTGCTGCAAATATTTGTACACTATCCAACAAACATATTAAAGGTGTCAAACAAAGAAAATCTGAATGAGTATGAAGAATTATGACAAGGAAACCCTCATCATTACTGTCGAAGAAATTATGTTTTAGTGTAATAAATGTACCTTTATTTTTCTTCTTCTCCCTCACTGCTGGAACAGAGGGCACAGGAACACTGTGCCTTTGTGAGCGTGGTCAGCGTCTGCCTGTTCGTGTTTCTGGCCGTGTTTGTGTTGGTGTGTACAGAGATGCTCTCACAGAGGTGGAGGCATCTGCTGGGCCTGATTATATGGGCCACGCACCTCGCCATGGGCTACACCTTCATCTTTAGCGGCCCCATCATCCTGCCCTGGGACCAGGTAACCTCACCTGTAGATGCAGATTAAGGTTAGATTTTTTGTTGCGTTTTTAGCATGATCTTCCAAGGCGACGCAGACTCACTAATCATACGAAAGAAATATGACTCACAAATTTGTGAAGAAGCTTTACAAATTTAAACATTTTAATGAAAAGTCCAACGCCATTCTTCAATAATTTCCCATCTCTGTAAGGATTACATATACATAAAAAAAGCTTTGCATGGGTTAAGAAAATCTTTTAGTGTGTATTTAATATTTTAGCACTGTATTTGTCAGTAATTCCTTAATTGTCTTTATTAGGTTTATGTACAACAGAGACTTCTTGAAATAATGGGACCTCTATGTTTCCAGGTGCCTTTTTTCCTCTTCATCATCTTCACTGTGTACACGATGCTGCCATTCCAGTTGTGGTACGCTGTGGTGCTCAGTGCCATCTCCTTACTGTCCCACACTGTAGTCCTCGCGCTTCGCCTCACTATTTACAGCAATGAGATCCCTCCTTACCTTGCCAACCAGGTAAAACCAGGTGGATAAAAACTGCCATGATGTTGTAGAAATGCAGAAGGATACTTTATGTGTGTGTGTGTGTGTGTGTGTGTGTGAGTTTGTGTGATACTGTTTTTATCTGAGCTCAAACATCTGCTATTGTCTGTTTCTGTAGCTGCTGTCCAATGCAGTAGTGTTTCTGTGCGGCAGTGTGGTGGGAGCCTTTCATAAGGTCCTGATGGAGAAAACTCTGAGGCAGACCTTTCAAGACACCTTGAGGTGCCTCAGCATGCGGATGAAGCTGGAGATAGAAAAGAGACAACAGGTTAGTGTAACACACTGGCTATCAAAGAATAGCTGTGCTCTATCTGAAGCCAGTAAATATGAACACCTGCAGTTTGTTACCAAAGCCTGACATTTTGACTCACTATGTAATACTAATCAAATTATGTTGTACTACTACATACTATTATAGTTACATTTTTGTTAAAACCCTCCGACTGCAGTCCATATACATTCTCATTAGGAGAGATAGGCCTATAGAAACAATGGTCAACACCTGCATTAAGATATAATACTCAAAAAAATACTCAACAAAATCTCAGTCTTTAGATGAAAATAATCAAAATCAGGCTTCAGGATTATTATGTAAGTGGGCGCCCACACTAGGTCCACACACATCATCCACTAATGAATCATTACATCCATTATTTATTTTTTGAAAAATGAATGGCACACCACTGTTTTCTTAACAGTGAGAGTAAAAGCGTCCTCTATATTCTGTCTTTACTTCACCTCGTCTGTACTTTAGTAACCTCACTGAATGGAAAGCGACATTAGAAATGATGAAAATAACTCATCTGTAATTGTTATTGCCATCCTCTCATAATTTTATTTGATCTCTAAGCTTTGCCTTTGGCTGCCCTCGTGTTGACTCTCCCATGGATGTTTTCATTGTGACTAAAAAATCCTTCTCAAATTAGATTTTGCTATGATGCCTTTTAAATGAGCTGCATCTGTGCTGACTTGCTTTGTTGTCTTCTGAGGCATTTAAAAAAAAATATATTCCCCTTTTGTCATTTGTTATGACTGTTGCCTAGTACGGCACATAAAATTTGCTGTCAGGGAAGCTGCTGTGTTGCCCAGCAGGACAGAAAGGAATGATATAATCGTTAACATTTAAACCTCCCATTGCATTTGGATTGGGGCTGAAAAAAAGGAGCCTGGTGCACAAAGAAAGCCAAAGAGCACAGGGACATAAAAGTGGCGGGGGTAGCTCCGAAACTGCTCAAAAGGAAACCAATGAGGAACTGACATTGTGTTCCCACATTAATTTCAACAGCCCAATTTGTTGATGTCTATCGGCAGAGTGTGAAAGACTTGAAAAAAGGCTTTTTAAACTCTTTGATATAAAAACAAACTTTGAAACCAATATTACTGAACACTTCTGACCCCTCCACACCTACGGATAACTATATTACGTGTTACATGCTGCAGCTTCCCACCGCAGTCTGTACAAAGGCCACTTCATGAGAGGTGAGTTTTCATGTTTCAGACTCTGGGGAAGCTAAAAGGGTCATTTGAATACTGTAAGAAGTCAACCAATGTGAACGGGATCTGTTCAGGTTGCAGCAGAGGGGAGCAAGCTCAAAACACACAAACACATTCTCATAGACTGGCAGAAACACACATACACATTACACACACACAAAATCCATTACCTCACACATGTTTTTAACCCTCTTGACTTCTCCCACATTTTTTGTTGTCACAACCTGATGAAAAAAGAGAGAGAGATAAAAGGAGATTAAATTTCAGATTTTTATATTTATTTTAGTTTTCTAAAAAAAATTATTTGACTGAAAAGCTGGAATGTTTTGAGTAAAAACATACAACCTCTGGGGCGCCTGGTGGCTCAGTCGGTGGAGCAGGCGCCCCATGTGCAGGGGCTATGTCCTCGCTGCAGCGGACGCGGGTTCGATTCCGCCTGTGGCCCTTTGCTGCATGTCATTCCCCCTCTCTCCCCCCTGTTTCCTGTCTACTCTTCTAC
The DNA here is from genome assembly GCA_029874485.1 of Naso brachycentron. Classification (NCBI taxonomy): domain Eukaryota; kingdom Metazoa; phylum Chordata; class Actinopteri; order Acanthuriformes; family Acanthuridae; genus Naso; species Naso brachycentron. The sequence goes on from JAQFJA010000001.1 coordinate 19,876,674, forward strand.
TGTCCTATCCAAGAAATAAAGGCACAAAAAGCCCAAAAAATATCTTAAAAGGAAAATACTTCCCATCAAATATGTGTTTTGAATGTCAAATATTCATCTCACTCATAAATTGGAAAGGTCACTGAAAAGTCAGCTTGGATTCACAAAAGTTTCAACAATCACAGAGAATGAAAGACAAAGAACTGAAACATTTACAGAAGTTATATAATAATATAATATATATTCAATAAACACTGAACTCATGGATCGATGATTGAGAAGTGAGATATGTTGCAGGAGTGAGCGCTCACATTTCGATGTTTTGACACGACTCAGAATAAAGCTGACTTATGTTTGATGCTCACAGGTTTTTGGTGGAGAGATTCTTTTTAATGACTTTAAACACATAAATATACACACGTCATTACTTTGCTAATTTTTAAAGAAAAAATTTACCACATTTTATATTGATGCTCAGTCAGTGTTGCTGGTAAATGTTGTTAATGTGAGCTGCATTGATTGATTCTCTCCTGTTCAGAGTCCAGCCCGGCAGTGCCAACATGTACCATGATGCATTGCACGTTACGATTCTTGGTGCGTTTCAGTTGATCTCGGAAGTTGGAATTTCCGAGTTTCCTAAAGTTGGAGTTCCCCTCAGAAACTCGGAAGCGAAAATCCAGGACGGCTGCTCTGTGCATCAACAGTGAAAAACTGTTTATGAGTCAGTAAGTCTTGTTTTGTGTTATAAAATCAGCCATACCAACAAGGTTATTCAACCTTTATCTGTGGACATGTTGTTACGTCGCTTTAGCGCGCAAACTATCACGTAGCGTTTTGTTATCAGCTGGGATTAGCTAACAGTGCTAACAGCAACAATAGCTAACAATGGCCCCTCTTCACTGGTACACGGTCAACTCCAATGTGACGTCACTCCCAGCTCCGAAATCCGACTTCTGAGATGAATGGAACGCACCAGTTCGCAAATTTAAGGTAAAGTTTGTTTATAAGGAGCAACACGCCCTCTAGCTGCACAAGCTGGAATAGCCTGTTGTTCTTTCTGAACACCATGAACAAACATGACTGGTGTCAGAAGAAGAACAGACCCTGCAGCCGCTCAGCTTCAGTCAGTGCAGAACGCTCTGAGGATTAACTTCCTTCAGTTGTTCACGTTTACCTTCAACACTGAAATGTGGTGGACTTTCCCTTTAAAGAACTTTAGAGGATGTGGTTCTGTTTCTTGGCCAGTTTTTGGATCAGTGATGTGACGACACAGGCAGAGCATACACTGAAAATGGGAACTCTTAGGCAAGACCATCTGTCGTACGATGGCCAAATGTCCGTTTCAATGGTCACAGTTAGATGAAGAGCACGGCGGTGACCATAGCGAAGCCCACCAGCAGCATGGCGACCTTGGGGATGCGGTTCCTGGCAGAGCTAAGCTCGTGAGGAAGAATCTCCATGAAGGTGATGTAGATGAAGGTACCTGTTGCCAGCCCCTCCAGCGTGCAGCGGGCCAGCTGGTGCTGTGGGGACGCTTTGGTCTCAGTGAGGCCCATACCCACACCGATGCCCAGCGGGGACATGGCGGCAAACAACAGCAGGCAGCCGGCCACCACCGACCGCCGCAGGCGGCCCTGAGACAGCTTAACGGACAGGCTGAAGGAAATGATGCTCTTGTGGATCATCAGTGCCAGGCAGATCTCCAGCACCTGCTTCCCTTCCTCCAGCAGCCCCACCGCCAAACCCTCAAACACAGAGTGCAGAGACAGGGAGAAGACCAGGATGAAGGCACGCAGGGCAGACTGGGAACCAAAGTCCACGTGGAAGTGGCCACTATTAGACTCCTCTGACCCACAACGGCGACTGGAGTGATGATGACTGGTCCGGCCGTTGGCCTGGATGTTGGAGTCCACCAGCAGAGCCCGACGCTCCTCCATGTGCGGGGAGGATTTGTCTTTGAAGGCCAGGATGATCTGCTCCAGGACCAGGACCAGGAAGAAGCCCATGGCCATGATGAACTCAGGCAGAGGAAACTGGAGCTGCAAGGAAAGAAGAACAACGTGGGTGAGCTCAATGAAACCACAAACTGCAAACAAACCTGCCTGTGTTAGAATTGCTTTATTTATATTCAAATTCCTTCAGTCTCACAGAGAACTGACATTTTGAAATTTATGAATTTCTGACTCATAATGTCTGTGAAGTTGCAAAGATTGATGTGATGTCACTGTCAACACAGGACGACAAAACTGCTGAGCAGTGAAAACCAGCGGATGTGATCAGATGAGAGAGACGATGAGGAAAAACCTCACTGACCAAAAGTCAGTTTCAAGAGTTAACACAGCTGTGAAGCAGCAGGACGAATTACTGTTTTTAATTGTAAAAAAATAACCAAAATATCATAAATAATAAAGGACCATCCCAGTGTTCCTACATATCATTGTCCTTGTCAACATCGACCACAGCCATTTTTTCCAAAATAGCTTTATCTATGAGATCTGGTGTCTGTTGACATTTTGTCCACATTCAATAAACGTTACAGGAAGTCGCTGAAAATGTGTGACAATGTAAGTTCAAAAGAATGTCTGTGTCAAAATCCTTCTTCACGCTAATATTCCAGCTAGGAAGGCAGCACTTGGAAGGAACTATTTTTCC
>JAQFJA010000001.1:19961895-19976275 GCA_029874485.1 Naso brachycentron
CCTCCATCTAACATACTGAGTTTTAATACATTTAATTTAATATGATTTAATTATAGAGGGTGGTCTAGACCTACTCTATATGTAAAGTGTCTTCAGACAACTTTGTTGTGATTTGGCACTATATAAATAAAACTGAACTCCTTACTTTCTACAGTACAATCAAAACAAAAAATTTAGCTTTGTGTGCAAAGTTTTTTGCGGGTGTGCTATTGTCCTCATCCTCAGCTGTAGTTTATGTTTCCTGCTAATTACACTAACATGTAAAACTGGAAACGTGGTAAACATCATTAATGAGCATGCTGCCATGCTAAAGCTAGCATCTAGCATAAAGATCTGCTGTGCTGCTACACAGAGCTGTTAACATGGCTGCCGACTCAATTTCATAGGCTTTTGTTTGCAAATCGGTGAGTATACTTATTTTTTCCAAAGTGAGTTACACATAGTAATCAGGCTTTCCATGGCAATCACAGTATCCATAAAGTGGGTGCAATATGAAAAAAGCTGATGCTTGCCATTCCATCCCATTCCTTCCCTTCAGCGCTTGAATGATCAAAACCATGAAAGTTGTTTGGACAGAAAGAATCCTGCTTAGAGATGAAAACTTGAAATCTAACTTTGTTCTGTCATTACAGTTGGACCACATTCAAGTGTTGAAGCTGGCACTAATTTGACTTGTGCCAAGAAAAGTGCAATAAAAGGAATCAATATGCTTTGTTATTTATTTGTTCTTTCTAACGTACAGTCGCTGAAACATTTTATAGCAGTAAAACGCAGCCAGTAAAGAATTAATGTTGCTTTTATTGCTTTTCTTCTCAAATGTCCTCGCTGCTTTCTTGCCAGGCAGCTACAGGCAGAAGTCTGTGGGGGTGGCTATGAGCCAATTCAGAAATGTTTTATTGTTGTGGAAAAATTATTTTAAGTACTTGCTTTACAATGCTGCTTGAGGCATGCCTGCTTCTGCTGACAGCACTCGAGCTTTTGTCTGCTTAAATGATATGCTTTACAAGATTTTTTAAAGTAAACACATAAAAAGAACAATGTCAAAACAGTGTGTTGTGAAATGCTCTTTGGAATAGATCCGTTCAGAAGGCACTCTATATAATGTATTTTTCTGTTGAGCAAGATCAGTAAAGGCATGAGACTTTGAATGTGCCTGATCACCTCGGAGAGAAGCTCTGCTCCCTCTGCAAACACGCAGTGTGTCTTGTTATGTTCAATCAGCCAGATATAAGGCTATATGAAATTTGTTTATTAAATTCTTGTAACTTCACTTCTTTCTCTTTCTTCATATGGATGAACCTTTTATTTAGTGAAATATGCAAGAGACTATATTGTCAAGACATAAAGCCAATCCGTCTTGACCCATTTTACAGCTGCATGAACCTTCACTGTGTCTTTGTTACACTTCTGTTGTTCTGTCTAAATATCTCTTTCTTCTTTGAAAGCTCCAGTAATGGTAGAAACCCCACAATTTTCTCCATGCAGATCACACTTAAGCCCTTTTACACAGAGATTGCAAAATAGTGCCGAAAGAGTCTCTTCTTTACATCGCCTTTGTTTTTTCACACTCAACCAATGTTGGCATAATGCTGCTCCAGTGTGTATTCATGAGATAACATGTCAGCGTTCCAGAACATAAGAGGCCTGGGACATGTGACATGTAATACAAAAGCATCAGTGTCTAGTGTGATGTATAACATACATGTTGGGCAGCAATTTCAAAACAATAGGCATTTTCGGTCCACAGGAACCATTTCATAGTTCTAGGAACTTAGTTCTAAGAACCTCCCGTTTTATTGCATCTGCACCGCAGGAACCGTGAACTACTGTAGTTACTAGAACTGCGTTTTGAGGAACTTTTTTAGCTGCAACTCCAGAATAGGTACTTTTGCCACACATGAGGAACTATAGTGAAGTAAGTCCATGTTGATTGGCTGAACTCAGGAGCCAGCATCGACAACTGCCATTTTAAAAACCCGACAGCTGTATTAACAAGACGAGAGCTTGCAATGAGATTGCTGTTTTCTTGTTGTATCTTCTCTGAGATTTAATGGCGTTCACTATGAGATTTATGGTACGTTATCACCACATACTGGAGCAGTAGGTCTAATGCAGCAACGTTAGCTTTCATTTGTTGTTGTTGTGAAGTTACATTGTAAGTCATGTAGAAGTGATGACTGTTGGCGAGTTTACGTAGGGGATTCCAATTCCAAATTGCAGACATTTTTGGATGCTGTTCTTCTTCTTCTTTGAGTTATTTACCAAGTGCTGTCAGCTTTTTAAAAAATCTCTCACCAATGGGTCACATATTTAACACATTGTCAAAAATTTGCACCCGTGTGCCGGACTGCCAGCTCAGCTCTTCACACGGAGGTCAGTTTTGTGCTGGTACTACCTCCCTTGAGGCACATCAACTATGACGCCCCATTCTGTCCCCGTAACTTTTATACAGAACAGTAGAACAGTGAGGTACAATAGTTGTGCAATATTCCCACCTTGGACAGGCTTAATGCCTTGCTGCCATATTGCTCCATCTCTGAGAATAACCATTTGAAATGTGTGACCTTTGATGTCTCACCCGTCTTTCTACATCATGAAGTACATTAATTTGGATACAGGAAGGACTGTATTCAGTGTCTCCCAACGAGAGACTGATTTTTACCTGAGGTACAGCGTATCAGAGGACGCATGACATCCCCAACTTTAAGCTCTAAAAAGAGAATTGGTAACTTTGTTGTTGTGGAGTGTTTTGGCTTTATCAGCAGAGGTATTTATTGTGATTTGATTTGCTCCCTAAAGAGACAGAAATTGTCCGATATGTTTTCCTGTGGATCTGCTGCTGAAAGGTTGCAAGTTTATGGGACAGGAAGCATTTCTACATCAAGAGCCTAGGGGCTCACTGCATCAAGCCAGAGCCATGTTATTCAGAAACAGAACTCTTTGCTATGGAAAGTACTGCTAAATATTTTGGTATTAGCCTACCATTGTTTTCCTGTGTGGACTCCAGCCTTGGGACTCAAGCCGAATGCCCTGAAGACGATATAACACTCAGTGCAATTTGATCATGGCGTCTGCGATTGAACCCAAGCAGAGAGTGCAATTTCAAAGCCTGCTGAAACTATTCAAAACACCAGCGGCCCGTTAACAGCCCAGGATGATGAATTCCATGGCAGTGCGGGCCTCTATGTGTGGGAGACTCAGAGCTTAGCTAAATAAACCTTGTCTGGCCAAGTGGCCCCACTGGTGCCCGGCCCTATAGGGACAAGAGCAGCCTGGTTTCTCACAGGTCACTGGACGGGCTCAGCGTTAATGACAGCCTCATTTGCCCTAAACTCACCGTTCCATCCATTAGCAACATCCCACAACTCACACCTCTCTGTCACAAAGGATAGGCTACTGTTGGCAAGGGCATTGTTCATGGCTCAGCTTGAAATGACAAACTGCGTCTACAGAGGGTTCATAGCAGTTGTGCTGGTTGAAGCTGATAGCAGAGATCACTAGTCTTCCCTGTGGTGGGAGTGACAGACTCTGATTTTTTTTCTCCTCTCCTCATTAACTATTCACATTTGCACCTTATGTGCAGATCACCATCGCCACTCGACATGAGTCCAAGCAGTTCAAAGGCGGCGTTGCTTGGAAGTGTGCACGCCACCCCAGGAGTTGCCGGGCCTCGGACACCTGCAGGGTGGTGGGTGCTGAGAGCTTGGGCGTGTTTGGATCAGGGACTAAATTTTCCTCTGAAGATGAGGAAAAGGTTTATGGCACGCTCCCATGAGAGTGTCTCCTGTTCTTTGAAGCTCCTGTCTCTGTGGCTGCTCTTATCTTGGGAAAGGATTATTTTATCTCCCCCTCTTTCTTTCTTTCTTTCTTCTTCTTCTTCTTCTCCTTCTCGCTCTCCATCAGATCAGGTTTTGTTGGGACAGGAGACCTTCTCCTTGCTTTTACTCCACTCATTTTCTCCTCCCTTTTTCAGAGTACACCAATTCCACTTTTCACCCCCACCCCCACTCTTCCCTCTGCTTTCTTTGCTGCACCCCACTCTGCTTTTCTTTTTCTCTATCTCCTCTATTCTACCCTTCCAACACATGACAGACTGTGTAATTAATGAGCATCATAAACCTCTCTTTCTATTAGCTACCCATTAGTAAACCTGGCAAGCCTGTCATTTTGGACAAAAACACACAGCTCCTTCATTTGATCCTCACATCAAAGGGGGAACCCCACTGTTTTCGGCTGAATACACTAATTGTGTCCTCGTTCTGGATGGGGCTACACCCCCACCACTTCGAAACAGCAGTCAGTGCTGAGTGCAGATAGTAAAGAGAAGTACAGGAGCAGAAAGTATTGATTATACAGGCCTAAATATGGAGAGTTTTTGTCATCTGAAAAATTACTGGTCAATTAGCGGTGCGCCTGAAAGTCAAGTGTCTGTATGTGTGTTTATTTAATGCACACCATTTGATCTGTTCAGATTTACTGTAAACACATTATAAATAAAAAATGGGAGTGTAAGTGGGCTTAAGATCCTTTTATTGAGTGTTTTATATGCTGCTTTTAAGATAAAAGGAAATTTTTAAGTGGGATGGTGATGAGTCCCCTGTTTTACATGACGAACCAAAACTAAGTCATCAGCTGTTTTCTTAAGATAAATCTTAATTTGAAATAATCTCTTTAAACACCGTTGTTTGCAGTCTCCCACCTTCACTATAATGTGTGCATATTAATGATTTTTTTAGTACGACTAAAACAACTCAGAGGTGTTTGTATAGCTCTAAATTTGCAAATATAGGTCTCTAGTTTTTGTTTGATAATTCTTTATGCACAAAAATTTATGAAAACTGCACTTTTTTCACACATAATCCATAATTTAGAATTTTAATTAATATGTACCTAAAAAGAAATATTTCAATGATTATTCAAATTTAAAATGTTTAAACTATATCTTCTGTGGCTGTGCCTGTTTTTATACACTGCCATATAAAATGATTGTGTTGATGGTCTTGTGAGGCTATTTTGTATAGTTGCTTCTCCTTTGACACTGAATTTAATCCAATCTGCTTGTTGCTGTTAACGCCCTAAACATACCAGTGTTTCCAGGAATATTTTGAAGCCGGTCTATTTCCATTGCTTCCAGTATGCAGAACGGCAAACCGTGCCAGGCTGTCTTTCTCTCCCTGCAGACCCTTCGCCTGACACATCACACGCTGAGCCACCACAATGGGCTGAGTCACCACCGCTGTAGGAATCAACACTGTACTTCAGTCACGATTGTCTTCTGCCCTTTACAACATCTATGCCCTTTTGTTCCTCAAGATAAAGGCAACAGTCACATGTTTAAGCTTTAAGCGCCCAGCAGCTGCTTCTCTAGCCCACTATATGCTTCACATCCCCCTCCTCACCACCAGGCAACATTCCCTCCAGCAAGCTCTCCAGGCATCAGGCCCCAAACATTGTTACAAGGACATAAACACAGACAAACCATTAGATCCCTCTGAATCTGGCCCTGTGAATGCCCCACATTATGCCTGTTTCCAGGGAGAATGCTGAGTTTTATGGTGGAATGAGCTAGAGTTGGCCACCAAGGTGGGAGCTCCCCCAGGTCAATAAATACCTACATCAATCAGGCAGGTGCTTAAAGAATTTATCTTTTGTTCTATGAAGCTTAAAAAATAAATAAAATATCAGCAGACAAATGTCCACTGGAGTTGACAAATGCCTCAATAAAAGCCAAATATTTACTTTATTTTCTGATTTGACGACATGTCAAGCTGAAATAGCTGCATCCCACAATAATGAAGACTGATCAGAGGATTTGGGGTTCACATACATGAGATAGAACTCTGGCTTTAAACCCCCGCCACCTCCTCTCTCGCAGGCATCAAAGGCGAAGCTTGGAAATAGGGCCCGCAAAGCCATCTCTCCGTTGGCCTCTTCAAAGGACAGGAAGTGTGTCAGAGGGACAGGCCTTCTTTCCCAGCAAATTCAGGCGAGTTGCTATAATAACAAGCTCATCTGTGTGTCTGTGGCAGACTAGTTCAAAGGGGAGCCTGATTCCTCTTGGTACAACATGTGATGATAGAGTCAGGATGCGGAAACCTCTGTTTAGTGAAAATGCAAATGGAGGGCTGCATTGAAGAGACATGTGCTGAGCATAGTCACATCCTTAAAGATGATAAAATCCATTGCAGAAAATTGGGGTCAGATTACATTTGTGATCTTGACCTAGTCAGAAATCATCACAGCTCTCTTACATATATATATTTGTCATATTTGGCTATCAGCTGCTTGCAGAAATTTATAAGAAGTCTTCTGCAAGTAGATGGTATATTAAACTCAATGATGGCTCAAACTTGCAGTGTGTTAAGGCCTTAGATAGCCTCTGGCTTCTTGTCTACACTATAAACTCTTGAGTAACTTTAACTTGCCATCTTGAGTTTTCTACACTTTTTTTAAGGCAACAATTTTGCATATTTTAAAGTATAGCCAAGTCACTGCATTTTACAGTGCAAAGAAATGTTGCTGGTAAGTGTTGTGCTTTTATCACCCTATACATTGCAAGCTTGTTAGCTGTGTAAGCCCTCTTTTAACATAATGACACAAACAACGAACGCTATGGACACAGGACAGGTCCTCCGAAAAAGGCCTTCAATAAAATATTTTCTTTCTTCTCGATGTAGTTTTTTGTGTCTGATTAATAAGACTCTGCACATATTAAGTAGGGGTAGACCTGTTTCATCATTGGATTGTGTGTGCACAATCAGAGAGCAAAGAAATGTCAATTAACTGCGAATAAAAATGTTTATGTATGGTTTTAAAATACATACATATTTGATTTTAGTTGCTCAAAGAACCATATATTCTAAAAGTGGTTCCAGGACCTTTTTGTCAAAGGTTCTTTGGTCTAAAGACTCATTTGCATAAATTGTTCATTGCCCTGAACCTCCTTGTTAAAGGTTTTTTTCCTTTATGGCATCACTCATGTCACAATTTTTGTCTCCAGTATTTTCATAAGGAAGCGATTATTTCAGCCACTCAGAGCTATACAACATTGATACATGCATCCATAGTCAGCTTCATGCTACTTGACCTCATCTGAGGTTAAACATTTAAAGAGTAACTAAACCCCTAAAAAACTTTTTTCAGCTGAAAACTGAGGCTAAGAAGTATTTAGTAGTGTTCTGGATCGATTCAGGTCTGTCAGGTTTAACAAACGGAGGATCCAAAATGCAGACTAACACAAGAAAAGGTAATTAAACAAAAGGTGAGCTTTAATGGTAAGCTGATATGAACAAAAGTGTGAAAATCCCCAAAAATCCAAAATACTGAATGAAAAACTAAAGCAAGCAAAAGTCCAACAAAACCATTAAGTGACAAAACCAAGAGTGCAAAAACTAAATGAATAACTAACTGGGAAGACACAAAGAGCAGGATGAATGAGAGGATCACAGGGAAGACCAGGGAGCACAACAGACAAACTGACAACCAAACAAGGGAAACACTGACTTGAAATACTCTCAGACTAATGACAAACTAAACACAGGTGGGTGAAACAAGACACAGGTGAAACACATGAGGACATTAACAAAAGTGGGTGAAACACAGGAGGTAAAGGTAACAAACACAAGGAGAACACATTTCAAAATAAAACAGGAACTGAACTGAAATTCAGCTGAGAAGCCAAAAACAACAAAAGTCCTGGCAGGATGTGACATGGTCTAAATCTTAACATTTTAGAGCAAATTAACTGGCTTTTCTATATTCCATTATAAATATGTGTAGCAACTGCCATCTACTGGTTGAAACCTGGTTATTGCAATGCAGGTGAAACGTGACATGTCTGGCGCTTGCTTTCGTCGCCAACCAAGCCTTGCACCCCACCCCCTCTAAAAAACGGCTCATAATTTCAAAGACTGTGGCGAGGGGAGGCACTCTCAGTCACTCTAACGTTACTCTTACCCGCACATCACCTAAAAAACAGAACACACACACACACACTCGCACACACCAAGAGAACCATGCACACAGCCCTAGATTAGTGAGATAAAGGCTAAATTAACAATCAATCTGAGTTTCCCAAAACCTAAATCACATTACTGTGCCTGGTGCCGCACTGTTGTTCCGACGGCGTATTGTTACGACGGCTCACTGTTCTGCCTGCATGTTGTGAGATGCACCAATATTACAGACATCCAATTGCTCACTGCCTCCTCCATTCCTTTCAAGATGAATATGAACAGACAGAGATTGCTGCTCTTTTAGGCTGTTTGGATGGCTTCATGACTTCCATTTATTTGTACAGACTAACCCAAACCCTTACCCTAACAATAACCTTAACCAATTTATGCCTAATCCTAACCTTAACCTAACCTAATCTCAGTTCATACCTTACTTCTAAACTTGGTGCTGCACCACTGTTCTGCTGGCCAGTTGGTGCATCTCACATATGAGGGCGGAACAGAGGGCTGGGTGCATCACACGGGTGGAACAGTAAGCTGTCGGAACAATGGGCCGTTGGAACAATGAGCGGGCCCCCTGTGCCCACCCCCACCTGCTGCGCTGAGTCTCTGGTCTGCTCGACTGAGTGAGGGGTACTGGGAGCAAGTATCGTTAATACTACAACGGCTACCCAAAAAGGAAGTAACTGATCGACGGGTTTTTGAAAAAGACAGAGGCAGGCTGCAGTGAAGGAGATTGCATGTATGAACCGTTCTTTCACAGTTAAGTGTCGAGATTTAACTCAAATGTGTTAAAGAATCGAAGGAATAATTGACTGGTGTTAGTTTCCCTTTCTCTTAGGTAGTACCACTCCATGGGACCTTAGTACGGAAAAAATATGAACGTAGTCAAGGGGGAAAGGAAAATTACTTTTTGATCCTGTTTGACTTGTGCCCTGAATTACACAATATTAGTCAATTTAAATGACAATTTTTCATGTGAAGAAAGTCTATGTTTGTTGTCAAATGGTTGATGTATCAGCTTGTGAAAATATGTAATTAGAAAGACTATAACACCAGTCATGTAACTAACGTCATAACATTTTCCCTCCTCTGACTCACAGAACCGACTAACTCTCCCTTTGAGCAGCTGCAGCTCTCAACATGACTCGATTTATAATGGTTTTCACCTCTTTTAATACTTTTCCCCTCATTCTGGAAAAAGGCTATGAAATCTGCCAAGCTAATGGCCATGTCTGTATTGATAACGTATATTGTCCAAGACGAGACATGTAGTCTCACAAAAAAAGTTGTTTTACTTTATTGTTTGATGACAAAATTAGACTTCCTTTACATGAAAAATTTATCTTTTAAATTGCCACCCGTCATATGCGTAATTCAGGACACAAGCCAAACGGGATCAAAAAATAATTTGTCCCTCTCCACTGACTACCATTCATATTTTTGCCATGTTACGGTCCCATAGTCCGGAAGAAGCTTTGAATGAATTGAGAGAGTCCTCCAGCGCAAGAGGCTCTCCTGGCTTCTGCCTCCACAGAGGCTGAACATGCAGCGGCCTTACGAGAACAGGCTCTCTCCTCTCTGGTCTCACAAGTGCAACAGTTAACTATCGTCATTTCCCAGCTAGCTCGCCTTAGCTCTGCCCCCGCTCCAACTCCCATGGCAACTGCCCCTACTTCCCTGAGACCAGTGTCTGAACCACGGATTGGAGCTCCTGAACATTATGCTGGTGAACCACAAGGTTGCAACCCCTTTTTGAACAACGGTTTGTTATTCTTTGCATTACAAACTCTCATGTTTATCTCAGAAGAGACCAAGGTGGCTTTTGCTATAAACCAGCTAGCAGGGAGAACTAGACTGTGGGGAACTGCTGGGATAGACAGATTTCTGTTTGTGCTTCTTTTGAGGCATTTCCCGCAGAGTTACGTAAAGTTTTTGGGCAGGGTTTCAGGGTGGGCTTCTGTTTTTATGTAAGGGTGGTCAATCAGTCTTTGAATTCTCTATTGACTTCTGTACCAAGGCCCATCTAAGTAACTGGAATGAGGGAGCACCTCGATGCATTTCTGCATGTGCTGGCTGATTATATTAAAGAAGAGCTTGTTTCTAACACCCTTCCTTCCTCTCCTGATGGAATTATTGAGCTAGCTACCAAAATCGACCTACGCGTACAGGCCTGCATGAGGGAGAAACGGTGAGTTGTCTCCACTCGTGCACCTGCCCTGCTATCACTTGATTCCAACCTCAGTTCTGCTTGCCCAGCCACCTCCCTGGAGCCCCGAATCAAGAACCCCAAGCCCATGCAGATGGGTCATATTAGCCTGTCTCCTGAAGAAAGAGAATGACGTCACAAAGTAAATCTCTGCCTTTACTGTAGTTGGCCAGGCCACTTCATTTCCTAGTGTCCAGCAAAGTAGGGGGCTCATCAATAGGAGTTGCTGGTGAGCCCTACTTCTTCTAAACCCTCCTCTTTGCTCGATTGGCCTCTGTTTGTTGCCAAGCTTCTAATACCTGTGTTACTAAGACTTGTCCACTTATATTGATTCTGGTGCTGATGCTAATATCATTGATGAAGAATTAGCTTGCCAGTTGGGAATTGATCGATTACTTTTGTCTTGTCCTGTGCCTGCTCATGCTCTTGATGGTCACCTACTAGGGATGGTTATTCATCAGACTGTGCCAGTACACCCACTAATGTCTAGTAATCAACATGAAACCATTCAGTTTCACATCTTAAACTCACATCGCATTCCACTCATTCTGGGTTACCCCTGACTCTGCCGCCACAACCCTCACATTGACTGGGTAGCTGGGGTTATCTGTGGTTGGAGCTCTGCGTGTCATCAGATTTGTCTAAAGCAAGCGGCTGCACTGCTCCTTTCACCACCTTTCAGTGGCCAGCCTGATCTTTCTGGAGTACCCAACTTATTACCATGACCTCCACGATGTGTTCAGTAAAGCCAAGGCCACATCCTCCTCATCGGCCCTTATGACTGCACCACCGACCTACTTCCAGGCACGTCCCCTCCCAAGGGACGCCTGTACTCCCTCTCTGGGCCGGAGAGGGAGGCCATAGAAACTTAGATCAGTGACTCCCTGGCTGCTGGCATCATCAGACTGCTGTCCTCCCCTGCAGGAGCTGGGTTCTTCTTTGTGGAAAAGGACAAGAGTCTCAGACCATGCGCTGACTACAGAGGTCTCAATGATATTACCATTAAGAACTGTTATCTCCTACCACTCATTACCACTGCCTTTGAATTTTTCCAACTGTCTTTACGAAGCTTGACCTACGTAATATTTGCCACTTAGTCCACATCAAGGAGGGGGATGAGTGGAAGACGTCCTTCAACACCCCTACAGGCCACTACAAATGCCCCTGGATTAACCAATGTCCCTGCGATGTTCAAAGCATTGGTTAAGGATGTCCTGAGTGACTTGTTTAAGCGCTTTGTCTTAGTCTACCTTGACGACATTCTTATTTTTTCCAAGTCCCTAGATGAGCATGTGCATCAGGTTCAGGCAGTCCTGCAATGTCTGCTTGAAAAATCACTCTACGTCAAAGCAGAGAAATGTGAGTTTCACTCCTTGTCCATTTCTTTTTTGGGGTAAAGTTTCCACTTCCTGACAAAGTTTCCATTGTTACTGCCTGGCCTGTCCCTGAGAACTGGAAGCAGTTACAGTGCTTTCTGGGCTTCAGCAACTTTTACAGGCGATTCACCTGTAATTATAACACCCTGGCTGCTCCCCTCATGGCCCTGACCTCCTCCAAAGTCCCATTCGTCTGGATCCCTGCCTCAGATCAGGCTTTTCAAACCCCCGAGACCTGTTTTACTTATGCCCCCATCCTGCAAGTGCCTGACCTGACCGCCAGTTTGTGGTGGAGGTGGATGCCTCCGACATGGGAATGGGGGAGATTCTGTCACAACATTCTGCATCTGGCCAAAGCTCCACCCCTGCACCTTCTTTTCCTGCTGTCTGTCTGCCGCAGAACAGAATTATGACATTGGCAGCCAAGAGCTGCTAGCAGTGAAACTAGAATTGGGAGAAAGCCGACACTGGCAGGAAGAAGCTAAGATCCCCTGTCTTGTATGGACAGATTACAAAAACCTTGAATATATCCACACTGCCAAGCAGCTCAAATCCCGTCAAGTTGTTGGTCCTTGCTCTTTGCTTGGTTTGACTTCTTCCTCTCCTATTGCCCTGGGTCCCACAATGTTAAACCCGATGCTCTACCCCGTCAATTTTGAAAGATGACTTCCCCTCTGAATCAGCCATGATTCTGCCATCTTCCTGTCTTGTAGCCTCTGTCATGTGGGAAATTGAGGAGAGTATTAAGGCAACCAGTGAGAGTCAGCCCCGGTCCAGTGCTGTTCCCTGGACTGTCTCTTTGTGCCCGTCCCCCTACGTTCTGACGTCCTTCAATTGGCCCACTCATCCAAGCTCATCTGTCATTCTGGCATCCAGAAAACTAAAGAGTCTCTTCAGCGGGGTTTCTGGTGGCCACAATTGAAGAGGATGTGCGTGAATTTGTCAGGGCCTGCCCTGTCTGTAACCAGCACAAACCCTCAGCGCAAGCCCCAGCTGGCCATCTCCATCCTCTCCCCATTCCTCATTGCCCCGGTCTCACATCTCCTTTGACTTTGTCACTGGTCTCTCTCACTCTGACAGCAACACCACCATCCACACAATAGTTGACAGATTCAGTAAGATGGTTCACTCCATTCCCCTGCAAAAACCTCTCTCCAAGGACACCGCTAAGTTGCTCCTCCTTCATGTTGTTCACCTCCACGGTATCCCTGTAGATGTTGTTTCAGATCAGGGCCCCAAATTTACCTTCATCTTCTGGAGTGATTTTTGTGCTTCTTTGGGGGCCTCCGTCAGTCTGTCCTCCAGCTTTCATTCCCAGTCTAATGGGCAAAGTGAAAGAAAGAATCAAGAAATGGAAACATCTCTCCGGTGTCTTGTCTCCTCCAATCCATCCTCTTGTTCTCTGTAACTTTTGTCGGTCGAGTATGCACACAATACTCTGACCAGTTCTGCCAGTGGTTTTTCCCCCTCTCAATGCGCCTATGGGTTTCAGCCACCTCTCTTTCTCACCCTGGAGAAAGACTTGTCCTGACCTTACATTCAAGCCTTCATGCAGTGTTGACAACACACCTGGACCCTGGCTCGCAACATCCTTTAACAATCTGCCCACCATTACTCCACGTCCGCCAACTGTCACCATTCCCCCGCCCCGGCACATCAGGTTGGGCAGCGAGAAGCATGATAGTGAACGACACTGATGAAGCCAGTGTAATGGCGAACAGTGCTGGTGAAGCTAGCAGTATTGAAATGGGTGAAGAAGAAGAAGGAGAAAAGAAGAAGGAGAATCAGACAAAGACAAAAGAGAGGAGGTCAAGATGGTACTAGTGGGCTGATATGACCTTAAGAAGGACAAAGGGGAAGACACTGGCCAGTGTGCCCATGCTGCTATTGCAGCTTGTAAACAGGTTGAGTGCAGCAACCATCAGCTCCTCAGATGGTGGGACAACTGTAGGCAACTCAAGGTGGTGATGCAGGCCCCTCATGAGAACACCCTGATCGAGCAGAAGGATCGTGCCAGAAAAATGGGCCTTATTGTGCACGTGATTAAAGATGCAGGAAGGACACAGATCAAATCCGGTTCACACACTGTGTTAAGTACTGGGCCAGGCCCAGCTGATCTCATCGACAGCGTCATAAAACACTTAAAGGTGGTGTGTACGTTTCTCGAGTTCTGCTGGGAACGTCAGTTGATATTTGAATTGAATGCCCCAAAACAAGTAAACCCCTCCCTTCATGTTTTCTCTGACACTCCACCCAGACCCCTGTGCATAGCTATTACTACGTGCCATAAGTTACATATGACCAGCCTGAGTAAAAGATGAACATCTGTGGGCAACTTAGGTTAGCAAAACTAATGTTAGCTATTGTGTTACATTACTCACGCGTCCAGTAGAAACATAGCCACCTCTGCATCGGTCTTGAAGCCTTTCAAATCTTGTCAGTTTCTTCACCTTTGGAAAGATTGAGCCTTGTCTTATTCCTAACTCTGTCTGACTCTTTCTTTCTCTCCGTGCGTTTTCTTTTGGGTCTGTCCGACATTGTGTCAAGACCCGTTAGGACTATTAAATGTCTGTTGTTAGTTTCTGTCTTGTCTCGTGTTTATTTCCTGTTTTATTTGTCAGTCTTCTGTGTCATTCCCTACTTCCTGTCAGGTTTCCCTCCATTGTGATTACCTTAATGTCTAATGCCCTTGTGTATTTAAGCTGTGCTCTCATTCCCCTCTGTGCCAGATCGCCTCTTCTGATTCCCCAGTGAGCGTTCCAGCATTCCTTCCTCGTGTTTTCTCTTGTAAGTGTTTTTGTGTATTGACCCAGTTCAGTTTGATTTACGAGTTTGTCTAG
>JAQFJA010000001.1:20048658-20061848 GCA_029874485.1 Naso brachycentron
CACGTAAAAATCTTATTGAGTCATTGATCAACTTTTTCAGTAGTATGCACTTAAAAATACACTCTATTACAGAATCCTTTTTTGTATTGTCATCTCACGTTAATGTCAGATAAACATGTCAGCTGCAGACCAAAGTGAAAAAGCCCTAACAGTGAGATTGTTCAGTAAGAAATTCTAGTTTAGTACCACTTCTGCAAAATGCTACCATCTAAAATTCTTGCTGACCTTCAGTTGAAGTTGTCACAATACAGTGGACTTTCAAATAACAGGTCAGTAGTGCAGAGATTTTCAGGAAAAGGTTAAGTTATTATTTTAGGCTGACAGCCTACATAATATGCCGTGTTCTTACTGTACGTTTTGGTTTCTGGTTTCTCTCCTACAGTTGGAGAGGACCCGGCCAAGTCACTTACTGACACGCCCCCTGACTTCAACCAGGCCTCCCCACCCTCCAGAGCCCCACCTGCTTCCTCGTTGTCCAGTGACAACAAGTTCCACTCTCTGCCCTTCAGCCTGAACCGAAAGCCCGGGCCCATTGACAGCATGAGTCATGGGCCACTCTCCCTTTCTGTGCAGTCGGTGATGGGAGAGCAGCCCGAGCCCCCATCACCTGCTGCCCCGCCCTCACCGCGACCTCCGACACCCCCTCGAGGACAGCCCGGTCTGGAGGTGGGCTCTCTGGTGGAGGTGAAGGAGAACCCCCCTCTGTGTGGTGTCATCCGCTGGGTGGGTCTGCCTCCTGGCCTGCTGGAGCCTTTGGCTGGGCTGGAGCTGGTAAGACAAATACTGCCATGTGAACCTGGAAGAGAGATTAATATTTATGTATCAGTGGAAGGGAAAATTACAAATTCTGGACTATATTTGTAGGACAAATAATATATACCAGGAAATGGTCTGTTAAAAAACATTATTTCATCAGACTGTTTTTCACTAAACAATGTTTCTATAGTGATTGTTTGCCATAAAATACATACTGACTGCTTACATTCACAAATTCCTGGAGCTCTCACTTTGGATTCAGGCAGTAACGTGAAGTGATTATCGTCAGCCAGATCGGCTGATCATCATCATCGATCTGTCTTATTCACACTCAGCACCCAGCTGCAGTTCATGTTTTGTTCTATTAAAGCTATTTCAGTAAGTAAATACTGTTGTTGTTGGTTGGTATTTACTGGCCAGTGATCCCAATATATTGTAGCCTGCACCAACCACTCAAGCCTGCACTCAGTTATTCATTTAAAGATATTTATTTTTCCACTGCAGTCCTGCTGGTAACTGTGGTTGCCACTAATCCTGATAGACTGATTACCACAAAAATATCAGCCAAGCAGTCTTTGATTGACTTCTTCCTATCTTGATAATCCCCGTATTTTGTTGGATCTCCCAGGGTGATGTGCTGAATAGGACAGTGATGTTGTTACTGTGAAATATATTACCACATTGAGTAAATTGCTCTTAGCAACATGCTGGTTAGCTTAGATTTGCATAAAGACTGGAAACAGGGAAACTGCTTAATTGGCTGTGCCTGAAGGTAACAAAAGCACTTACTAGCACCCTTAAAGGTTGTTAGAGGACATGTTATATTTTGTTTGTGTGAAAAAAAAGTGAAAAAATGACAACAAGTCACTGTGTCTGGCCAAGAAAGGTCCCATTCCCTGAATTCTCTTGCCGTTGCCCGGTGACAACAAGATTTCACCAAGTCACTGCGCCCTTCAAAAAAACAAACATATTTTCCCAAAGTATCAAACTATTTCTTTCAACACAGTACTATATTAACATTTTTCTGTTGATAGCTTGTATGCATGTGTGCTGCTGTTAGTTCAACGTCTGAGTAAAATGCAGCATATTCATCTCTTAACAGCCTGTCACTGTTGACAAAGGCTTTTGGAAAAGGGCAGACTGCGTGAAATCTTTTTTACTGTGCACACATGCAGCACCTGACAGTAACTAGATGATGTGAACTTGATTGTCTTTGTAGGAGGAAGAGTGCCCTGGTTGCACTGACGGCACCTTCAAAGGCACGCGATACTTCACCTGCCCACCGAAGAAAGCCCTGTTTGTGAAGCTCAAGTGCTGCCGGCCTGACTCTCGCTTTCCGTCCCTGCATCACTCCTCCAACCCCATCGAGCGGTGCAACTCCATCGGTGAGGCAGTCAGAGAAAATGGGGATGATTTAGGGTACTTAATTAACAATCAGCCCCAAAATCTTTGTGTTTACGTGTGCACTGTGTGTTTCCATGCAGCATTTGGAGGTTACTTAAGCGAAGTAGTACATGAGAACACACCTCCCCGCACAGAGACTGATGGTCTGGATGTCATGGTGGGAAAAAAGAAGGGCATCCAGGGCCACTATAACTCCTGCTACCTGGATTCTACCCTCTTCTGGTCAGTAATGTTTTAGTCCAGTGTTTCCCACAGGTTGAGAATGTACTTGTGGTGGTGGGTGGGGCGGCATGGCACATTGTGACATGGTATGGCGCATGATGAGCAGGTTCAGAATAAATTAGTCAAACGAAGGTTAATGAGCTCTAATCATGACAAAATATACTCAATATTGACAACAAATAATTTAGAAATAATTTAGAATAGGGCTGGGTATTGTCAAGGACCTCATAATTCAATTCTGTTTGAATTTTTTTTGGGTCACGATTCGATTCCATTCCATATTGATCAATATGCTTTGTTATCAATTCAATAATAAGCGTCGATGACAGAAATACCCAGACAACTTGTTAGAGTGCCTTCTGATATTTGTTAAATAATAATGTGTGCATTACTGGTATTAGTTTAGAGCAAATTGACCCCAGAATGTATTTTTACCATTTCATTATTCTTTAATGAACAAAGAAAAAAACAGAATGCTCTCAAGTGCAGACTAAACTACCAAGAGCTTCTTTGTTGGGCAGAGAAATAAATTTACATGAATCAATAACCCAAAAACACTGATGATTTCTTCACATGCAGCTGACATTAAAACTGAAAGGTTCACTAAATTTGAGGGTACAGTTTTAGCCCTATTTAATTTGCCATTAATGTATGTAGTTTATATGCAAATTAGCCATGTGCTTGCTGTGTGATGACTGTGGACAGAAATGCTGAAACGCCAGTCAGAGATCATCATTACTGGATGGGAATATCGATGTTGGTGCGCAAAAAAACTATTAAAATTATTTAGCTTGTGAACTGTTGTTTTAGAGGAGCCGAACCTTTGTTGTGGAGAGACAACATGTTGTGGGACAAAATGTGACGGAGAGATGATGGAGAAATTATGACGAGTAACATTAAGTAGGACTGAGGGTCTGAGTGGTAGGTCTGACGTTCCTAAGGGGATTTCAGCTGTTGACTGTTTTTAGCTTACTGTAACATAATTGCAAACGTTGGCTGCTCACTCCTTAGCTAGCAGGCAAACAACAGTACCGTTAACATCAGTCCATGCATGCTAAGTTACACAAAACATGCAGTCAGTTTCATCTTCATTTCCATGCATGCTAATGGTAGCTGGTGTTTATATGTCTCGTCCCATAATTAAATTACATCCTCCCTGATCCTGTTTCTATAGACGCGGGGAGAACAGGAGGTCCTTTAACTCAAGCCCTGATGACACCGGGTTTTTTGTAAATCGATTCAAGCGTTTTCTGAATTGATATTGGATTGGAAAAAAATTAATTGCAGTGTGTAAATGAATCTTTTTTTTTACCCAGCCTTACTTGTAAGATAGTGTTAACGTTAACATTAAACACAAAAGTGAACGATTTTAGGCATTTAATGCAGAAACTGCTAAGTGTGGTGCTTTCAGTTTAGGGAAACAAGTTGCTTACCGGTGAAACACCAGCTCGACACTCTGTCTGACATTGTAGGTGCATCAAGTAGGCTCAGTTGATGGGTCCAGAGCTGATGCATGCTGCGTGATGCATGCGTGTGTGACGAGGGTGGATGGTCTGTCTGTAAAATTACATTGTTGATTGGAAAGTTGGATTTTGGATTTTATCTTCCCGGGCGGGTCTCAGTTTACCTGGGCGGGCCGCCCAAGTAGACTGTAGTCTATCAGGTTTTGACCCTTTATGTTAATGTCTCGGGACTTCAGTCATATTGATGCTTCCTCAGCCGGCAGTGCTGTGTTTGCCCAGAGGCAGAGGCTTATTAGTAAACTGTTTGACTTTGCCCACTGGCTGTAACAGAGGGGTGTATTCCTGCTGTGAGCAGGCTGCTGCATAGAGGATCTGTTGTTCCTGCCAACACTGCCAAAGGGCCATTGAACAAAGCAGTCAACCCAAACGAGATTCCATGCCTTGAGTATTGAACAGTGTGAAGTTTTGAATTTTAGATTTAATTTTGACCAATTCCAAAAAAAAAAAAAAAAACCCCAACCAAAAAAACTAATGAATTCGTTTGTGTAGTAAACTCATGCTAAGAGCTTCTGATAGAAGATATTTTTAATCATTGTGCAATAAAATGGAATTAAACTCCATTATTTATATTATGGTGAAGGTTTATAAGAATAACAGCGTTTTTTATTGTAACATAACTCATCATCATGGTTAACCATGACTTATATTGTCACAATAAAATAAAAGGAACATTATTAATAAATGTAATCCCATGGTTGTGTATTTTGCTCTGCAGTTTGTTCTCTTTCAGTTCTGTACTGGACACGGTTCTGCTGAGACCGCGCTCAAAGACTGATGTCGAATATTACAGAGAGACCCAAGAGCTGCTGCGCACAGAGATAGTCAACCCCCTGCGCATGTAAGTCTGACTGGCTATTCAACAGTACTGGTTTATCTAAAAGTACTCTGCTGCAGGTTTGTGGCACTGACTTACATTGAACATTTTTGAATCAGTGTTTTACTAAAAAGCTGCTCTAGACTAGATGCTTACGATTCTCCAGTCTTTTTAATAAAGATTTAAAGTCAGATGTATGAAACACAACAAACCCATGTGGTTTAGCACCTGAAATAAAATTGGTAGCGTTATGTACTTTATCATAACAAGCTTGTAACCAGCTTGTCGTCTGTCCTGTAGACATGGGTATGTTTGTGCCACCAAAGTGATGAAGTTAAGGAGGATCCTGGAGAAAGTAGAAGCTGCCTCTGGGTTTACCTCTGAAGAAAAAGGTGGGGAAATGATGCAGATAAGTTGTTGACTGGCCTGTTAACATTTTTTTTTTGTAGTCATGCTGCTTTCTAGTCCATGTCCCTCTTGAGTATGATAATGGATTTTGATGTGGCGATTATTAAATAAGCTGCTGGGCTGATTAAATAAAGCACAGTCTTGAGGATGAAACCAATAGTTTAGCAACACATTCATGCTTGTTAACTTAACAGTTTTTACAGTATCTGCACTGGTTGGCAGCATTTACACAGGAATGCTCCCTCATGCCACATTTTCATCTTTTACTGCAGATCCTGAAGAGTTCCTTAACATCCTTTTCCATCACATACTGAGGGTTGACCCATTGCTCAAGCTGAGGTAAGAGCAAGTTGTCTTTTAAAAGAATACTAATAATAAAAAAAATAAAATCATGTGCCCAAGGGCAAAATGAGACATATGCAAAATTATTGTTATGACTCAAACAATCTGTTTCATTATTTTGGAAAGGTTGACATTTTTTAATGCTGTAGTTTCTTCTTGTCACATGCAGATGTGTATGGCGTGGCAAAACCAACATTTCTCGTTGCTGCTTACGAGACTGCAAATCTAGTTTCAATACATGACCTCTCAAGCACAGTCTTACAGTTTATCACAGCCTAAATCGGCAACATGCAGATTTACATATTTACATAAAAGTTTCACTTCTGTTGATGTGCTTACCCCGCAGACTCAATGATAGACAGTGCGGTCAGAAGTTTCATCCGTAGAAGTGTTTTGTCAAATGAACAGTACAGAGTTATGCAGTAGTATTCTCAGTTTTATTTCTGTAGTGAGAGTTGTAAAACCATCTTGTGTAACATGACTAATCTGAAACATGTAGCTGGCTTAGAAATTAATATTCAGCAGTTTTAAATCTGTCTTTACAGTTAGTCAGGATGTAGATGTTATAGAAAATGTGTTTGTCATATCTCAAGATGTTTGCAGTAGAAAAATTAATTAAACAAACCTTCATCAGGTTAATTTAATCTAATAAAGCTTTGTTTATGACTGCTGTCAAAGTAAAAATACAAATTCCCAATTTTTGTAAGCTTAAGTAAAATATTTATTCCTGTTACAATGATCACATTACATAGAGAAAAATCTTGATGGTCCAGAAAATTCCTCTGAATTTTTAAAAATAGATCCTTTGACAAACAATGTTGGTCCTTTATTTGGTGTTTCATCGAGGGCACTCAGGATTTCTTGAACAGTTCAGGGTTAGTTCATATATTGATTGAATCATGCATCAGTACATGAGGTACCTCTTGGATTGAAATTGATATAGCTACCGACAGACTGGCCTGAAGTGTTCATAGAATGGAAATGCTACGCAACATTTTTCGGTTTTTCTTTTAAATTCCACTCGTGTTAGCTTCTTCCCATGACTACAGAGGATGTGAATAAAACCTAAGAAGATAAATGAACAGAAAGTTTGTTGCTGTTCTGCAGGTCAGCAGGACAAAAGGTCCAGGACTGTTACTTCTACCAGATCTTCATGGACAAGAAGGACAAGGTTGGAGTTCCCACCATTCAGCAGCTCTTGGAGTGGTCCTTCATTAACAGCGACCTTAAGTTTGCAGAGGTGATTTTTTATTTTATTTTAACATTTATTTTTTAGATCAGTTTGAGTTAAGTTAAAAAACTGATGAAATTGTGGTTTTATTTGTCATATTAAAGTTAGACTAGTAAAGCTGATTCTTGCTCTGTGGCTGTTGGGTGTCATGTTTTGTCATCATGTTATGACATCATCATCCTGACCCTAAGTTTTTTTATACCCTCTTTTTCCAGCCATGTTTAAGAAATAATAACATTATGTTTCCATGAGGTAAATAAATTATTTAAAAAATTTAAATTTTAGTCTTTGATAGTTTAACCTTTTTTTCCAACTAAAGCAGACAACAGACCAACAGATATCGAAATGGAGTGTGAGATATTTGGGTAGATAGAAAAATATGGGAAACATTCTTATTATTCTGTTCACCACTGGATGTCCTTGGAGTCTAAGTCATTTTAAACAAACGATAAAGACATTTTTCATACATTCATTTATCTGAAAATACTCCTGGGGTTCTGTTAGCTTCTCCAGTGTGTCACATAGTGTCACTCATAATTTCCACAGTATCCAGCAATTAGAACCCGTTCAAATCAATCAGAACATTTCCACCATGTACGTCTCCGGCATCTGGCAGAAATACGCAGCAGTTCTATTTTTGCCGGATCACAGAGCCAAGATGCATAAATTCACGCTGATTAGATCGCCGCAAACAGGATGTGGAGCACACAAAGCATCCGTTTCAAAATAAAACACAATGCTCAAACTCCCGTTGGAGAAACATTACCTTGTTTTGAAAATATTAACATCCAATAGCACACGCTACTGTTTTTTTTTTTAAAGTTATCACTCGGTCAAAGGGACACGAGAAGATGGATGAGGAGAAATTAATTATTGAGGTGCAGAACTACACAATTTTATTTGACACCTCACATCCTCACTATAAGGACACAAACAGAAAGGACAAGGCACGGAGCGAAATTGCTGAAGTTCTAGGAGTGGATGGTGAGTTACCTACAAAGTATTTATTACGTATGACTGTTCAATTAATCAGTGCAATTTGTATTAAATACTTGCTAACAACCGTTAGCAATCTGTTTAGAAAAGAAAAAAGTATTTTTGTGAAATGTGTTATTTTCATGACACTTTATAGCTCTGGAAAGCACATAAACATTTGGAAATTAAAGTTCAGGGACTGACACAGTTTTTTTCCTTTTGAGGTGTCCCTGCATTTTTTTCAAGGAGGTTACAGTCGAGGTGGGGGGAAGGGCCTCTCACTTCTTGTGATTGCTACCTGTATCACAGAACTGGATTACTGGTAGTTTACAAACACAAGTTATGTTGTGAGGAATTTGAAGAGAAGAAATAATAATTTAAGAGTAAAAAAGTACATCCCGATTTAATCTCTGTGCACTAATTCACAAATTGTCTATTGTAATATTTTTATTTTAATTACACACACACACTCTCTCTCACACACACACACACACACACACACACACACACATAAAACATTCACAAACATTGAATTTAATGTACTCACCCATGATTGGAACAAAAATTCTTTCTTAAAATCTTTCTGGGACATTATGTTTTTTGTTTTCAGGATATGTTTTGGTGATGAACTGATCAAATGAGATGATAAGAATTTTGTTTAACATGTGGTTTTGGTGTCCTGTGAACTATGAAAATGAAATAAGAACTTGCTTGGAACCACCTAATTGTTTGTATTTCTTAGCGTGAAGCATGTGAGACCTAAACTAAACTGAGTAATTACTGACGGGTTTAATTGCTTGTCTGGAGTCCAATTTGGTTAATTAACGCTAATTATTAATTACAATAGTTAACATTTCTTTTAGGCTTTACGCTATGCTACAAGCTATATCTTGGAAATAAAATTGTGGAAATAAAATTGTAAATATATAATAATTATTTAAAAAAGACATACTTATTTTTGGATCTTTGATTTTAATTTTAGACTCCTATAAAGCAGCTAGACACAACTGACCGAACAGTAGAGTCTGTAGCTTTTTAGAAAATTATGAAAAAGCAGTCTGTATAGGGTCCTCCTCCCGCTTTCCCTCCATGCATGCCTCCACACTCGGCTATGCTCACAACACCATTACTGACTCTAAATAAACACAGGTAGGACACTGATAAAATGTTATTTACAGCTTGTGCTTCTGACTCTTCAACACGACCAAGTAACATGGGAACAGTGGTCCTATGGAACAGTTTGTGCTCATGTTGAGGAAATAAATAAACCTACATGGAATAAATCCACAAGGAAAAAGCTATCAGCTTCTGTCTGGTGCTTGCCTCTTTAGGAAAGCTAAACAAAGTTAACTTCTCATCATTCACCCAAAACACAAAAACACTTAAATGGAACCATCTCGAACAAAGTGCTGTAGTCCGTGATGCAGAGAGCAGAGCACAGCGGTGTCTGAGCAGGGAAGGGGGCAGGGACAGTGTAATTTTACCAATAAATTTTGTTTAAACAGTTAAAACATAGTTGACTATTGTGAGACAAGCCTAAAATTAGTTAAAATTTCTGGTAAAAGCAGTATTTGTTCTGTTCTGTCTGGAATGTTAAAATACAGTTTTAACCATTAAAAACAGCCACAGTGACTGTAATTTTACAGATACATTTTGTTTAAAGCTGGAGTCTACAATCTTGGAGATTTGGGAGTTGCATCTCCTCCAAACTCCTCCCCCTCCCCTCTTTGCTCCGTCCGACTTCATATGCCCTCCCCTCTGAGCTCCGTTTCGCCCCTCCCTCGGAGCCTCCTACCGACACACCTCCTCCTGTAGAAGAACAAGCAGGCAGACCCCAAACAGCGCGCGAGTTTTGAGAGGGGAGTGACATCAGTCGCAATCACAGGTATGACAAACTGTAGTTATTACAATGCATGTTGAAACAAACGTGGCTCTTATTACTCACTACAATGTCCACAGCTGCCAAGCTAATGTATACATATATATAGAGAGAGATAGATATAGATATATATATAGATAGATATAGATAGATAGATAGGTATCTTTTTTTTTTTTAAACGAAAGGTGTTTTGTTTTGTTTTTTTAGTGCATTCAATATGTGCTTGATCCATTGTACCTTATCTCTGCACCGGAGGCGCTGTTGTGCTTTCTTGTATATGGAGTCTGTGTGCTGTGTGAAGGATAGACAGGTGTCAATCTCAGTCCCCAGGTATTTAAAGGACTGGACCTGCTCTACCACCTGCCCCTGGATGCTGAGCGGCTGGAAAAGAGGTGGTGTTGTTACTGCCTTGCTTCTGCCTCCACAGCACCACTCTTTGGTTTTGGTGATGTTCAGCTCGAGTGAGTTCTCACTGAATGTTTTGACCAGGTTGCTGACTGCCTGCTGGTACTGGGACAGAGCATCAGAGCCAGTCATGTGGGCCACCAAGGCCATGTCATCTGCATATTTAAAAAGTGTCATTCCTTCACTGCTGCAGGAGATGTTATTAGTGTATGCAGAGAAGAGGATGGGAGATAAAACACAACCTTGAGGGAGCCCTGTGTTTAAAATCAGTTTGCTAGATTTAAAACCATTCACAAGCACCTGTTGTGGTCTGTCCTGTAAAAAGTTCCTTATCCATAAAACCAGTGTTGGGTGTACCTGAAGGTCTGAGAGGCGGTGCAGCAGGGTGTTCGTGTTTACAGTGTTAAAAGCAGAGGAGAAGTCCATGAATTAAATCCTAGTGTGTGGGTGTGCAGAGTCCAGGTGTTTTGTGACGGTGTCTAAAAGTGTGAGACTTGCATCCTCTACACTACGTCTTGCTCTGTACGCAAACTGGAGTGGGTCCAGTTTGTCGGACAGCATGTCGGACAGCCGGTCACCCACTGCTCTCTCCATGCACTTGCAAAGCACTGAGGTCAAGGCCACTGGTCTGTAGTCCTTCATGTCCTTTGCATGTGCTTTTTTGGGGATAGGGATGATTGTAGACTCCTTCCACTGGTTTGGGATACAGCCAGAATCCAGGAGAAGCTGAAACAGCCTGCTGAGAACTCAACCTAACTGAGTGGAGCTGTCCTTGAGCACCCTGCCTCTGAGCCTGTCAGGGCCAGGGGCTTTGTGTGGGTTGACTCTGTGCAGGATGGAAGTCACCAGCTGTTTGTTAATGATGAAGGTTGATGGAGAGCTCAGGGTTGGGCAGGTCCAGTTGCTTGGTGTGCTGCTGTTGTTGAACCGAGTGAAGAAGCTGTTGAGCTGTTTTGCGAAGGAGGTAGGGTCTGAGCAGTTGACCACTGCAGGTTTGGTGGGTCGGCCCATCATGGTGTTTAATCCCTGCCATGCCTCCCTTGCATTCCCAGAAGTTAATTTCTTCTCCACTTTATCCTTGAAGTGGATCTTGGCCAGCTTGGCCTTCCTGCTGAACTCTTTTTCCAGTTCTCTCACCCTACGTTTGTCTCCTTGTAGGAAAGCCTTTTTCTTTTGAACAAGGCAGTGTTTCATGTCCTTGGTAATCCATTTTTTATTGTTTGGGGGAATAGTTATTTGTCTGGTGGGAGTGACAGTGTCCTCACAAAATAAAATATATGAGGTTAGTGTGTCTGTCGGTGCGTGGAGATCACCACCACAGTCATTAAAAAATAAATCCCAGTCTGTGAGGTCAAAGCAGCCCTGCAGTGTTTCAGTTGCTTCACTATTCCAGACTCTGATAGTTTTGGTTAAGGGGTTGCTGGTTTTCAGCTGTGACCTATATTTGGGCAGTAGCAGGATGACATTATGACCTGAACGGCCAAGTGGTGGGCATGGTTTTGAGATGTATGCATTAGGGATGTTACCATAACACAAGTCCAGTGTGTTCTGCATTCTGGTGGGAGTTGTGACATATTGCTCCAAACTAGGAAGATGTGTGGTGATGTCACACCTGTTAAAATCCCCTAACAGAAACACAGGTTGTTCTCCAGTTTGATTGACAGCTCTGTTATAACTGTCAGCTATGTGCTCAGCAGCCAGATTGAAGTCAGGCCCTGGTACATTGTTACATGCTCCCCCCCTCTTGCTGATCAGCCTGATCCTTTGCTTACTCTGTCTGCCTCTTTCCAACAGGTGTGGCTGTGCAGCAATCAGGGTACCTATAAAGAGGGGGAGGGGACTGCAGCTCACTCTCTTTCCTCACTCTGGCCTGGCAGCAGCAGCAGCAGGAGCTGCTGCAGTAGTAACAAAGATCTTGGTGTGACCTTAGGTAGAGGGGAGAACCCTGTTCCGCCGGCCCCATGTGGGCTGGGCAGTGGTGGCTCCCTTTCTTTAGTTCTTTTTGGCTGGCCCACCAGTATTTAGTTAGTTTGGGAGGTTAGGTTTTTTTTGTATAATTTGGTCTTTTGAGTTGGTCACATTACATATCTACTTTGTTCAATAATAAAACGTGCCTTTTTATTGCAACTCTTGACTCATGTAATTGTGTTTGATCTCATTGGCAATAGCTGATATATGGGATCGTACCATACATAAACTAGGATGACGGTAATTTGGGAAAACTCTCAGGGTAAATAGTGCGGTCTAAAAGACACAGTCAGCTGTCCATAGTGCTTGCAGCTCATGGTCTCTTTCACTTTGAAGTTAGTTGCCCATTTACTGCTGACAGCTATGCAGAGCCCGCCCCCAATCGACAGCCATGTCTCTGTGAAGCAGAAGAGACTGGTTTGTCGGTAATCCATGTCAAACTTTGTGAGTGTGGAAAGTTTCTCCGTTTTGTTCTGGAGCGATCGCACGTTTGACAGCGTTATGGCAGGTAGTGGTAGCCGGCTGCCTCTCCTCCTCAGTCTGTTTCATATCCCTCCTCTGGATCCTTGTTTCCTTCGTATACGCTTTGGTTTATGCTCCTGAAGTAACTCACAAGGTACGTTGTTTGAAAGGAGGGATACTGCTGGCTCCGACTGAAGGCGGCCAAGCTCCAACAGGTATCTCTGTGAATAGGTGAGCATACCTGGGTTGGTGGTGAGAGGCTGCACCAGTCGAGAACAAAGTCCGTTTACGTGCCATGGACTCGCAATCATGGTCCAAAGGCAGGCCACATAAAGTGCAGTTAATATTAGCATCCCGATATAAAAGACAAAACAGTCAAACACACCATAAAAAACAATAAAAACGTCATAAAAACGCACACACACGAGCCGTGTCAGGAGTCGCTCTGGCAGAGTAGTGCCCCCTTATATATCTATCTATATATATCTATCTATATCTATATATCTATATACTGTATATGTATGTACTGTATACTATATCTATATATCTATATATATATCTATATATATATACACACACACACACACACACACACACATATATATATATATAGATATATATATAAGTCACCATATGATACGCATCACAATACACTGCGATACGATACATATTGCGATATACTGCGATATTCAAAATAATTCTTTGAAAATGTAAAACCAGATGCAGGTTACTGTGTTTGATCTGGGCAGTCTTCACACATCACATCTCATTACACTAATAATTTCACAGACAAACTGAATC
>JAQFJA010000001.1:20183374-20194326 GCA_029874485.1 Naso brachycentron
CCCCCCCCCCCCCCCCCCCCCCCCCCCCCCCCCCCCCCCCCCCCCCCCCCCCCCCCCCCCCCCCCCCCCCCCAGTGTATTCTGTATTACATTTGTGCTTATGAAAGACTGCAGAACAAAGAGAGTAAGATGGCACCAATGTCTCTCTTCAGTAACAAAGCACGATTTGTTTAGATTCACATATTCAACAGAGAATATTAAAAGCTGCCAGAAGAAGAGAAAAAAAACCCAATTTCAACATATATTGATTGGAAATGGAGGAATGGGGGTGAACAGTATTTAACTGACTTTTATGACAGTTGTTAAGTCATTTCCTGCAGCAGTGGTTTATGTCTTTGCAATAACCTCCATGAATGATGTAATAAGAGATTATGATACTTCCTCCCTCGTTTATGATCTGTACCTCTTGCTTCAAGTCAACACACTTGTGTGTGTACCCAAGTATCAGGTTAAACCAATATCAGACCAGTACTGGCCTTAAATTTATTATATGGGTCTGCTGGAAGTTGGCCAGTCTGGCCTGGCACAGGCTTATCCGTGACCACTAATACATGGAGATTGTCTGTAAAATGTGCAATTAAATTTGATATTCTTTGCACATTTTATGTATGGTTTAATTTTTCAGTGATTTTCTTTTTTGTAAACTAAGTCCATCCTTATGGGCATAAGCTTTTTCCCTTAGCTGCACAGTCGCAGTCGATCAAAGCATTTTAAAAGGATATTATGATTTTCATATAAATTAAATTAAGGAGTGCGGGGGTGTGTAGCTTTCCAACTTTCAGTGCATACACATCAAAATACACAGTCTATGATCTATGATCCAGTACAAATGTGCTTTAGATCAATACAAAACAATTAGATACACTGCAGTTCAAGCCAATGTAGCTGCAATTTGAACTTGGTATTTTCTTTTTTTGTTTTTTTTGAGGGAAAAAAAAGTTTTTCTTCATTAAAGTTTTAAATATCAAAAGATTAATCAATCTATGCATTCCAAAGCTATTCAACCATCAATTAGCAGTTCGGATGAAGTATACTAGTGCCTTTAGAGGGGTCAGTGTGCTTTAGATGTAGCGTAATGTAAACACCAACATAGCGTCCTTTGCCTTGACTGACCCACAAGGTAACTGCCTGAGCATATTATTCTCTCTTCAGTGAGTTAAGATTTGAATGTGGTGGACACAGCAGTTTGACATCTTTTAATTTGTCCATTTTTTGAAGCAGGTATGTGATTGGAGGAGGTAGTACAGTAAATTAACAAGATATGGTTGAGTCACACACACTAGAAGCACAAGAAGTGCCAAGAAAGTTGTATTGAAAGATCAGCCTTTTTTCCCCCTTCAGTTAATGCAGAATTTGGGTCAGATTTGTGATTCTGTTTTGATATAGTAATATCTCTTCATCAGTTAATCCTTATACCTCTACGCACCAATTTAGAACATGTACATGTGGAAAGACATACAGACACTGGTAAATGCATACAACAAGATGTTTGTAGACGTGCACAGTTGGTAGATGGAGAGTCACATGAAAGATATTTGCAGACTGTCACACACAAGTTAAAAATCCGGATGGCCCCCCCCTTTTTTTTACTTCTCATTCACAATGCCCCAGTGTGTAAGAGGAACAGTTGCCAACACAACATATGCTATTAGCCACGGTCATTAAAAAACAGGGACTAAAACAAGCTATACCAAAACTGAGTTACTTGAGAAGGAGACGTTGGAGCCACTGGTTGATATATGAGGATGTATCACTGTGAAATGCAAAGCGAGTAATGGAATGATCCAAAGTGTGAAATGCAGCAAGCTGTGAACAGACAGGACATAATTTCTAAGAGGCCAAGTAGGATGGAGGCAAAAAAAAAAAAAGACAGTGTCACACATGTCTTAATTCCCTACAACACATGTGAACATGTAACTGTATCATCAAATCCCTCAAATGCCACTGACTGACATGTTTGCAGCCAAGGCCATGCCTGAGAGAAAGAGGTAATAGTAGCCTGCTGTCATCTCCTGTCACTCTCAGAGTCAACTGACAGACACATTCTTCCGAGATGACACAAACCACAGTTGTTGGGGTAAATATAATTAAAAACAACAGCAATTTAGATGTGACAAAATTTGAGCAACATTTACAGTGTTCTGTGAGGGAAAACAAGCATGGAATTCACATCTGTCTGCATCCCAATGAGACGTCCACAACCACTGAAAAGGAAGGCACTAATCTTAGAAATTAAAATAAATTCCATCTGTTCATGTCCTTTGTTGCTTTTTGGTGCCACAGAAGTGTCTGTTCTTGGAAAACTCTTAAGGCTTAATTTGTGGCTTCAAATATCCTCTCTTTGCATGAAAAATGCTTTGAATTTTAACAACAGCTTTTCTAAATTTAACTTACTCTCATTTTCTTTTTGTTGCTTCTCCTAGATGCTGGGTCACACCAGAAGATGACAAGGTGAAATTTATTTAGGTATCTTTATAAAATGTGGTCTCAAGAAGTTTGGTGACACAGTAGCCCATTTTTACCGCAAGGCTGTATTGCTACAACAAAGTGCCTTTTTTGCACTGCCTTTGCTTTTTGAATTGAACAAGAAATGTTGGCATAATGTTGCTACAGTGCGTGATTTTTAGACAGCATGTTGGTGTTGCGAAACATAAAGAAGTGTGACAGGCGAGATGTGTAACAACAGTGTACATGTTGGGCAGCCCTTTCTAAATAATAACAATGGCATAACATGGCAACATGCGTGGTAACAAACACTTACCATGCATGTTACGTGGAAGTTGAACTTGTGGATAAGGACCTTCTAGATCTCATTAGCCTCTTTTACACAGCCAGGTCTGTTTAAACAGCATGGACACGGGGTGGGTAGTCCGAGCTGCACTGCCAATAATCCGCCTTTGGAGGTAGTTTCAGAGCTGAGTCAAAAGTGGAGCCATCGTCGAGCGGCGATTGTGCAAGTGGGAGACCCAGTAAGGTGGGTCGGGGGCAGGCATTTATCTTGACAGAGGAGAAATAAACTCAAAGGATTAAACAGAATTTTGACAGAATGGACATTTATGACTATTTTACTAGGGATGTCCCGATCCCACTTTTTCCACTTACGATCCAATCCCAATACCAGCAGCTTGAGTATCTGCCAATACCAATATCAATCCGATACCAGCGCACTTTTTTTGCTATCTGCCGATACCGATATCAGTCCGATAGCAGTGCTGTTTTCTTTCTCTCTATTACTGATATCAGTCTGAATGATATAACTTTCCACCCTGAGACTGATTTTCTCTCAAGCCCATCCTCCTTATACTGG
This sequence comes from Naso brachycentron, assembly GCA_029874485.1. Classification (NCBI taxonomy): domain Eukaryota; kingdom Metazoa; phylum Chordata; class Actinopteri; order Acanthuriformes; family Acanthuridae; genus Naso; species Naso brachycentron. The sequence continues at coordinate 20,186,681 of JAQFJA010000001.1, forward strand.
TACAGTGTTTACCACAGGTGACAAGTACCCAGTACCCAAATGGAAACTCGTAGGACATGGGTCTGACAAAAAGAATCTAGTGCAGGGACCCTGCAGACCTGTCCTGCTCTTAACTGAGAGTGTTTCACAGAAAGGAAAGCCTCATAAGCCTCCTACATTTCAACCTCACAAAAACAACTACTGGCTAAAGAAAGTGAAAAGAAACAGGTTACAGTCGATATTAGCATTTTACTTTCTTTGACAAAACCTACCAGCTGACCTTGATGATGTCAGCCATTTTATCATCCTGTTGATTAATCCCTCTTTCAATTCAGGTCCAAATTTGCTGTTGCGGATTTAAGAACGCACCCAAGCAATGAACAAGCTGATTGCACATAAAGTCAAAAGCTTGGTGATGTTGCAGCATGTGCATGTGTGTGTGTAAAAGTGTGGGTCAAAGACCTTTAGGAATGCCGCACAGCTCCAGCCTTTTGTGCGAACTTGCTCCCATGCCAGGACAAGGGCCCTCTCTTTAATCCATACTGATTTGGTAAACACTGATGGTAAGATCTAAATCTGTTGTTTTCTCCTCCAAAGAAAAAGTGTATTTCTTTGGAGATGTCTTGAAGCAGATGGAAATGTGGAGGGATAAATTTAATCTGACTAAGGCTCATGCTTTGATTGGACCCCAGATTAGGATTGCAGCCTAGTATTTTCAATAATTATTCTCTAGTTGAATTAAACGCATCCTCTTAACACGAAAAACATACGCTTGCCGTGCATGTCTGCCCGAACATCTGTAGGATCACTGCTTTTAATCTCAAAATATTTATTAAGCATAGGGAGAGCTCAGCATGTGCAGATAAGGGAGCACATTCAGTTTACAGTAGCTGCAATTAATCAGTGTTGAGAAAAATTTTGCATGATTTACACCCAAAATCTCATTTTAACTTTGTTTCTCCTGCTTTCTACTGGCAGACTGCATGAAACAAAGGACAGGATAATTATGTTACAGCTTTCTTTGCAACATTCACTCGACTGAATTCATCCTAAAGAAAGCCATCTCCTCTCCTCCCTGCTGTCAGCTGAACAATACCCTGGAAACTTTACCTCTTGGCTTGCCTGCTCCTCACGGTCCCATATCAAACATGTATTGTTTTTCTTCTTTTTTGTCTCAGTGACAATGTAGCGACTGAGCTTGTTTGCTAATTGATGGCAAAGTGGTGGGGCATTCATCCTCAAACTCCTCTGTTTGTAGGTGTGGAGCCTTGTAGCCCGCCTTCCTGTTGTGAATTAGGGCCGCTTACCCAGCCCGTTTAAGCCCCATTGTTCTTTTTATCACTGACCATTTTAATAAATCTCAGGTGGTAATCTCCCTGTGCCGCCCACCAGACACTCTTTAAGTTGCGTGTAAAAACAGTTACCTGTCACAACAATGGCCTCGTCGGCTGACTTTATCTGACGAGTGTTGACAAAGAAGGCAGCTGCCCAGCTGGACATAAGGTCAAGCTTAATACTACCTGACCCCCCTCCTCCTTTCTCGCTTCTTTAAGGGAGCTAGTAAAAGAGGGAGAAGGAGCAGGAAGGGCTGAGTTGGGTTGAGAGGGGGGATTCAGTGCGTCTTCTTCCTCAGATTTTATCGGGACAGTGTAGGACCTGTTCTCTGCTTATATCTGTGGAACTGACAGTGTAATTCACTGTGTTTGTGTGTGTGTGTGTGTACATGGTTTAATAAAGGGCAAAAAAAAAGCTCAGAGCGGCAATGAGGCAATGAAAAAAAGAAGAGAAAGATTAAAAAAGCATATGTTTTAGAAGTCATTAAGAGGGACTCAGTAGAGCCTGCTGTGGACTTGATTTACACAGGGCGGTAAGCCGCTGGTGGGTGTAAATAATGTATTAATTTTTAAAGAGATTTTTTTTTCCTCTCTCTTCCTTTAACGATAAAAAATCTCCATCTGGTCAAGTGTGAAGTAGGACAGAGCTAGATTAGAGAAGGTTCTGTGTTATCTTATCTGAGCATAGGCTTAATGTCTGCACAATCAATGCTCTTCCAACAAGTGGTTCATTAAAACAGAATGGGAATGTTTAATTCCATGTACAACAAATGTGCACTGGCACAAAAAAAAAAAACAAAAACCAAAAAAAAACCCCCCCAAAAAAACGGACTAGAGGGATGATCAAAGCACAACTTGCGATATGGAATCTTATTACTGTCATGAGTCATTTTATTACTGTCATTTTTTCATACCACATTTGATTTTTGATTTTAAGGATTTGTTTCAAACACGTTTTTCTTTCAAACAAAATTAATTTCCCTACTGGAAAGAAGGGGCAAACCTAGCTTTAACCAAACTAAACACTTTTTAAATAAAGGTTTTAACAAACAAAGATGAATCTCCCAATTTAGGATTAACAAAGTGCCATTCTAACTTTCACCAAACTTATTAAAAAACAAGAGCCCACAGCTGAGAGAGAGCTGTAGGCTATTTATCCTAGTTAAAGGGGAAAATCGATTTTCGCGATTTTCATTTTTTAACATTGTCTAAGCAAATTAATTCAAATTTCGATTTAAAATCGATTTATTGCCCAGCCCACCCTAGTCTGGTGATTTTCTTTATTTTTCTTATTGTCTTTAAAACCTGTGGAAAGACTAAAAAAACCCCACAATGAATTGTTCCCCCTTTATTATTCATCTCAGTTCAAACTGGACTTAAAAGAGAAACAAAATAAAATGTGAGCCAGAGTGAACAGCTGTTGCGGAGCTGCTTCCCAACGAGTCTCATGCTACAGCTAAAATTAACCTGTCTTAAATACTCTTTCTGCTCTCTAGCCAAATAGCTGACAACTTAATTTCTTAGTAAGCAACTTTTATCAACTAGTACAATTCCACCATACTCTTAAGCTCACACAGACACCAGGTCAGACTTAAAAAAATAATTAATGCAGGTGTCTGTATTGATGTTCTAGCCTGTTATAGATCTGTTTGTCAAAAGTAGTTTAAAAACAGATCTGACTTGCCATTAGCTTCTATCAGCAGTCGTGGCGTCTCATGACGGCCTCAGGTTTTACTGGCAATGAACTGCTTTGACACAGGACCTTCTTTATTTACCATCCCATCATTAATCTATGCGAGCACCAACATCCAGCAGGACAACAGGGACAACGGCACAACAGCCAGCCACATCCTGTCCCATTTGTCCATCGCTCAAATGACCTTGGCCCTAATCATTCAACCTCATTTCTATAATTCATGAAGGTCCTCCGGCTTTGCTCTCACACCGCTGCCAGCCTCGATAAAGGAGTGCAGAGTTATAAAGCCGTTTGGTGCCAATATCTCAACATGCTCAGAATCGCAATAGCTTGGTTCAGTCTCCATTCATCACATGGACGAGGCGAGGTCTGCCATGATATTACCCAAATATTTTTAAAACTTTGAAGCTCCTGCTCTCATAAATTAGGAGCAAATCACTGGCGATGCCACTGCATGGGGAGAATGTATGAGCTTCTGTAGCTGGAGAGTAATTACACACTTAAAGAGGAAGCGTGGCTGAGCATTTAGCCATGAAGAGAGTGGACAGAACATATAAAGAAAAACTGACAAACGCAGGGAACGATTTGCCCTTCTTGTTATTATAGCTCCGATGGTATTAACGGGGACAAGGGTAATGATTTTTTTTATTATACCGTTTTGATTGCCATTTTCTTTGGCTGTCTGGGAAAAACTGAGTGAGGATAAGTGGATGAGTAATGTGTCTCTCCTTTCCCGCAACATGTACTGTTGAAATGCCCTGAGGCAAACCACTAAACCCCCACTAGGAGACAGAGGACAGTGCAGAACTGGGAGTTGTGAATTCAGGGTTTTGCTAAAAGGGAGCCAACAAACCTCCTCTTTATGAGTAAACGTTTAAAAGGAAAAAAATTACATATTGTTATTTCACTGGGTCAGACCAACCTGGATGGGGAAGCATTAGCGGAGATGGAAAGACCAAACATCTGTTGTTAAATGCAAGCAGGCTGCAGTGTGACATGTTTGCAGTCTCCTCTTCAGATATTTGGCCTACAGTGATCCACTTCAAACACTTGGCTTATGTTGCTCTCTCTCTCTCTCTCCTGCTCAGACTCTTTCTTGCTTTCTCATTTTAACGTTCTCAGTCTCAGCTGAGCTGCAATGAGTGATACCCTCTTCTCCTTGGCTCTTTCCTTCAACTCTGTAAGCTGTTTTATTTATTCTCTGCTTCTGTTTCCCTCTCCTGTGTGCCTTCACTCCTCACTGTCACCATCCCTCCCTTGCTGTCCTTTCTCTATGTATTAGCATTGCTGAGCTTGCGTGCATGGCGATGATGAGATTTGATCCCCTACGCTGGATGATCCTCACCTGATATCCCACGTCAGGCAGATTCTTAAGCAGGTTAACTTCTTGGTCTTAAGAGGAAAGCACACATGGCTTCATTTTTCAGCTCTTGAATTCAATGTGACAAGAGCTAAGCCGGCACTAAAATTATGCAATGTGCCCATCAAACTAAGGACTAATTGACAGCATGCTACTCTACAGGGTTCATGTCGTGTTTTTGCACAGAATTTGACTTAAGCATTGTGAGAGTGGTCTAACAAAAAAAGAAAAAATTCTAAAAGAAAAAACGGCAGCAGTTAAATTTATCCATTTCCTGGATCAGATCCTTGCTAAGGGGACTGGGGCCACCTTCCAGGAACCAGGAGTGGGTGCTGTGTGAGGTTGGTGAAGAATAGGCAGTGATAATTGATGGGACATCTGTTGAACTGCAGGTGTCTGTTACTTCACTCCTCCTCTCATGAGAGTTAACAGATGACTTCACCCAGTGACACTTTGCTATTTAAAGCAACAGCACAAGTATAGATAAAATGTGTGAAAGAAGTTACAAATGTATAACATTACTCTTCAGGACAACTAGAGTAAAACAAAATAAACTTTGATTATAAGCAAATGAGACATTATGTGAGACATTATGTAACAGTAGAGCATTATTTACAAAGCAAGTCATACTGTTTACAAGACTCTACATATAAGCATACATTCAGCTTCGGCTGTAGTTTTTTTAGTGCTTGATCAATTATTTGGCCTCTTGACAAAAATAATATTGTTGGAAATGATCAGACAGCAAAATAATGCCTCGAAATCATCAAGCACAATAAAGTTTTCATTTGAAGACAATGTGCAACAGCAACAACAATGAAACTACAACCAGAAAATGTTTATTTTTTCTTGATAAATTGTTTTCCAACAGTTGTATCAACTAATGGTTTTGGCTCTCCATTCAGTGCTGAAGTACCAGCTTTGGATATCGGGAATTCATACCACATCAAACGCTGCCTGCTACCTTATGATGGTTGACAGATTTGACGTAACATCATAAGCTCAGACAAACAGCTTTAATGCCCTCATCATGACTTCAGAGGAAAGGCATCAGCAGTCCTTACATGAGAATGAACCTCAACACAGCTACATTAACCCACAGATGAAGAAGAAGACATTTTTTTTTTTTTTTTTTTTTTGGAAATACAGCTGGCAGGCAACTTAAAAGGGCCATTAGACTGCTCTTGTAATTGTTGAAAGATAAGAGAACAGAGAACGGGGAAAAATGCAACCAGGACAGAGACGGGAGGGCGGGGGCGGGGACGGGCTGGTGGGGCATTCTTCAAAGCAATATCAGTTTTGCCATTAATTCAATTTGAATTGATTTTCCTCCCTCACACACACTAAGAAACAGATGCTACGATGCTTTTCTTAAGAGTGTCTCCAAACATAAAGTAGGAGAAAAAGATACAGAGTGGGAGGGAAAAGGGGAGAAAGATAGCACAAGAAGCAAAGAGAGACAGAGAAAGGGAGAGCACGGAGTTCAACATCTCTTTGATTGCTATCTTGGGGCTACAGTGAGCAATTACTGGCTGGAACCTTTAAAGAAGCTGATTAGAGGCAGTCAGAGACTGCGAAGCGGACAGAAAGACCTGGTCTCAGGTACCACTCAGCTGTCTGCGGGCCATCTTACCACGACGTACGACATCACAGCTACCAGCATAGCACCTCAAAAAGACACTACAACTACCACATGCTTCAGTGAAGCTGCTCGGTAGCAAGTGGTGGATATTAGATGTCTATATCTTGGCTGATGTGGCAAAGGGAGGGCATTCAATGAACTGATTGAGGTCGCTTCAGTATCTTACAGGACAGACTCTTAACCCAGCAGACCACACGCCTCAGACATCCTCCTGTTCCAGTCCTTTGGTTTCATCTTTCATTGTCGCTGGAAGTCAAAGGAGGCGCACAGAGAGGTAAGGTGTTGGAGAGAGAAATGGTGAGAGAAGGAAAGAGTTGGGGAAGGGGCAGATCATTTGTTTCCAGTTTTCTCACAGCTCCAGGCCTGGCTCTCCCACTTCTGTTGATTTACGGCCTTTCTCAGCACAACCACATCTAAGAGAAGAATAATTAGAAGGCTCTAAAACTGTGCAGTTTAGGGCTGTTGTAATGAAATTTGTTGGCCTGCAGTTGTGTTTGTGAAGTGGAGTCAGGGATGAGGGGTGGACGGGGGCGACAGAGAGGATGTAGGTGAGTGTCTCTGCTTCCAAGTAGTCATGTACAATCGCAAGAGAGCAAATGTGCAAAATTGCATGCAGACCCGTACACACAAACTCTCAGATATCAGGCTCTGTTTCCCACAAACTCTGATCCAGCTTGTTCAGAGAGCTTTGCAGCGCCTTTACAAGATCATTTTATTCCTACCAACTCCTTGTTATGGTGATTAAATATATCCCCAGTGCAAGGCATCAATTACTGGGCAGTGGAGCACCACAAAGGGGCCTGGCTGGAAGCTGGGGCTGGGGAGGGGTCTTGCTTGCCTGGCTGGCTTGGCGGCTGCTGTCCTGGCTGCGATGTATGAGACGGAGGAGTTCCAGGCCTCGTCAGTCCCCAGCCCAGCTCCAGAGGAGAGCAGAGAAGTGCTGCGGGGCCTGGCTGAGGGGAGCCCTGGCTGGGCGAGCAAGCAGCTGCCTCCCTGGCTCCCACTGAACGATGGAGCTCCTGAGGGAAGCCAGAACACCCCCACCCCACTTCATTTGTCTCTCTCTCTCTCTCTGTCTCTCTCAGCTCTGAGGTTAGCCGCTCAGATGCAGGTTCTCTAAACAATACAGCCTTCCCATAAACAACAGCAGCTAATCTCTTGCACTGGCCAAAGTGAAAAATATAAATTGAATCACTAATGGAGGTGAAAAAAGCTTGAAGAATGATGTGGCGCTTAACCCATCTTTTTATTTTGTGGAATTACTTAACCTTCCTCAAAGTAAAATGACTATGTCAGGCTTCTACCACAAAGATAAGTGAGACAAGAAACACAACAAAAGAATAACTGCTATTACCGTCATCTACAAACAACTATAATCTGGTCTATGCCATCAGCCCTAAAGCTATTTCCATTTATCCTGGGTGCAGAGGTTTTTGTGAATGTGTTACGGCCCTTGACTACAACTTCAACAACATACATCAGTGAGACTCTGCAGTTTCTGTGCAGTCTACTGCTATTCCCTATATTCAACACAAATAACACACACACACACACACACACACACACACACACACAGTAAGATACATATATAGGTCTTTGTGTTGACATCCATTTCTAAAGTTTCCAGTAATTTAA
>JAQFJA010000001.1:20250853-20264047 GCA_029874485.1 Naso brachycentron
TATAAATAATCATACCTCTGTCCTCAACTTTAATTTAAAAGTCTAAACACAATAATTCTACAGTCCTAGGATTATTTAAGACAGCACAATGCAGGCATTGCGCTTGCTGTGAATAGAAGCATCTGCACAATGGCAAACAGAAATGTGCTGCAACTATTAGATTTTGCTGGTGTTAACTGGGGGTAACCAGCAGAACAGACGGATATTGACTGTGGGTCAGAGTACGTGGCCCAAGAGCAGAAGTCCAGCTCCCACCTGGGGTTAGGATGGTCAGACCCCATGTGCCTCTGTGCTGGGTAAATAATCCAATTATAGCTGCTCAGCATCAGATTGATGTGAAACTGATTCATTCATCATGTGAACTGACAGGCGGGGCTTGACGGCTGCAGCCTACTACATCCTTGTACGGCCCTTTCTCTTCTTCTTTCCCTAAACACAAACACAACATTTCTGACAAGTCATGAGGAGAATCCAAGGGGCCCATCTGCTGCTCAAGCTTTATAATGAGCTACTGACCAAACCAAGGTTTGGAGAAGACCACTGTTATTATCAGGATACACTGATCTGTCATTTCTGTTTTAATTTGGGACCTTGTGTGGTTAAAAAAAAACAAACTACTAGACCATTTGAATTTCGTCACTCTTGGAACTGCTGCTGCTAAATCAAACATATCTAAGTTCTAACCTATTATGTTCTTAACCAGTACCAAAACAACATGATTTTCTGCGTTGCCATCAATTTCAAAAGCTCAATCAGACAGGCTGTCGAAAGTTCATTCTCAGAATGAATGTTGAGTGATTCATGATGACAGGAAGGACAAATCATTAGTATAAAGTCAATAGTAAAACAAAATGCTCTAAATACCTGCAGCTCCTTTTGAACACACTGCTTATGGAAAAGTGCATAATGTTTCAGTGTTTGCAGGCATGCTGCCACTGATGTCTGAAAATAATATGCAGTGCTTTTCTTACACATTTAGATGTTTGCCTTAGGGTTTGTGAGATTCAGCATGTGACTGACAGCAGATTGATGCTGCTACTGTGCTACACTGACAATGCTTGACAATGACAACTCAGTGAATAATCACTTCTGTTATGCATATGACAGTGCAGTGGAGAGTTAGCCAAATTCACAATGGGCATTATTAACAACCATATTCACGATTAGCACAAAGAAACAAGCATGACTGCTTTCTTGTGCTCTATTTGACTTGGATTAATTCTCCGAATCTATGAAGTGTTGGCTCCCATGAGCATTGAAGAGAACCAGATTTTTAAGAAGTTTCAAAGATAATACACATTGTAACTTTAAGTCCTGATGTCTTCTGTTACTGTGAATCTAAAGTGGAGCATGAGATTGAAAGCAAGACTGGCACAGTGACCAAATTTATTCAGTGTTGTACCTGACTGTAACAGTGAAGAAATAACTGAGCCTAAAGGTGAATTTCTTGATTTACTAGTTTATTTATGCTCCAACCTCTCATCCACAGTCATGACCTTTGGGTGGTGACCAAAAGAATACGACTTAAGAGTTTCCTTCATTTGGTGTTTCAGCTAAGATTCATGGACAAAGTGAGCAGTGAGGATATGTGAAAGGAGGTCTGGTTATTAAAACTGCTCCTTTGAGCAACAGGTTTTTCAGAGTTTTTTTTAATGAAACAATGTGTAATACATGGCCAGAATTTATGTTTAAAATATTCAAAAAATTAATTAACATTATCAGAATGTGAATAAGTATTTGTTCTAACATTATGTCAATATGCTAACTAGCTAGGCCCACCTGTCCTGTCTGACATTTAGGCCTAGTTTACACAGCGCAAGTTTTCACATCAAACGAAACACTTTTGTTGAGGTACAGCCTTTCTTTTACATGACAATGGCGTGCTGGCGCCCCTAAAAACCGCACACTGAAAACGCTGTGACGTCATAGCCCACTTCGCCCATGTGCATTACATTCTCATTACATGCACAAGTGGGAGACAACAACAACAATTACCTCGCTGTGTTTGTGCTTCTGAGTCTGATGAGTTTAATAAGGCTTCTCCATCAAAGTGTAGATTTGTTGCAGCACTATTATGACCAGCGCCGACGTATGGTTATGCACCCAGTAACATTAACCAATCCCCTGCTATCTTGGCAAATGGAGTGCCTGTAAATGCTGAGGTGATGCTAATGCTAATGCTAGCGCAAGTCAATGCATTCCACTCTAGCGACTACCAAACTCTGATTAAACACTCCACAGTGCACCGTAAGCAGGTCGAATGTGACGACAGTCTATTTTGGTGCATTTAAGGGTTTGTAACATAATTTAACAAATCTACGGCTGAATTTCTTTAATTTGGTGGCTGCTAAGGGCTTAGCAGCACAAAGAAGTTAGCAACTTCGGCAGCTCCAGTGGTTTGTCATTACAAACTTACACCGCCAACTACTGGCCCAGCATGCTTACTACAGCGCTTTCGGTTGTTTGTGTAAACACAGACACATTTTGAAGACGCAAAGAAAAGACCTTTCCGTTTTTTGTATGGCTGCTCCCATATAAATGCGGCCTTAAATGCCTTGTTAACTCATTGTTAAAAAATTTCATTAAAACTTGACAGAAAGAAAAGAAAACTCACCAAAACCATCTTGTTTTATTTTTTCTTTCCACTGTTCCAATAATTACCAACATTGGTTTGGTTTAAATAAACCGTTTTTCACAGGGTAGACGTGATAATCCCTGCTGGTGATGCCTGACCACCCTCTTGCTCCTCTCCTGCTTAACGCTTTTCTTGTCCCCGCTTGCCTGGTCCCAGGAATCAGAGTCCTGGTCAGAGTCACTGTCATTCTGTTCAGTTCCAGTCTGGTTCGCTGGGAGGCTGCATGGCTCAGCAGTGGCAGGAAAATTACTGAAAATTAGTAACTAGTTGCAGTTACTAAATACTAATCAGTATTAGTATTTTGGTTGTCCATTTAAAATGGATTAGTACTGGATGTTGTCGCCTTTACCTACTGACTGTTAGCTGCTCGTCACTCTGCCGAGTGCGACATGTCTAACAACAAATGACTCTTGTTGCATTATTTCTGTTGTTAAACGCGACACTTATATCTGGGACCTGGAACACAACCATGAATGGAGAGTGTGCAAAAGGTATATATTATTGATTATACTCATAAGAAATGGTGTTAGGACATGATAATGTGACTTCACACATTAAGTGCTGATTCATGTGTTAAAATTCATGTGTTAAAACCCGACCAGTGGGACTCTATGGGACTCTATTTACAGCATGAGATTCAGTGCTAAGAGCTCCTGGTCAGGGCAGATCCAGTCAGCTAACAGAGCCCCTAGCTACACGGCTAACTGAGCTAACAAGGTAACAGCAGCTACAAGCTACATCCAAAGAGAGCTTCAGCAAAGAGTATACTGAGAAGCAGTTAGAATGTGTCTTTGGTGATATAACTCCAATCTTTTTTACACATTGCTCCTTTAAATTTGTGTCAAATAGCAAGATATTTTATTAGATGTTGCATGGGCTAATGCATTTTGATGAGTTATGTTGGCAAAAGCATGTCCAAAAATAATAAGCAGTTAATTAACTGAGCAGTGTGTCTACACAACACTTTGGCCAAGAGAAGGAGAGATTGAAGTCTGCAGCACAAGTTCATGCTACAGAAGAAATAAACTCTTTTGATTTGACCCCAAGAATATTATTACAGTTCTAATGTGGGGCAAACTTCACAACCTACAACTAGTAAGGCTCTTCAAATTTAAGGATTCCTTATAGCTTGTAATTTGTGTACTTTTGTATTTTAGGAAGTAATTAAGGCCAGACAACAAAATTTTTAGTCTAGTTTGAATGATTCATGACTATCAAACACCTCTCAGTTATTCTAATTCAGTTTGTTGCTCAGTTGAAAAACACAAGTTTGCAACAACTGGTTTGGCAAATTTGATTACTTCTTTGGGGACAGAATTGGGTGTGGTCTTCCATCAGCGATCTGGTCAGCTGTGTAGCACTGCCACTAAAAGAGGTAATCATCTCAGACCACCTCAGTTTTTATTATTTTTTTCCCAAGCAGACGCCTGTAGCCCCTCAAACAGCTGTCTGCCATTGTGGTGTATCACACTAAACTGATTATAAAACCGTGCAGCAATCAGCAACAACAAAAAGGAGTCTGATATACATAATTGTAATCAAGTTTGACAACAATGTCAAATAAAAGAGCCTGAATAAATCAGGATCCGGCGGTCTGCATCCTCTGGGGCTCCAGCAAGACAAGCTGTAGGGCTATCAAGGGGCTTCACTGAGCCCAAAGGGGCAGGAGAAAAAGAAATGTTTGGTTAGCGACACTGGCTTCCACAGAGGGACTTCTGCATTACATTCAAGTCCCTACACACACATACAACAGTATCTGCTGAGGGACTGGAGCGTGTAATGAGAGCCAAAGTAAAGAGGCACTTAAAGTGTGGCCCCAGCACCTACAAAGGGTTCCTCAGTGTGGTGTATATAATAGGGCCTGACCGTGTAACCCCTCTAACCCAGCCCACCCCAACATCTGTGTTATTAATGTAACAGTGTCATGCATCGGCTGTGACTTGGGCTCACACTGCCAAACACATATTTAACTTTGCTCCATTCTTTATAACAGATGAACTGGTCAGAAAATGATTTCACAAAAAGATTACAACCATTTCATGGTATTGTTGTTGAATGACTTATTTTGTATTCAAACAGAGCGTAAGTGAACGTTTTTATTTCCCACAAAAGAACATGGGGACACTGAAATGTATCTCTGCCATGCCATAAGTGACACGCCATTGTCCTGTGGCTGTTAGAGCGTTATCCTGCCTGTTTTTATTGTTTGTCATCTTTCTGGAGCTGACATCAACCTCATGGTCCTGTAAATCATGTCACTTAAAGTGCCAATGGAAACACAGGCTGTTGATACGGCTTGATTGGTGCCGCGAGGGGAGGGGAAGGGAATAAGGGCAATGAGACCTGTGGATTCTCCAAGATATCTCTTCCCAATGCCTCATGGACCATTAACTGCCTATCAAAGACCCAACAGGCTCCCCACACTGATCTGCTATCAGTGTAATGGGGACACATTCAATCACATGCAGTTCTCTGAGCAAACCTGCTAACATTGGTCTTGAAGGTATGAAGGGAGTTACTGAGCTGTAATTTCAAATACTAAGTGTTAGTTTCTTGTAAAACTTGTATGTGTAATTAGCATAATGTAGGGTTGTAACGATTCACTCTACTCAAGATGCAATGTCATTCACGATTATTCAGGATTGTTTTTATCAGAGATTTAAAACAAATTATGACAAAAAAAATTGTTTAATTATTTCACAGACAAAAAGGACAAAAAATTGTAATTTTATGATCTTTTCTTTATCAAATGAAATAATCCCTTTTGATTTGTGATGTGGGGAGGTTATAAACTTTGCAAAAATGAGAGACAGTTTTCTCTGATGGGTGAGCTGAGTGACTACACACCGGTGAGTTAAGAGCTTTAGATGTTATTGCTGCCCTTCACTTGCTGCTACACATTGTCCAGTGACATCGTCGTATGTAGCGTCAGCACTCCCTGCCATTTAAAATATGTATCAGGATTTTTAACATCTCAGCCGACTTGAGTCGTCACTATTGTCATCGATTTTTAACTATCTTGCGATGAATCGTAACATCTCTAGCATAATGTGACAAATATTTAGGCTATAACGGTTTTAAAAACACTTTTGTACCTGACTCTATAGAGCTTTAAAATAATGCTGCTTAAGGCTGCAGGGAGTGTGCAATCGTTTCATGGTGTTTCACCACAGAGTGTGTGCAGTATTGTGGTATGTGCAAGATTCTGTGATGTGCAATAGTGGACTGTGTTTTTTATTCTTGTGGTATGTATATGTTGAGGCATTTATGTGTGTGGCATCTTAGTCCAAGACAAATTTTCCAATGGGGACAATAAAGTGTATCGTTATTGTATCGTATAATTCCTACTATTTTTATTTATTTATTATGAGTTCAAAATAGAGTAAAAACATGCTTGATGTGGGATAAAAAAGTGGCAATATTTCCTAAATTTATCAAATTCAAGGTAGGCATGATGCAGTCTGTCAGACAAGCACCTTTGTGGGTATCAGCTGCTGTGTAGGTTACAAAAACTCTCATAAATTGTATTTGCCATTCTTAGAGCCAGAAGACGAGGAAAAACCATTCCATTGTGAGATCACATTAACAGTGTTCTGCATTATATATAATTACCATGTTTATTGGATTTTTATTTTCACAATGACAAAAGGGCCATCTGCCTTCAGCAGCTCTCTCGTGTGAAACATATAGAGGAGCTGATCAAAGCTTCCTCACTCCCCCAGTCAAGCTCTAGCTCACTATCCTCTATCCAAGTCAGCTTTACAACCATTATGCTGATTTCTTACTGTTTGTGCAAAAATTATTCATTTCAAGGAGAAATTATGCCTTAACATTTGCCAACTTCTATTTTTTGTTGTCTTTCTACATATTATGTTGCTATTTATGTGTTAAGTATGTTTTGTGATGTTTTGTGCTACAAAATTTTAACAGCTATGAGAGGAATGAATCATATTTTAGTATTCACAAAAAATTGTTTTGTTTTTTTCCTTTCTTTTTTTAAAGATTCTTGGTTTTCAACCTCAATGATAGATAATAGACCACCTTAGCTTCAGAAACCAAATCACCCATTTGACACAAATACAGCTTTGGGTGGGTAGGGAATGATGACAGATTTTTTTTTTATGCATTGTTTACCCAGTTGGTAGTAAGACACCTTATCAATTGTTCCATTACCTCACATGTAATGATGTGGATAACAGTATTTTAACACTCATCTCAGCTTGGGCCTGTCTGGGAGACACGTTAGACAAGACACACAAAATCAATGATAAGAACACTTCAAAGTTTGCTCGGGAGCTGTCAGGAAACCTGGGTCAAATTGGAGTTGTAAGCATTTGTTTTATCCCACTCCAAGCCTCAGATGGGCGGAGTTTGGCACATTTGAGTGATTCAGCAAGTGTCAGATATGTTACCAACCTATTGGGGTACTAGGCTTACATTTCAATGTTTACTTGAGATTTGTTTTTCGTCTCAGTCTTTATACTAATGGGAAACTGAATTTTTCTGCGAGCACATTTACAACATCATGAGCATTTGAAGAAATATATGAATCAGATACTCTATTGTTGGTAACAAAATTATTGTAAACAGTATTTCATGTAAAGTTAAAAACGATTACATGTTGTTACAGAGCATAAATGCCAACCTCCCTTGTCTGAACTGGTTCATCTGTGTCATTGTTGAGCTCCTCAACACAGAAAGGTGAGAGGCCTGTTAAAAGACGCTCTGCTGGGAACAAGGAAAGTGGAGAGACTGCCTCTTTCTCCCTCTTACTGGGATCGTATTTCTGAGGGTTATCAAGCGGCTCATTTAAATGAGGGCTGGTCACAGCAGGAACCAGCTGAACAAAGTTACTATTACCAGCGCCTCTCCTGTGCTGCTCTCACTCTCCCCTAATTGGGTTTGACTGCATTTGTTTAAATCCACAGTGGAAGAAAGAGAGAGGAGGGTGGAGGGGTTGCAGTGAAACTGAAGTGTGTCAGTTTGTCCAGACACGGTGGCACTTTAGAAAAAAGGGCTACCACTCCCTGGGCTTATTAAACAAAGGTTGGGGGTATGATGCTTGGTGGGTCACAGAGCAGGCCTAGTGCTGGAACAAGCCAATCCTGGTCTCTGCTTGCACATGCACAATCACCTCTGGTGGTCCCAGCTCATTTCCTCCATCAGCGGGAGCACTTACACTCTGTGTACGGTGGTGCATGGACACCCACATAGGCATGAGACACATGGACATGTACACAAACACTCCTAATCCATAACCACTCTCAGAGTTACAGAGTCACTTGTTTAGTGCTGAGCTCTAAGGTACATGTAGATGTCGTGCAGCTCTTGTGACAGCAAGACTTTGATTTGAAGTACAACATTTGACAGCAGTCAAGAGAACCTTCGAGGGCATGAAAAGCTCAATATGTCTGAATCAGCAGCTTTTTTCCCCCAAGGACAACACTGACCCTTTCACATATACTAAAACTTAGGTACTGCTATTCAACACAGTTACCCTCTCCGACACACTGCAAAGTCAGAGGATGCTGACGATCAACAAAGAGCGTTCTGAGCAAGCGGGGACAAAGCCGATCAAATGCTGTTTAAATGTCAGCCATCCAGAGTTCCAAGTCCACATAAACAAAGACAAATGATAACTTTAATGGCCCGCTACTTTTTCAAGCATGTTTTTCCCCTCTTGACCACACTTTGCCTCGCATCACGCTAAAAAGGGATTCCTTGTAAATTTTATTGCAGCAGTGTCAAAAAGACTCCCATCGAAGAAGCAGTAAATATTCTAACAACGTCTAGATGCAAGGCCATTCCTGCTGGCTCCAGGCACTGAATTAGGCCGGCCTGTTTCTAGTTAGACAGTCATTAAAGAGATCTTACAGCCACAGCAAATGGTTTCCTGTCCTGAGTGCTTAACTCCTGTTGTAGGAAATGTCCTAGGCCGTAAAGGGTGAACCAAACTTCCTGAACATTTTTTAAAGTTACCACAGAGGGCACGCGGCGTGTTCCGACCATTCGATGTGGCCAATCAAACAGGACCCTGCTTGACCCTTACATGGCACTGACCGTTTAAACAGGTGGTGTCCATTTATTGGACCAGAATTGTGTTTAATATGGGAATGACAGGCTTATTCACTCACCAGGGAAATACTCAACCTGGTATGAAAAGAATAACACTGAGAAAGAGGAAGAATAAACAATGGAAGCTTCACTGCTGAGAAAATATCATTTGTCAAAAGCAGAGATGAACTTTTTAAGGGGTTTGTCTTCCGAGTGGTGCTGCTGGACATTGGGCAAGACACATAAAGGCATCAAAACTTCACCATACGCTGTACTTATTCTTAATAATAAGAACATAGAGCAGGATCTAGAGAATAGAGAACAATAAGTGATGCATATTCAGGACCATACCTGTATCCACTTACACATTTTACAGGTATTTACTAAGAACAGCTTGCTTAGAGATCCACCTTCCAGCAGCCAGTTTACAGACTGCATAATCACTCCCAAGATAGTTAAGGTATTGAGACCTGAGAAGCAGAGCACCTGCCGACTCCACTCTACAGGTGACTCTGTCTTTCTTTGACCTCACAAAAACAAAAAACCAGGCTTTCCCATTCTCACCGCACACTGTCTGGCCTTTGACTACAGGTAAACCTGGCCTGGCAGACAGCATGCATCATCTATTAGTCATGTGGAAACACATTCACATTCAGCTTAGCTGGACGTAAACTGAAGCACAAAGGCGGGCTTTATGGCGCTATGGTTTGTCGGGCCATGTGATTGTCTCCGTGCCTGGGGCACAGACTTGAGACAAGGAGCGAAAATATGATATCACATCATCAAGGGGATGGATGACTAATATCCCAGGAGATGAGTATTAACATGACTGTTATGAATCAATGCACTCAAGAGTCGATGAAAGTACAGTACATGTCAGGTTAATAGCTGGCTGCCATGGGCATACGAGTTTTAAAAATGAAAGATGAACAATTCCTGTGTTGTAAAAGAGGTAAGGTTATTGGTGGGTCAGAGTCCTTGAGTCCATTAGCAATCCTTTCACTGTGTTTCAGACTTCAGAGATATGAATGTACACGCCACTTTAGAGAATTTAAGGATATAAACTCAATGGGTGATTGTCCGAACCAAAGTCTGAAACAAATGGCTGGTTAACAAAAAAAGTACTCCAGGAGGCTAAATCAAACAATGAAAATACTTGGTACAATCAAAATGAATGATATACCTGACACAAAATGTAATCATAGAAAAGTATGCTTGTAATCAAACATAAACAGCTCATAGTCACACACCACATATGTGCAGGCACGCATACAAACACTTGCACACATGCAGTGGGTGTAGTGCTGTTCTGTTTGTGGCATTGTATCAACACAGGCAGATATGTAACTCCAGAGCAGCGCGTTGGTAATGATGCTGTCCACTCATTAATCACTGGCTCTAGAGAAAACAGAGAGTTCACTCATGGCAGAATCAGCCTGGCCCTGGGACGGAGATTAGAGGCCTAATGAAAGCAAAACAAAGCTGGACATGTGAAATTTATTGGCACATTTATAAAAGCAACCCCAGAAGGACACTGCCACCAATAATCATTTCAGAATCCCAGTGAAGTGCTGTTTCCTCGACCAGACGCAATCTGGAGAGGGGATATTTGTGAAGTGGCTGAACAAACACAGATTTGCCGGTATCTCCATCTTTCCCAGCAGCTGGGAAGGCAGAGGGAAGGCAGGTCGCTGGTGTGCTGGCTGACGCCCCACCTCACAAGAGTTGACTTCTGGGAACAAAACTCTCTGTCCTCTTAGCTCCTCCTTTGACCCAGTGTGCTGTAGCATGTAGCAGCTCACTGTCTGCCACCTCTCAGCTCTTAGTGCCCTGAATCCTACTGGCTGCCTGTGAACACTCCGAAAGAGGATGGACTTCAGACTCGCATCCATTTTAAAAGAGATACACTAACTTTTTTTGTTATTTGCCTCCCTGCTGGCTTCCAGACAAGAAGATAGACATCATTCTTTCGACTGTGTGTGCAGTAACAAGGAAGAGAAAGGTAGAGCTCACCCACCGCTAATTAGCTTAGCTCAAATACTGGTAGCCAATGTGAAGTGCTAGCCTGCCTCCATCTAAAGTCATTAGATAAACTTTTCAAAATCTCTAAACAGTCTTGTGTTCTTGTTGTGACTTCTTTATTTATCTCATTACGTTATCTTTAGACTCAGATTAGCACTTGTGCAATTTTAATACATTTTTCAACAGATGTTTTGCTTTGTTGACCTTATGTACAAGCACATCCGCGGTGGTTTGCACATGAGCCCTGCCGTTTAAGGTAAAGAAGCTTTATTGTCATTATACAATGATTTGTACAACAAAATGGTGAGGTTAGAGTGGAGGGTTAGTTCTGAGCCGCTGCGACCGAGCGCACCACCACATTGGGCCAACCTAACGCAAATGTTAGGCACATTAGGCCTGTCTCTTCCTTGTTACTGCACGTACAGTCGAAAGATTGATATCTGTCTTCTTATTTTCGGTACATATTTGATTCTAAAATTACATAGTTCAAGTCCTGCTCTTAGTCTAAAAATAATATAACGTGGTAAATAAACATGTCACAACAAGCACACAGAACCTGTGTCTTGTCTGGAACTCTGGAGGGAGGCAAATAACAAAAAAAAAAAAAACCCCTGGCATATCCCTTTAAATTGTTAAACTACACAAGGCTCTTTTTTTCAGGACATTTCGCAAAGCTGACGTTTTTTGGTCCAGAGAAAATACTCTCACCATCACCACTGTCATGCAACGCATTGCCATCGTATAATAAATCTGGCCAAAACAGCAAGTGTGAGTGAAGATAAAAATGAAGATATTTGCCCTAATGGCAAGTTGCCTAATGTGTACCACATGCAGCCGGCTGGGAGGAAGAGGAAATGGTTCTTAAAATGGTCATTGTTCTAATTCAGAGCCAATCTGGAGATAATGACACCAACATCAATAGCAGACAGTCAATTCACAGATAACATCTCTTTTTTCGTTTCGATGAGCTGTTATCATCAGCTCGAGGATTAACCATTTTGACGTTGAGGTTATGACCTTGGTGCTGCGATTGTTTATGATTGTAGTGCTGGAGGATGTGCCTAAAAATCTATATACCTAATTAATTCATGAGACCTGCACCAAAGCCAGCTTGTGCAAACAAACAGGTGAGTTTAACTTAAGTGCAGACAACAATGTCTATATTTGGCTCAAGAAATGAATGTGTGGCAATATAACACACATCATTACATTAAACTAAGAACGAAGAGCAATGCCTACACATGAAGAAATTCAATCAAAAACCTGCTAACATTTGGATTTGATGTGTATCTCTGTAAGGGAAAGACAGACAGTGTTTGTCAGTTGTTGTATCTGGGCTGCATGCACTGGAGTGGTGTCAACTAAGCAAATGCTTTTATTTAATTATTAAAAATGTTGCCGTAACACAAGTTAATAATTATCACAGTGGTACTTGGGACCTAACTTTGCTGAATAACTTTCATAAAATTTTCTCAGATTGATTTTTTTTATTTACCTATTTAGAAATTATTGGGATGTTTTTATGATTTCAGCACTTAAAAGTTAAAAATATTGTGAAAGAATAAGACAGGCAATGTAGTGTAGTCTTGTGTATTTTAACAAAGGAAAATTGAGAGAGAAAAAAAAGAAACTTAAACATTTAAAACAACTTTTGTGGGCAAAACATTTCAGAGTTTACACGGTGCCCTGACACAGACAGACAGTAAAGAAAAGAAACGGTGTGTTTCTACACCACAACCAAAGCGCAGTAGACTCTCAGGATAGTTTTTTATTCCATAACTTTTTTTTTCTGCCACAGTGTAGCAGACAGCCTTTTCCTTTTTAATGCAAAAAGTGTATATACACTGAAACCCTGGACCAATGAATGATTGGTTTTAATTTTTAATTTTCTGTCAGCAACATACGCAGTTAATTAGTTCCCTGCTCAATGTTGTGAATCATGTGTTCTTCATGCTTGTCTTTAGTTGACTATGGTTCTCTTTGTTTCACTCCACACTCCAAGCTCTCTTCCATGGTAACCACTAATTATGGATGATTCTACTCGTGCCCTTTGCCCTTGGAAATTTGCCTTTTTCATCCCAATTCTCCTTGTGTTGTAATGCTACACCACCCCACAGAGCACAGTTTAAATTATTCAGTTCTCTAAAATAGGCCCCTGGGTGTGTGAAGCCAGAGTGACCTGTAACCTGCACAGGCCTTTGGAACAAAAATCTATATTTTTCTATTTGTGGAATTTCAGGCATTCAGGAGAAGGTGAAGTAGGAGTGGATGTAAACACGTGACCTGGCTGTCACCGTGAAGAGCCCCATGCTGTCTCTAAACACCTCACTCATTCACTGTGGAGACTTATTTCTAATCTAACTGTGAGTGCATGGATATAATTACTTTAATGAAAAACTAGAAATGACAGCGGTAAAAATGCTAAAGATAACAACTATGGCCACGGTGAAAGGTAACAAATATGACTGGACTGAGGGCCTGTG
>JAQFJA010000001.1:20422010-20432074 GCA_029874485.1 Naso brachycentron
TCTCTCAGCACCAAGTGTTGTTTGACAAATGACACACAAATTATAAAGACGATCTTAACATATGGCAGAATATCACTGATCAGTTGGAGTTTGAAAACGGTGAGTAACATTACCTTATGTAGTTAACTTTTGGATGAGGTATATTAACGTGTGGGAGGCTCTTAACTTTTCACCTATCTAATCATACGACTTACACTCACCCACCGTTAATGTCTGTGATGTTTGGTGTCGTATTTGTACTCAATATTTTCTGTTTGATGGCTGATAAGTTCTGCTCTCTTTTAATATTGTATTTGTAACGTGAGAGCCCACTTTCCCCTCTGTGGAGTGAGCTGTCAAAACACTTTCGCAAATTCATATTCCTGTGTTTCTGTCCCGAATTCGTGTCGCTGCCTGCGTGGAGAGTTTTAATCCAAACATTTCCCATCCAAACAATTTGCATCTTTGTGTCGTTTATTTGTGACCCTCCCGGTGTGTAACGGCCTTTAATGTGCAAAACATTGAACTTCACCTTTACTCTTCATAAAATAAATTACGAGTGCACATTTTTATAGCACAACCCTAAAATTTGATTTGAAAACATAAGCTAACCAAATGTGGTGGCATAGTTTTAGCCTTGTGTTAAAATTAGCTGTTCATGATTGAGACTTCCTTCCCAACTGTACCCTCAGCTTCAGCCAGACACACTAAGCAGATTAATTACAGTGGAGATAGTGTTGAACCTCACAACTAAAACTGGAAGTCACATTAATCTTACTTTAGCTCAGGTTGCAACAAATAATACTTTGGACACTCAATCGCTTGAAAAGAAAAATCAATGCTCAAGACTTTTTCTCTCTCTTTCTCCTAAGCACAATACCATCTGTGGCCTAACACTGGAAACAGTTGTTCCTTTTGATTAAATGCAAATGAGCTAAGCTGTGTTTTTTTTGTTTTTTTTTTCAAGACAAGCCCATCCCCCCTTTCCCTGACTGCCACAGTGGGCCCTCACAGCTGGGGGCTGAACGCTCTCCAAGCAGCTTGTGTCGGCGAGGACCACGCTGCAGTGGGCCTCAGTAGCCAGTTGGTACAGAGGATGCGCCCACTCAGCGTAAATGTAGGGGAAAATTAAAGTTCTTCCATTGCGCTCTATGAAGCTGCCACTTTATTAACATGGGGTCACACACAAAACACTCCTGTGTCGCTGCCGGAGCTTGAATGTCACAGTGGCGTCCCAACTGCCCAAGTGACATGAATGAAAACAATGAGGTTAACGATGACATCTATCTCAACATTTTGGAATGGTGTAATGTTGCTTTGCTGTGGGTTTCTGTAGCCAGATCAATTTTCCCTGCTAAACTGGATGAGATTGGCCCGTTTGAACCACAGAGGATGACGGGTATTTTTGGTGCACTTGTCTCTAATGACAGGGCAGCAGAGTGGGTGGAGGGGGAATAGAACGGGTAAATTTAGCACACTGTTAGGACTACTATGGCTTAGAGTGGCGGTTATATACCTCCAAAGAAACAACTATTCCCTTCTTTCTTTTAATGCAACAGTATAATACATGGTTATTCCAGCAGCTTCACTGATTCTGATTGTTGGTGACATTTCACTTTTTGTAAGTGCCAGCGGATAAAGTAGCTCTGAGAGCGACAGAACTATGGAATCATTTTGGGCTTCTTCATCATATCTTTGAAAAAAGGATGAAAAAGGAGTGTTTATATCTTCCGCTTTTTGTGATATCGTTTTATCTTACAGAGAGCAGTTAAGACACTCAGATTACCAGTGTCAGCTCGTGTCAGGCAATAAACACTGAGCCTGGCCCATCTTTCTGTATGCTATGACAAAGATGAAAAGATTGAAACAAAAAATAATAATTATGGATGCTTTGTAAGGTTTAACTTTTTTATATATAGTGCTTCTGCTTTATGATATTGGCTTAAACGATCGCCAACTTTGCCTATCTAGAAGTCCTTAAGTAGTGAATGACATGAGACAGAGAAAGTCCCTCACCAAATGAAAAAACATATATTAAAGTATTAACAAGAAAGAAAGACAACAGACATTTATTGCATCGTATTTGGATGAATTTGTATTGGAGGGTTTGTTTGCATTAGTTAAATTTCCCACGATCAAAAGGTAATTTTAATATGGAAAAGAGGAAAGCATACTTACATCACCAGCCGCGAGCAGGGCACCATTCGCATCCGCCATGTTCATGTAGTTGTTGTTATTCTGGAACTGTAAATGAAGACCAAAAAACACAATGAGCCCACTAATGTCCAGATAATATCCAGAGCAACCCGAGCTCTCTGTCCTTTCATAATGGACACCTGTCAGTCAAACAGATTGTCACACTTGGCTCTGAATGTTTACACACTGAGTTAACCCCTTTATCTGTGTGCACGAGCGCATTCTGCCACTCTGCTATTATTGTGACATGACGAGAGGCATGTGAGAGGCCCAGGCCAATTCAAACCAGGGTAATGAGAATCTGGTCCGGCTATTCAGCTCTTGCGGGATGGCAATTAAGGATATGTTTGCATCACAAAGCCAAGTATCAAGATGCAGTGGCAGGTTATTAACTTCAAATAATCTAAGGGAGAGGAGTGATACTGAGGGGAAATAAGGAAGTGGAGAGTGTTTTTAATATGGGTGGAGTACATTTTTGGTTGATGGGAGCTGGTTTTTCCAGTTTAATTTACAAAAAAGGATTTTGACACTTATCCACTCTCATAAAAATCTGATATTGACATTCAAGTATTTAGATCCATCCTATTTTACAGAGATGAGATCAGAGTAACCAGCTCTGTTAAAACTGCAAATACCACATTGTAAAGACACATTAGTGTTTAAGACAGCTGATAAGCTATTAAAACTCTGTACTTTGGTAAGAAATAACATGTTTTCACAACATACCCGCCTCCCCCCAACCCACACATAGCCTGCTGGCAAAATGGCAGCCACTTCCTTTCTTTGGAGACACAACCACGCTGACAGGTAGGAACAATGGGACATAGAATGAAGAATTATGGGCTAGCAGCTGGGCCCAGGAGCACAATGCACCTCTCTGTGAGTGAGGAGTGCAAAACCCAGCCTACACGGCACAGAGGAGAAAGAATCACAGAGCGTTTGCGTCTGCATGAGGTTCCACTGAGAACACATTTTCAACAAAGCTCTGCAGTAATCTCCTTTGTGTGTTTATTACAAAGTCAGTCTCTTAAAACATTATGAGACGAAAAACTCCAATAGATGGAGGGAGAGAAAAAAAATGGCTTCTTATCTCAGCAGAAGCCAAACAATAGTGGAAACAAATTAAGATCAGAGCGAACTGAGAAGTGCATTAATATATTTTCTAGCCCTTTGTGTTTTTTCCCCGTCTCCTTTTCTTCTGAGTGGTTAGTATGCGAATGTAATTACAGAAAGAACTGCTGCTAATCAACTGCGAATGGTATCCATTAATTAGTCTATGCCCTGGAGAGAGAGTGGGGAATCAGCAGCAATGTTAACAGTGTTACGCACCAATGAGAAGGAGAGCCACAAGCTCTGCTAGCAGTTGCAAAAGCAGGTGGTTTGTTCTGTCGAGGCCTCTGGTGCAGTCTTACCTGGAGCTGCCCCACTAAACTATAAGTGACTCGAACACTGGGGGTTCACATGTTTGCACAAATGCACACGCAAATAAATCAACACACACACACAGATCAAGTGAGGAACATCTGTCAATAGCGAGCACCCCTTCATTTCCCAGCTGTGTGTAACTTTGAGACATGACATGGCTGGGTTACGTCAGCCACTCGCTGGTAATTAACCTTATGCTGGGCTTATCTATGAAGTGTTACTCTGTCCCCCTTCTTCTTTTAGATAACAAATTGAAGTCTCAGAGATATCGTTCTCCATTCAAGCACTGGGAACATTGTTCTGATTGTGGAGGCAGATACAGCTTCATGCAGTGCTGTCTCTGTTTTTTTTCCTTTCCTGCATCTCTCTGGATGTGAATAAGGTTTGAAAAGTGAGCAGACAACATCTCATAGTTGTAAATACTTCACTGAAAATCCCAGGGGAATATAGACAGATCTGAAATTTTTATGCCACTTTTAATATAGATGCTTGTACACTTTATTGCCTCTTGCATGGAGGAAAAGAAGCCTAAGGTTCCATGCAAACTTCTTAGTGACATTAATAGAAGCACATTTTCAACTTAATTACCTGCCATGTCACACATCGCTGGGTAATGCGTGGATGACAACTTCATGAGCATGTAAGTGCTTATAAACCAAGACGCAATGTGTCAATAACGTAAACAGCACACTGAGAGGCATGCTTGAATTACATACCGTACTCACGGACATTAGTTTCATTAGTGAAAACAAAATCAAGTTAAGTCCAAGTGCTAATTAGTGGTGTGAAACTCCCTGGGCTCTGTCTCCGTGAGTCATGTTTTATTGTGTTTCCAGGGCCATTTAAGAGCAGTTTCACATCTCCTCAGAGAACTGTGACTAACATCCCAAGAAATGTCCCCAGCCACTTCTATCAATCTTCACCATTAAAAGCTGTAGCATGTGGCGCTGCAGCCCGGACCAGAGGCCTCGGTGGACGACCAGGGTGAGGAGTGGAGATTATTATTGTTATTCCCAATTTTTTTGTTTTATTTTTTTTTTTGAGGGGAGAGGCATTCAGTACTTATATTCGTGCCACTGCCAGTTGAGTCAAGTGCCAGATGAAATTCAGTGTGATTGGAGGGACCACGCAGTTGACGGTAAGGAATCGCGCGAAAATGGGTCAGCGCAGACAATGAAGGCTCTGTAATTAAAATGATGTGACGAGCTAGATGAGAGCTGGGGTGACCGTGTGAGGGGCCAAACAACTACGTGTGAGCACAGAAAAGAAGCATTTTGGAATCAGACACGCATGGTAAATGAAAACTTTAGAAAATCTGAGGAGTGGAATCTATTTTTGCAAAATAAATCCTCCTGAAACACGATAACCCGGCTTTATATGTGTAGTCCAGCGGTATAGCAGCAGCTCAGGCATTAATGTTACGCCAGCATGCATTCATGAAACCAGTATCTCACTTCCTCACATTTCTAAAAAGCAGCCGTGTACTTCCAGAAGGAGCCCAAAGGGAGGCCATAGAAAAGAGTGATTTAAAATAGCTGAGGGTAGAAGGCTTTTATTAACAGAGTGAATTCACGGTTAAAGGTGCTCTGTAATATGAGTCGCTCTGAGAGCCAGACATGGCTACATGGCAGAGCAAACACTGGGCACTCAGTGTTTTTATTTCTCCTTCTGCACCACCAGCACATTTCTTCAATAACTGTTTAACAGGGGAGAATTAAGAGCTTACATGGACCCTGATCCTAACGTGAAAAGACTCTACTGTCTGCATGATCGCAGGCAGACAGAAAAACCACGCAACCTCGCAGTGAATGGGATGAATATGAAAATCTTAGTTTTTCTGTAAATACACAGTTCTGCCTCTTTTCATTCTAAATACTTTAAGGATATTCTTTGAATTGCAGTGATGCTTCAGTTATTCATTATCAGACAGTTACAATATGGTTTTAAACAACCAGCAGCAACATTTGTGCTGCTATTTTTTTATTTTTCTGACTGAAACTCAGTATAATTTTGAGGCTTGATTTTTTCCCCCCACTTTTAAATCCCTGTGCAGGAATATGTGTATGAAAGAATGTCCAGTGGGAAATAAGGTGTTTTACAGCTATTACAGCAAACAAAATTATTTCAACCTCAGGGCGAACACAATATTGCACCAACATGACCCCATCTCACCCCCCATATGATGGAGTAACCACACAGATCCTATCAGTAAACATGAACTGGACAACCAAGATCTGCAGAATACACGCCTGAAGAGCCTCTGATAGCACAGCTGCCATCTCTGCATGCATACAAATAGAAAACAAACATGCACTAGCCTATAGGTTCTCATCAGAGCATTGAATAGTGCTTTGTCAATGGTGATTAAACGATTAGGAATGATTGGGAAAGCCACAGGGTGACACTGCCTTTTATCATTAAGAAAAAAAAAGAAAAAGAAAAATGAGATTTGCATTTTTAAATCCTCAGCAGACTGTTCTTTGGTTTTTACTGCACTATCAAAAAGTCACAACATCTTTGCTGTCTGTCAGCAGGTAACCAAATTGGACACATTCTTTCTCCCCACTGAAAGCCACCAAACTAATTCAATCAAGAGCCTGAGCTTTTTCCAGAAACATATCAACTGCTGACAAGTGATTTTACAGTTCAGACTGGGCTCAGTAATCACAGCCTAGCATGTGTTCTCTGGAACATGACACGCTAATATGTTCTCCAGTGGCCTCCATAAAAGACAGCCAAAACACCACAGTTTAAGCTCAACCTCCAATTCAGAGAGACCCGCGGTAATTTGCTATGTATTATTTTATGCAATTTCCTTTTAAGCTCGGCCTACCACCAGGTTTGAGCCACTCATTCAGTAAAGGGGGTTTGAAACTTAAAGGGGAGCAGCGGCGTTTTCTTCCCTGTCATCCTAGTCAAGTCTTTTGTAGCCTTTGGAAAGTTATCTTCTGATTCCTCAAGTTCTTCCACCGAGAAAATGCTCATTTACAACCCAATTCGGCATAAACCCTCTGAAGCTGACTCTCTGGTTATCACAAGGCTTATTCACGCCCAGCAGGCCACCATGGAAGCAATGCAGAACTGACACATATAGATATATATTTCCTCCTATGTGTGCAGCAGTCAATTTGTAAAGCGACTCCACAACACAGCATGTCCACACAGTCGGCTTGCAACCTGTGTTCTGATCTGCAGGCTGAATCGATTGGTAATTCAGTTTAAAGCTAAAATCATTACTCCCCCAGCCCACCACTGTCTTCCACCATTAGGACTGCGTAAGGTGGAATTGAGGGGGAAGTTCACTGTAAGCATCTCACTCTTCCTGACACCACAGTGTGTCTGCCACCACAGTAGTGCAGAGGATCGGCGTGTGAAAAAGTCTTGGTCTTATCTGGGATCTGAATCAAGCTGATGACAGTTTGTTTCAGGCTGTGTGCTGATTATCTCCTCTCTCACACCACGCTGACCAATATGGTCTGGACTAGTGTCATCATCACAGCTTGCTTTAGTAAACAAAGACCGGGAGGAGCAGTTGCAGGCATACGAACCTGCCACTGAAGAACACGTTTCCTGATCGTGTAACAAGAGTGATGCAGAATGCTGCTTCTCCTTCTTGTTTGATCAGAGAATTTTAAAGATGCCTGAGTCAGATTGAAATTTGGATGTTTAACTTTTGGCATAATAAATGAAGGTTGTCATGAGCAAATCCAAGAGCAGAGCCTCTGTTCTTCCAATTCTGTCACGCAGCATGAAACTAAGTTTGCATATCCAACCAAAATGACAAGCTTAACTATCCAAATAAAGGGGAAAAAAAACGTTAAGCGATTTCACAGCTCAGCAAATATGTATTATGTTTTTTCAGGCTCCCCAGTCATTATGGCAGTGTTGAAAGACAGTAAAAGGCGAGCTATAGTTGGTGCGTTCAGCATATTCCTTGGGGCTACATTTATATTCAGCACAGATGTAGTGTACAAGAGTGATAACAGGGAGACACCAACAGACAGAATGAAACAGCATTTGTAATATCTTTTCATTTCTTTTAAAGTATTTGAGAATGAGATTTGCTGAGTTTACTGCATTAGTACATTAGCTTAGGCAGAAAAACTGTCAATCACAGAGTAAATGTGGCACACATTGGATTGTCAGAATCTCCCTCCTCATTATATGTACATACACATTTAAAACAGTCTTTCACCAAGGCTTGACCAGAGTATTTTGAGACTTTGGCTGCTGAATTTAACAAGTAAGAACAAAAAACCAAAGCCATTTTTGGATCTTTGCTTTATGTTGTAATTTAAAAATAAGTCTGTCGTTGTAAAGCACAACTGAAGTCATTCTAGCAGCTTTGTGAGGCTGTACATAGGCACAGCAGTGTTTCAAGTTGCATGCTAACATGCTCAACATAGAAATACCTGCTGTTGTTTGGCAGGTAATGTTTACCATGTTTACAACCTTAGTTTAACACGTTAGAGTGCTAACTGGTATTTAGCACTCAATCCAAAGTGCAGTTGAGGCTGATGGGCATGAGGTTGGCTTTTGCAGGTAATAGACCATAGATTTGACAAATTATGTACAAAAATTAAATAAGCCAAGAACATTGACCTGATGATGGTGCGAGATTAAAGATCATTGGAAAATCAAAGTTATTACAATTTAACCTGCCAGTTGCAAATGAACAATCGATACAATAGATACTTAACCGAAAACCCAGATGTTAACCTCATGGTGGTGCTAGACATAAAGTTAGGGGAACACCTACTTCAGTGAGATGAATCCTTTGGGCAACATGTATGTCTGTACAAGCTTTAATGTCCATCCACAATATAGTTAAAGTAAAGAGAGTTATTTTAGTCAGGACCAAAAGGGAAAGGCAAACTAACAGAACGACAGAATGACACAGCCATTTCCAGCCATTCCTAGATACTCTCTTTAAAAAAATATTAAGATAAAATTTAAGAAAGGTTCTCTGATGATTTTTTAATCATCAACTCATTAAGTTTCATGTGTAAGACTAAATACAGTGACAGTAACATTAACACCATATTTTCGTGGCATGGCCACATCGAACATTCTGTTACACAATGGGACTAAAATACTCTGAGGTGCACCGTAGCTATGCTTTCTCCAAGGCCTGAGACTTGCAAATGCTGCCAAAACAAAGATGGCCTCAGCATTTGTCATAATGGACCCACAGCCTGAGCCCCAAAGTCTCAATACCAAGCAGGTCAACATCCAACATCCCGTTTTATTCTTAGCAGTTGAGTCTGCTCTGTACTCTCAAGAGCAAATCCTAAAAGAAAGCACCAGCTAAATGGGGTTCCATCTTTGATCTGGCGGGGTGCAAAGCCATTGGCCCACAGCCACAAAGGAGCTTAGGCGATGGAGAGGGCCTCAGAAACATGGTGTAGCTTTCTCACAATGGCTGCTGTTGCATGGACACACAGCTCTTGAGGAAGCAACATGGGAAAGGCTTGGCTTGGTGGTGTTGTCTTGCTTTTACTACTAAGCCATGTCTCAAGGCTGTGTACTCTCAGCAGCTTTGAAGCAACTCCAACTCAAGATGGTATCAGAGGTGTGGATTTTAACCAAGCTTACTACGCTCTGCTGTGCTTTTTCTCCACTACAGAGCAAGAGGTTGCGGTGGTGTTATGGAAGCTAATGACAACACGGTGAAATGCCACGAAGGAACATAAGAGTTTTCTGCAAACGGAAATTGGTTTGTTTTTGAAGGTGCTAACAGTGATGCTCATGCTACTTCTACTGGTATGTCAGATGGCTATGAGCTCTGGTAGTTGGATTCATAAACCTCTGCTGAAAGCTTCTGGGAGTTGAGCCGTCTCTTATTGGTCTAGCAGTACAGATGCATTTTTCTATCCCCCATGTGCCATTACTGGCTAGTACACTCATTATAACCGGCATTTGGAATCTGCACAATCAAGAGCTTTTAGTAACAGCCTTAACTCAATTCTCTATTCTGATCTCGTAATTGCAGAAAAGGGAAATATTTTGGTTTTGTACCTGGAGAAATAGGGAAGATGTAACGCATTTAAAAGTATTGATATCTTTTGGTTTGTTTGGTCTACCGGCTAGCTTGTTTTCAGTCTATTTTTTCTTTTCTTTTTCTTTCTCAAGTTTAATGTATCTGATTCCAGTAATAAACTGCAAAATTAAAGATTTCCTTGTAAATGCTGTGGAATTGAAAATAAAAAATAAAGTAGTAGAGTTCAATTTAATCTTTTCCAGTAACTTGCTGATTTAACAGCAAAACTGACTTAAAATACTTGACTCCAGTTACAGATTTTCAAACCTTTCAGTATGCGTTGTGAAAACACTTTCCAAGAAGTGCACAACCTGTGTCTGCTCTGTTATTTTTACCATAAGCCCACAGTAAGCACAAACCGACTAGCAGTTGTTCAATGTCTATAAATCTGAAAAACACAAACTGCTGAGCGGTGACTCATATA
>JAQFJA010000001.1:20446778-20457019 GCA_029874485.1 Naso brachycentron
GGGGATGTGGGGGGCACCATTGTTTAAACTTTATAAAAACAGCACTCTGCAGTTGTGTCATTAGCCAATCACACTGATGTTTCTTCTTGCTGGATCCAAGCTGATGGATAATTGGCTGAATAGTTAAAGTGTTACAACATCTCACAAACTATCATCTGTGTTTTACATAACCTCTGCCTCTCCTTTGAGCGCTGAAAGACTTGTCATACCCCAGAAATGTTCTTATTCACAACTGAGAAACTGCCTCTTGTCAACAGATGTAGGGAAGTGAATGAAACAAATTGTAAACAATGCGACAACAGCCTATTTCACCTGAGAGAGCATATAACTGCTGTGCACCATGTGCTGCCTGTGGTAGTTTTAATTTCTGGGGGTTTGCTGACGAAAACGACAAATGCACAACACAGCGCAATGCTTACAACGAATGCATTCATACTGAACAGGTAATAAGTGAGCTATCTGCTTCCCTGTCTGTTTGCGTGTGTATAGGTGTCCTGTTATAAATTCACAATCAGATAAGTAATTATCAGCATCACATTCAAAAGCCTCAAACAACAACGCAGGTGTGCTGAAGCTATTTACAGACTAACTAAAGTTGCAATAAGTGAGAATACTTTAATGATGCTGTGCATTTAGATAACAAACAGTGACAACAGAGTCACAAGTCCACATGCTAAAGTGTTCCTACAACATTATTTAACTGCATCATGTGTTGGCTCAGCAGAGCACTTAATACCACACACTGGACAGGCTACACTGTGTCTTACTATCATCACCCTCTATTGCAAACAGGCTACCGTTATGTAGGGTGCTGATGCAACGATCCATCACGGATATTTAAGAACATGTAACTGTATAGCCAGCAGCGCCCATGGCTGTGGATCCCATCACTCTGGTGAGAGTTTAGCAGTGCAGTGTGGCTGCTCTGAGCAGGACAAAAGTGACACTGTGGCTCTACACCTGTTCTGTGCTCTCATTTCCATCACTATCACACAACAACAAAGTTTGTGGCAGGAGGGGAAGTATTAGGCTAATTAACAACTTCTGGAAGGCAGTGATAAGCGTTAGCTTAAGTTAGGGGGGAAACAAGTGAGGTTCAGCTGGAAAAAAAAATAACATGGAATCAGTTTCTTTCCAACTTCATTTTAGATTTTCAGTCATTAATGTTGGATGAGCTCGGAGTTTCGGTGCACTCAGCGTTTCCGCACCAACGCGCTCACACAACACAAAACTACAGGCTACAGCACAAAACACACGGCTTTCTCCTTACCTTATTGAAGTTGTAGTAGCCCAAACAGTGGGCAAAATCCAGGTTCGGTGGATCCCCTGGAATAGAATTCCCTCCAGCAGACGGATAAAATCTTACATCCATGATGGGTGAGGGAGCCGCGCAGCTGTAGTTGTAGCTACTCTGCACGGAGATCAATTTGTTTCTGCCGTTTACAATCCAAGCGCACAGAGAGAAAGAGGCGGCGAAACTGACCCAAGCTTTGTTGGGCTCAATGAGACACCGCGGCGTGGGGGAAAGGTTCGGCTAAAGTTTTGATATTCCTCTTCTACACCTGGTTCAGCCGCTTCATGTCTGAGGAAGCCC
Source organism: Naso brachycentron (assembly GCA_029874485.1). Classification (NCBI taxonomy): domain Eukaryota; kingdom Metazoa; phylum Chordata; class Actinopteri; order Acanthuriformes; family Acanthuridae; genus Naso; species Naso brachycentron. The sequence continues at coordinate 20,448,373 of JAQFJA010000001.1, forward strand.
TCATGGAGGTTGGAATGAGCCGAGTAAGCTGTCCCTCAAGGTGCAGGAGACGCTGTGTGCCCATGCATTACACACAGCTGCTGCTGTATACAAAGGAGCCACGAGACCGGCGACTGAGCGTGGGTCCACCTCCTCCTCCCCCCCCTTCAGATGCAGGGAAACGAAAAATGAAAACTCAAAAATTGAAGTCGTAATGGTAACCGCACATTTAGTCCGCGCGTCCAGACAGTACTCGCACTCATAAACGTGTCCGCGTCCTCCGCTGTCTCTCTCTCTCAGAAGTTTTATTTCTCCAACTTAGAAAACTAGTTGGTGAAGCAGTTTGTTCCAGTCAGAGGTGGGTAGCTTGCCGCACGCGCCCATCGGCTAAATGCCGCGATTGGAGGGTTTGTAAAACAAGCCAAACTCCACTCCACAGATGGTGCAATTAGTGAGTGTGATGTAGTACACTTGGTACACGAGTCCACCCTTCGGCTTTGCCTGTCGTAGTGATGGAAAAGGCAAAATGTGTGAACAAGCCAGCCACTCCCCAAACACACTAAGCCACTCCCATGAAAACACTGCATTTAAGTCCATGTGACATGTTGGCATATGATAATTCATTACAGTTACTGGAGTCCTTTGTTTCTTTAATGTGTGTGTTATTAGGCTTTACTGAGACATATACAGTATAACAGACAACCACACGGCTTTAACTGTTTCTCTGAGCTCCACATTCAATGTAATGCTTATCAAAAAAACATACAGTGAATAGGTTATTTCTATATCTTCTGCATTATGACTGTTATGTTATTTGCAGTGGTCCTGAAGTGCAAATCACAATGATAAATTTTAAAATACAGCAACAAATTGAAAAACATTAGCCTACAACAGATCCTAAAACAAACAGCGATGTTCAGAGCCTACATGGATCATAGCTGCTATTTTTATTTCTAATTTTTGCCGTTCACACTAGTGCCATAACTTATCACAACGGTATGGCATGTTGGTGAATTAAAACTTTTACAGAGGAAAATAAACGACCAGCTGCCACGAAACCCGATGCCCTGGGACCTCCTGAACATCCAGCCAAAACAGAGAAGGGTAGGCTACTGCAAGTAGTGGGGAGAGAAATACCTGTGAATTCATTTCAGGCCTATTAGTCTATTAAGTAGGCTTATTTGTGACAAAAATAGAGAGTACATGCAAAAGTACCACAACTCATTGGAAGGGAGGGGGTGGTACTTGGAGGCAACTGAAAAAAAATTACAGCTGTATCCACCTTTGCTTTGCATAGCTTTATAAGGGACATCAGGTTTTGTATTGGTACTGCCTTTGACAAGGGTCTTGCTTACAAAACTTATCACTAGTTAAACTGCTGAGCCTCTTCCAATGGGATTGTACAGGGGCTTCTCTCCCTCCAGTGTCATCATACCTTTCATTCTTTATTAATGAAATGGAACTTTGTGATTGCACTTTATTATAGCGGTGATGATTCAGCCAGGCAGTTTCCATTATTTTATTTCTGCCCCAGTATTTCATACCTTTGAGAAACCAGCCACATAGTGTCTGTGGAATTACAGAACAACTCTTGTCCGACACAACCATGTGCACGTCACCACGCTGCTGTTTTACTGTGTGCATGTGATCTGTGCAAAATTCTCCCCAAACTCTTCTTTTCAGTTTCTGAGTCAGACACGAGGAAACATTGTGCAGCTGTTACTGTTAGGTGGTCACTGGAAAACAGATAGATCAGTACTGTGCATCATTTTTGAGTAGAAGTAATTTACAGCAATGAAAAATAGGTGTACACCAGGGATCCACAGAAGCCCATCTGTCTAAGACATCAGGTGGCTTTACTGTATGTGTGAACATAGTAAAACAATGTTGTTTAGTGCTGAAACAGTTGAAAGATTTGAGTTTAATGAAAGTCCTAAAAAAGTACTCTGTGTGTGTAAAAAAAATAGTTTCTTGTTATGACTTCTGTATACATTAATCCAGTTATAAAATTTTTGTTTGGAAAGCAGCACATAGGGATTGCAAACTTCTACCCATTGTGCCACCCAGTTGTAAAATGATAAAATAGTTAAATCCTGCATGTTGATGAGGAAATGGAAAGCAAAGCCAGTAAAACTGGGTGCAGCAAAACAGGAAGAAGAGGTTGTCATACCTCAGCAGAAAGTAGAACAGGGTTTTTTTAATCATTGGACATTATTCTAAACTTGAATAGTGCATCCGTTTGTATTGAAATGCAATAAAAAACATATGACAGAATATCAGAGAAGATCAGTGGTTCATTAGTGGCACATTAAAGTGACAAGTCGTCCAAAAACTATAGCATAGCTCTTTTCAGTGCAGACATTTTGACTTTGTATAGCAGGAAAAGCACCTGTGTAATTAGTAACATATATGATAAGTCCCATTACGGCACATCAGCGAGACAGCATGCAGAATACCAGTACCTTGGAAAATCCGCATCTGAAGGGAATGCAGACATAATTAATGCTTTTAATTACACATATGTTTTTTCTGCTACGACATGCCAAAAAGGCCTATGATTATTACCGTATACACTATAAATTTCTAACTCAAACTGTCATATCAATTTAAAATGGTTAGAGAGCAGAGTTTCATAAATACAGAGATGAATAAATAATACTGTCTACACTTCTCGCTGTGCGGTAAGCACACAAAAAGAGTCTTTTCATTCACCTGTCACATTCAGCTCTGCAGAGTGGAAAGAACGTGTCAGAATAAACATAAAAATCAATGCTATCGACCCCGAGAATACATAAGAAAGCTTGGCTGTTATGTCATATTTGTCTGCAAATGTCAGGTTTTCTTTATTTACTATTAAATCTCTACTTTGAAAGATGCCAAAATGTGTTTTTTATGTATTCTGTTTATTGTAACCATTTCCCCATCCAATAATCTGTGATATGACCGCTTCAGTGACAGTTTTGAATGTCAAAGGGGAGTAACAGGGTCTGTTGTATAAAAATAAGTTATTTTGGATTGTATACAGTTAAAGGTAATCAGACTGCTTTTGTTACTTGCTAAATTTTGCCTCCTGCTTTGTAATAGAATCACTTTTTATTCAAATGTGCCGTGATGTAACAAACGTCAAAATATTTAATGTGTTACATTAACTCCTGACATGTATGTTGATATTCTTTGATTTCTGTGTACTTTCTTTCTGAATATGAGTACAAAAGACAAAAGAAAAAAAAACACCTTAAAGTCATGTTTCTGTTATAAATGTTTAGAAGACTTACTGCCTTTTTTAGTTTTAAGCTACTGCAGGCAAATGCAGTGCAAGTGTATCATAAATGCATTTGCACCCTGATTTTATACTATAATACTATCCAGTTACAATTCAATTATCTTGGACCTATCAGCTGAAGTATTTTATTCTAGCAGTGTCAGTCTTTGATCAGCATATGATTTAAAATTCTGTTTGTATTCTGATGCTAATGCTTTTTACATTCGACTTGGGTATTCAAAATACAATACCTGCAGGTAAAGTACCTTTGGGGTCGGTAGTACCTTTTCCTTCATCAAATGCAAATGTAATTCAGACACAACTTCCACTTCTTTAATAATTGTACAACACATTTAAATAAAATATGTTTCAAATGTGTTGATATTTCTAAATGGTAATTTTTATCATGCCAGAAAACTATGAATACTTCACACACAAAAAAGTTAACTGACGTTAAAATAAAAGTCGACAATAAAAATGTATAGTACACTATATTTCTTGAACCTTTTCACATAGTGTTTTTCTTGGTTGCATTTAAGCAATTGTTATGAGACAGAAGAAAACACTATGCAAGCGGGGTGTGTGTTGGCATGTAATATACGCAAGCTTAATCAATGACATACAGTGCTAAACTCTGCTGTGCTGTGCAGGAGGAGATAATCCTCATTTGAACACTCTCCAGTGCTTGCTTAGAGATGGTCAACAATCCATGATAGTCGCCAAGAAATCAGCTTTGTAATTATGGACACATTGATGCATATGCAAACCATTTTTTCGTCATGTTCCTGTTTGATAGTGGCTCCTCCGTGCATAACGAAGCATTGCTTTCACATACTACTCACAGTGATACGCCCACCCAATCAAATCTCATTCACTCTTGCACATACAGACACATAAAAAAAACCTACGCAGTCTCCCACACACCACATATCAGATAAGTAAGCTCCTCTACATTCCCAATTCAGCCTGGTTATTGGATGTTTGGTTTTCAATACAACACAAGTGTGTTGTGTGTATGCCGCTTGCTGTTGTTATTTATTCCTGTTTTTAATGTTGTTTGGCTGTGCAGCTGGGGAGCAGAATTAATTTCTTTTCTGATGGTTTGGTATTGGAGTCTCAGCCAGATGAATTATGTTATTCTACCATATGTCATTTCCTCTCTGCCTGGCAACACTGGAACCATTTGGTAACGTACAAAACAAATTATCGTCTGCTGGCTCCTGCTCAGATTAAAAAAAAGCCTTGCATGAGTAATTATATGGAAGTACAAAAGAGTAATAAATGCAAATAATTCATTAACCTAATAATCTTTCAATTGACATCTTCTTTATATTAATTGAGTGTGTGATGCTGTCAGTCTGACATCTTCACAAAAAATTGCAGTCTCATGTTTGCCACTGGAGTTCCACTGGATGTAATTCTGTTGAGTGTTAAAAAAAACAAACAAAAAACCCAAAAACTAACTGTCCATCTCTCTTTTCTCATTTCAAATCATGTTAAATTTGATGCTCAGGTAGTTGTTGTGCTCAAAGCTGTTGCGATTAATATCACAGTCACCCATGGAGAAAACATTCATGCCACAGCTAAATGCAGTGCTTAATTTACGTGCAGACACTTAATGAGACAGTGACATGCATACAGTGAACAGAATTCACATTTCAGTAAGTAGCAGGATATGAAATAAACAACAAACATAGACTGATTGGTAGATAAATAGTTGGTTATTGCATAGTCTTTTATCAGAAGATAAAATAAAGGTAAAAATAAGTTAAGAATTATTAAGTTAAGACAATATTAAAATTGGAAATGTCCAATTTTCTTCCAAAATTTAAGTATGCCTGTGCTTAAAATGTCTTATTATAACATTCAAATGGTTCGAATATTTGAAGAAATTAAAATGGCAGTTGAAAGAGCATTGAAAGTGGAATTGCTGAAGAAGCTGAAGTTTCAGTTTAAGTTTATTAAACCTAAAGTTTTACTTTAGGTACAAGTTCTTAGTTAAATATCAGATCATGGAAAAGAGCTGAAAGAAATTGTTTATTTTGTTGAATTTCAAACCTTGAGAGGAGCTGAAACAGTAAAAGTGTGATAAATTTTAAAAAGAAAAAAAAGAAAAAAAAAAGAAAAAATAATGTGAAATGAGGCTTAAGAGAAGAATTTTAAATTACCATGTAACAGTATGAAATGAAGGCACTTTAAAGTTCACATGGAACCACCGCAAAAACAAAATACAAGCAGTATATTTTTGTATCTATGGCTAGACAGCAGCAGAGTGAACAGGCTGTAGCTGCGGTGGGTATTGTCTTTTAATATTGTTTGGCCTCTGCACAGACATCTCACCTCATCAATATCACTGGTGCCCAGTAGATGGGTACCACTGGTGTTCTGGATAGTTGTAAGTCCCCACTGCAGAGCCTTCCTGTCCTGCTGAACAAATCTCATGCTTATTTGTGATGTATCTAGTCAGAATGCATTCACTCACTCCTCTGTAAATGTGGACAAGAACTTGAAACAGGGATAAGGAAATAGTAAAACTTAAGTTTCACCAAGAAATAAAGCCATTTCTGAGGGGTTTTTTTTTCTCTCATGGTGAAGATGTGTGTCTCTATGACAGTTTCTGTCTGATGCTGATCCCTCGGAATCTAAACTTAGTCACCTCCTCAACCTTAGCTTCACTGACAACCAGCTCCTTGACTTTGCTGACGTTGAGCAGTAGGTTATCTGGGCACCATTCTATAGGACTATTGATTTCCTTCCGATCTGAGCTCTCATCTTTCTTAGAAATCCAGCTGATGAATGTTGGTGTTGTCTGTATATATCACAGAGGAGTTCTGTTCATGTTGGAGGTTGCTGTCAAGGGTGTAAAGGGTGAACAGGAGTGGGCTGAACACACAACCCTGGGGGACTCCAGAGTTTAGCAATAAAGTGAATCTCCAATGTGGCCACCAGTCTGCACTATCTGGGGTCTTCTTATGAGAAAGTCCAATATCCAGTTACACTATGTGGTACTTTATCCCAGAGTTCTTAGTTTTCCAAGCATGTTCCAAGTTTTGAATTGGTGAGCTGAAATCAACAAAGAGCATTCTGATTTGGGTGCTGTTGTAGGAGGTGGTGAAGTGGTGTGAGAGGACAACAGTTGAGATGGCATCCTCTGTGGATCTTTTAGTTCTGAATGCAAATTGGTGAAGGTCCAAGCTGACTGGACTGTTGTTCTTGATGTGCTGGAGAACCATTTTTTAAATGCACTTCCTCACAACAGGGGCGAGTGCTACAGGGTGCAGCTGTTTAGACATGACACTGTAGACTTTTTAGGAAAGGTATGTTGATGGCTGTCGTAAAGCAAGTGGGAACATTTTCCTATGACATGTTAAATGGTATGTTACACACAGCCAGGGATGCTATCAGGCCCAGCAGCTTCACTCATATTAACTCTCAGCAGGATTCTTCTTTGCATCAGCTGTGGACTCTGATGCCAGTTTCTCTTAGAAGTGGAGGAAACTTCACAGCTGAATCTTTGTTTAGAAGATCAAAGCAAGCTTAAAATGAATTAAGGTCATCACATGATGGTGCTTCAGTTTTTGTAGCCTTTGACATTCTGAATCGCTTGCCACATATCTTTGGTGTTTCGGTCTCTCTCCAGTCTCTGCTAAAGTCTCTGCTATGCTTCGCTGATGACAGCTTTTGGTCATGCAATAGTTGTAACCTCAGTTCTACTCCCACCCCCCCCACATCTGTGTTTGCGCTTTATGTCGAGCGAATGGGGCCTATTGCCTGTATTATACTTGTCAATAATTATGAAGCAGATTAGTCATGAAAAGCAAACAAGCTTTATTTTATTCTTACTGGATTTGCAGAAACATTCTCACTGTTGAATCATATCTGTGCCTCTTATATGAACATATGTAATTAATGCCTTAATCTACTGTTGAATTGGTGGACATACTGTTGTATATAGAGACAATGTGTAGGTGTATTCAAATGTCATTAGCAAAACATTTGATATTCATATTGTGCACTGAACTGAAGCATACCATTATGTAAAAACAGTCTAGTTAGTGGCTTCCCCTCCCCAAATTTTGCTTACAGTATTTCTTACTTTGCTTGATCCTGAATGAAACAATAATGGATGACACCTTTGGACAAAAGAATAAAAATAGAAAAAAAAGCTTTTTTGATGCTGGGCCTACAAATGGTTATTTTATTACAAGTCTTCCTTAAACCTGTGTGGAGGGAACAAGAACTACATACTGAAAAATCTGCAGGACACTTCATTATATTATTCTCAATTAAAACCTTTCCTCAGCAGCATTAGTCATCTTAGCTCTCGTCATTCATACTAATTAGCACTTGCCTCCTGTGCCACATGCTGGAAGAGTATATTTCAATATCCCATTAGGCAATTTTAAGACATGCCCTTGATTGACATCCCTTTAAATCCGGAAAGTAATTACATTATATGCTTCAGTTTTCTTTTAATAATTGCCAATTTTCTTTCCAGGATTTTTTTTAGCTTTTTGTTCAATTTCTTTAAATATGTCCACATCAACACTGTGTGTAGAGCAACAGCCAAACAAAAACAAACCTGGTAATTAACTGATGATGCTCAAGTGATGATTAAAACTCAGACCAAAACCAAGTAAGTAAATGTATTAAATTACACAACACATACACACTAACCACATTCACATGGATTACATAAACGATTCACTTAAAAATTATAGATTAATAAATCAGATACAATTCAAAGCAAAATTATGGTGACTTTGACTCCTTGTCTTTATTTTGTATGATACATTTGCACAAGATAAAATCTGTGCTTTACTCAAGTTACTGACTTGCTAATCTAATGCTACAAAAAGGTTTAAATGGCTCTTCATGCTGAGCAGTTACAGAGCATACGTGAGCTTTATGAATGTGTATGAGAGTCTAGTTTTCACTAGGACCTATTTTTTATTGAACATCTTGGACAAGGAGAATATGTTACTATTGAGGTTTTTAGACTTCAAATGTTATAACCATCACAACTGAGGCATAGATCTCAATTATATTTAAATACAGCTGGGGAAGTATGAACATACTGTATTTTTTGTGATTTGGGCCATCTGACTCTTTTTTTTTGCAGTTTTTGCAGTTTGCAGTTAGATGAATGTATGTAATTCATTACTATGTTAATGTAGTGTGTGATGTAGACTTACTGGTAGATGCATTTGCTTTTATCACATAATGTTTGACCTTCAGCAGTGTTTTTCAGAAGGTAAAATAAGCAGAACTATTATTTCATGGTTTATATGAAAACCATGTGTCGTTGCTGCCCTCTAAAAGATTTACTTCAAAGCAAAGAGTATGCCACCAAATAATGACTTTGTGTTTTGACAGAACATCTGTTACTCCAGAAAGGTTATCTCA
>JAQFJA010000001.1:20480893-20497214 GCA_029874485.1 Naso brachycentron
CAAGGTCAGTTTGGAGATGTTGTGTCAAGCTGCACTGGGAACTAGAGAAGATGGCATTTATTGGGGGGGGCAGTAAAAAAGTTATGTGTGGCACAGTCACCTAAGTTCACAATTTTTTGTACAGCTACTGAATTTTCGGTAACAAAGAGGACTTAGTTAAAAAAAGAAGATGTTTGTATTTGTGCTTTTTAAGTGCTACAAGAGTTAACTTTATGCAACTTTGCATAAGTAAGGAAGCCATTGCATATTAATGTACAGTATGCACCCACACATGCCTTCTCTTTCTCTCTTCTTTGCAGTAATGACAATAACTCCAGAGGAACATCTTTCATTGTCACTGCAACCCCCATTCCAGTCTGTCTGAGGCCCCTTTTTCCTCTCAGAAGATAGCTATTAATTCCCTTCAGAGGCTGCATGATGGAAGGCTAACAACATTTTATATTGTTGATACACTTCTGACTCAAGCTGCATGTTCTCAATTACAGATGAGAGATAGCTGGTAACCTGGTTATACATAGGCTTGCCTGCTCAGATGATGTCGGGCACCTTTATCAAACTGGGATGGGAAAGGGAGGGGGGCGTCTATGGACCCCTTCAGCTTCCTCCAGCGCTGATGTTAACCTCCTATAAAGAGATGGTTAACTGAACATGCATGTTGGCCATTCCAGTCTGGGCTGAGTGATTATCATTCATCCATTCATAACGTCACTGTGAAGATATTAGCAACACGCTAACTGGGTTTTCCCCCAGCCCAGTCAATTAAAGGAACAATCTGTAATAGTGATAACTGTGGAACCCCTCTCGAGAGATTGTCACCTTAATACTGGGTCTGTTTTTTCACTGATGATGTAATTTTTTTAATACCTCAAAAATGATTGCCTGAGTTTTCATTGCAATAAAGGTTTTATGTATTTTGAAATGGTTAAAGAATTGTTTACAAGGCTAATGTTTTGCAGAGATGGTGATAAGAAAAGCTTCTATTTTAAAATATAACAAAATAACAACAGTTCAATTTTGTGTTTACAAGACAGAGTAAATGCAGCTTGCTCTCAAAACACAGCTGAGCAAATAAATATGAGTCTGTGTTTATAGACAGTCAGAAGTTCATTTGGGTTATGGAGCTAAGAATGATAGCCCATCTGTTTTGATATGCACTGCAGAATTTTAAGGTGAGTGCCTCTGAAAGAAGCCTATCAGTGCTTAAAAGACTGAAAAAAAAAACATTTACCCAGAGCCTTCCTTTTCCTAACAGCCCATAACTGATTTCTATTTTAACTTAATTTAACATTAAAGAGGAGTCTCTGCACACTGGAGAGGAAAAAATATCTCATTATTAAAGCAAATATTTGATGGTACATCTGAACAAAGAGATTTCATTATTGATATAAAACATTTCTAAGGCTCAGTTTCTTTGTTGCCTTCCTTTGTTAAGCAACAGTTAACAAAGACTCCCTCACTCTGGCATTTTTTATTATTATGAGTAGCTTGTCATTAGATTAGAGCAAGAGAAAAGAATTGAGCAGTAGAAGTAAAAATAAATTGATGTTTTTTTATGAGTGTCTCTGAATGTTTCTGCACCAGGGGTCTGTGGCCTGAATACAAATGCAAACTGTTACATAATGAATGAGTGCTTTACTCTGGGAATAAAGATTAGCAGCTGACCCCTTTTACATCATCATCTTATTTCAGGAACCAGAACCTCTTGGGCACAGCAATTTCTCTGCAGTATTTCTCCTTCAGCCTCCCCTTTTTACAGTACTCAAATTGGTATGAAGGGATAGAATTTTGTTGTTGTTGTTGTTTATGCCATTGTTGCTGCTTTTATCAATTGAAATTCATGTATACACAGTGATGATGCGTTTATCATGAACTGTGAAACTCTGACACTCACATTATGCTGCCTCTCAATGAAGAGATGATGAGATGATCAGAGGAGATTAAGGTGTCTTTCTAGCTTACTAGTGAGGGTCAACAAACAAACACAGGCTTCTGGTTAGTGAGCTTAATGAATAAATCATTGAGCACAGCCCCCTCCCCAACTCCCTCCCCACTCACACCAACACAAACACCCACACCCACACAAACATCAATTCATTGCCCCTCCCAACAGAAGCTACATACCCCCCTCTCTTCCTCTCTCTCTCTCTCTCTACCCTTGGACCCTTTGCACATCTGCTACCATTACGTACCTTGGCCCATATTCACATTGCTGTTCATTATAATGTGTCACGGTATGCTCTGGGTCTCTGCCAGCAGAAATTAAACTCTTCAGAAAAGATAAACATCATATTACTTCATTACCCTTTTAAAACACATGCAAATTAGAGCCATTAACCCCCCCCCCCTTTCTCTCTCTGTCTCTGTCTTACACACACACACACACACACACTCACACACACACACTCTTCCTCTTTATTTCCCTGCGTGATGAAGTTTGTCTGGCCGGTGTTCAGTCATTCCCTTTGTCACAAACTGACTGTAAATGGGCCGAACCATGCGGCTCTACCCTGCTCATTTTCCACCTCTGAATTAAACATAAATGCCGCTTGACAGCAATAAATAACATTTATCACAATGGGGATCTAATAATGATTTGGCTAAGCTCAGGCTGCTCATCAGAGCCCATCAACTGTCGACTATAGCAGCATGATTATGCCGGCAGCTGTCTGTGACAATTGTATCTAAATCACTCGGAGCTTGTCTACTTCTCTTTGATCTCCTGAATGCACATTTTTATTGTGGAGTTGTCTTTTCATTCATCACTGTTCTCCTTTCAAAACATAATTGCTGTCCCAATCAGAGATATCATTATGATGCCATTAAAGCCATCCTAGTGATTACTCAGTAGTTCTCATATGTATACAGTACATAAGAAGTCTAATACAATCAACCCAAAAACACAGCACAGCGCAGATCATCACAGTAAAAATCACTGGAGCCCTCATTCTGTCTTACAGTGTGCGGCCTTTGGCAGCCATGTTGGATTAAATTCTGCTTATCCATTCAGAGGACTGGTGAAGACTATATAACATTTTGGTTTTATGATGAGTTATTTCATTTACCATTCACAGAGTGTAGCAGACTTTTTTATGATGCCTGGGCTCAGTTTTGGCTTTTAAAGAGAGATATATCATTGGCCAACTGGATGGAAAATAAGCATGAAACGCATTAAAAGCTGTCCTCAGAACTCAGGCCAGTGTGTGTTTTGAATGTATGTGTCTGTGTGTCTACGCAAATGTGGGCATCCATTCAAGCATATGTATATACATAATGTGGCCTGCCTAGTATTATTAAGTCCCAGTATGTGATTCCACAGCATAGAGAGAGATCTTTGTCAAATAAACCATCATGATGAGAGTATTCTTCAGCTCTGCTTTTGATCTTTCTGTCTCATATGACAGAATAACACTATACATAGACAAGTCTCTTTTTTGATCTCAAAAGGCATAATAAAAGTCTTGGCTATGTGCCTTTAAGATAAGATAGCCATCAGACCTTGTGAAGATGAAAAATATCAAAGATAATTAGAGTGTGAGTGAAAAAAGATAATTAAATTGTATGCTGGGAATGTTAACGGCATGGGCTTCATTTAATAAGCAGATTCATTAACCACAGTGCTGTATCAGTATTCCATTTGTGTTTGATTAATAATGAGCAGGACCCATTTAATAAGAATAAAGCATTCATCATAAACACGCATAAATCAACTAATGATATTTCTTTGGCAAATAGTACAATTGGATCTCATTAAACTCTTTCCATTCACTGGTATCCCACATGTTAATTGAAATGCCTTAGAAATGTCCAAAATGTGCTCTAGTTAATCATTCCGTTTGATTCACAACTAGTCTAATCTCTGTCAGTGGGAAATGGAAAATCTGGCCAAAGAGTGTATCAATTCCGCCTGACGACAGGGTCTGAGTCACCTTTTATGCTAGTGATTGGTTGTTAGGTTCCATTGCAGCGGGGATATCAGAAGGCCACACAAAGCTCTTGCTCATTAATCTTCCATGAAACTGCAAGGAAATTGAGTTCAGAATCAGAACCAAAATGCCTAAAAATGGCAATAGTCTTGTTGCAAGTGAAGGCAAGCTGCAGCTAAACAAAGCCATGCAGATATGCTGTTAAATGGAGCTCATGGGTCCCAGTCACACACTACTTCATTTAAGGATCAAAAATGATCTTTTATTTGTGGTGGCTCAAATTGCATGATGGGCTAATATTTCTGTTCTTTCTTGTTTCTGACACAATGGTTTCAAGAGTTGCATGTCCCACATTCAGACTCTAAAACCCTCTTAATGTAGTAGAGAATTAGTTCTAGTGGCAGTTTAGTCATTACAGACATCATAATGTAGCCCAGAGAAGTTGAATCAGTTAAAAAAAAAAAAAAGAAAGAAAAAATCTGGTGAAATCCGTTTTGAAATAACCAGACTCTTTTTAAATATTTCACTTGGTAATGTCAAAATATTTTAACTGGTCAAAAGAAATGTTTTTGTTGCTGAGCTTGGCAAACACTTGCTGGCCCACCTCCAGACTGAATGGTGGTGATAGTGAAGGTCAAAGGGCAAAGTAGTTGTAATGTCAATGAGAGCAAAGTACTACTGCTCAAGTGGTAAGAAACTTTGCTAAACACTGAGACAACTGATTTAAGTTAATGTTGTGTTGTCATGTGTTAATTCCTGCTTTCTGTTGACAATATAAAACCACAATGTGGAAAAAAGCAAGTGTAGTTCCATCCCAGTATGAGCATAAAGGCTTGAAGGCCATTTCCAAGCTAATTTCCTCACTGATTGCACTGGTGAGTCAAAGTAAACCTCTATCATGCAGTGCACTAAAGAAAATGTCCCATAGCTTTCATGTTAATTATCGCCATGGTTTGCTTCTGTGATTTAAGGCAAAGATCTTAGCAAACCGGAAGTCTGCCCGCCACAAGCTAATTAGTTCAATGAAAAATCTTATCTGATTATGCGGTTAGCGATCATACAGCTGCTAGCTGCAAACCAAAGTATTTTGATATAAAATCCCCTTTGACTGTGCCAAAACGTTAGCAACTTAAAATTGTGATTTGTAATGGGTTTAATAAATGCTGTTGCCCAAGCAGTGACATGTGCTCTAGACATGTTGCTATAATAAACAGACTTGTCTTTATTTTGTTTTGATTCACTGTAGAGTTTTTAAATGCTGCAGCTTGGTGGCTAATTAGGTTGTAGTTTGCAAGTGAATTCCACTGTTAGCGGTGGTGGCCTATTATTTTACAGTTTCCAAGAATTCAAGAACATTAAAGGCGCACCAGTAACTAAATTTATGTGCTGTGTGTGTTTTCTTATAGACTGCTGAAGTCCCGCAGTTCCAGTCCATGGGACCTTATTTCAGAAAAAATTTGAACTGTACTCAATAGAAAGAGACAAATTATTTTTTATCCCATTTAAATTGTACCACCCATCTCAAATATGATGTTTGTCAATTTAAAAGATAATTTTTCAAGTCAAGAAAGTTGCAGTTTATCACACAACTGCTTAAGTACGACTTTGAAAGTACATGTTTAGAAAGTTTGCACACCCGATCTTGCGTAAGTAACGTCTTGACAACGATCTCATGGAGAACCGACTAACTCTTTTTGCTTAGCTTCAGCTCTCAACATGCCCATGTTTTTAATGATTTTCATTTCTTTTAATACATTTCTCTCGTTCTGAAGTAATGAAGAAACTGCGCTATAGTTACAGCCATGTTAGCATTGGTGATGCATATTGTGGTAGATGAGAGATGTAGCTCACTGAGTGGTTTCACAAGCACAAAAAGCTGTACTTAAAGAGTAACTTGACCCCTAAACCACTTTTTTCAGCTGCAAATCGAGGCTAAGAAGTATTAAGCAGAAATTTTGATTGATTTAGGTCTTAATTCTGACATTTTAGTTCAAATGAACTGACTTTTTTCATATTCAGTTATAAATATATGTAGTGACTGCCATCTACTGGTTAAAACGCTGCTATTGCAAGGCCTTTTTTGTTCCATTTTTATTGGTTGATAAGGTGGAATGTGATGTCACAGGTGTGTCACAAGTGCTATCTTCAGGCTGAGACTTCAGGCAGCCAGAGGATTCTAAATGCATTTTTTGAATTTCAGGAATGAGGCACTTCAGCCAGAACTCTGGGGGTTTAGTTACACTTTAAAGACAGAACTCGTTTCTGATTTAATTTGAACTGATTTTTTTTTTTGTAACACTGGTGTTTATTTTTAAAACCACATTTTTGGATCAACTTCTTCAGTTCTTTAAATCTTTTCTGAATTTGAAATCAAGATTTTAAACAACATTTGTCAGGAGGTCATGACGTCATAGTGTCAGAGCGATCAGCTGTGGAGCAGAAGAAGAACAGTCGTCATGGTGACAATCTGTATAGAGAGTTTCATTTAAAGATGATGGACAGTAAGAACAGAGAAGAGGAGCAGCAGCATGTTGACGCTCAGCCTTGATGATCATGTCAGTGACACTGTGTGTGTGTGTGTGTGTGTGTGTGTATATGTACAGTTTATGGCAATGCTGACTGAGCAGTTACACTGCAAAACTGGGGCTTCAGTTCACAGCAGCACCTGACTGGAAATTGAACATGATGAGAATCACATGACCCGCCAGCAGCCGACTGACAGGCTGAGCTCGGGTCTTTCGCCTCCTCAGTTTTTCTTCAGTAGTTGTTGACTCACTGAGTCACAGCAGTTTTCGATACTAACAGAGCTTTGAATTTCTCACCAATAAGTGTAATGACTCATTGATTAAATGAAGTTGAATCTGCAGCTTCAGCAGCGAGTTGTCGGTGCGCTTCGTGCCCTGGGTTTCAGCTCTCAGGCTACATGGAGGCTACTGCTTTGAATGAAAGTGGAACCGCAGAGAATTCTGGGTCGGCTGTTACAAAAGTCAAGTTCAACAAGTTGAGACAACCTTGGTGACGGGCACGGACACTGGTGTACAGATGACGGTTTGTGTCCGCAGAAAATGATAGAATTCTGTCAATTTTTAATGATTTATAGTCAGTAATTCAGATTCAGACTCAGATTCTCTTTATGGTCCCACGGGGGGGAAATTAGTTCTGAAGCAGGAGCAGACCGAAGACAACATACACAAGGCGACAGTAACAGAACACACCATGAAAGATAAATAGGCAAAGAACAATAACAACATCATCAATAAGATCAATCAAGAGCTCATACTGAATGGAAATTACTATCAAGTTACACAAGTGCAATGAGGATGAGTGCAGATGAGCAATAATAGTGCAAGAAAAGCAACCATAGGGCTAATTGCAATTAAGGAAATGAATTGCAGCGGGGATAAACGAGACCTGGAGTCTGTTAGTCTTCCCCACAGGAGCCCTGAAACGACGGCCTGAGAGCAAAAGGTCAAACTCACTCAGAAGTGGATGATTAGAACAATCCATTACAGAATGAGCCTTCCTCAGCACCTGCCTGTTATAAAAGGCCAGAAGCCCGTCTTGCTGATGTTGATGTTACCAAAATAAGCAACAATACAAAAGGTTAAAACAGATTCAATAAAAATTTTGTAAAAGAGAGACATAATATTAGAAGAAACATGAAAAGTTTTCATTTTCCTCAAAAAGAACAGTCGTTGCTGAGCCTTTTTGGAGGTAGCATCAACATGAGGCTCAAAACACAGTTTGTGGTCAAGAACAACACCCAGATATTTGTAACTCTCCACAGTCTGTGTCAGCTGCTTGAATAACACATCCGGCCGGTGGAGGGATGGTGACTACATTACTGTCTCTATGGGAGACGTGACTCCGCCCACTTAGGAGACGGGATCTGTAGGCTCTATACCATTTCACACCATTGACGCAGCGTACAGTGGGGGATCTTCTGTTTTACTGACTGTCTTTGATATTCATGGAGTGCCAAAGTCCGCTTTGTTCTTTGTTTGATAACTGCTCTACAAATAAAGATTATTATTATTGTATTGACAGTTTTATTAATAACAATAAATAGAGTGGGCGTTGCAGTTTGAAGCTAAACATCCAAAAACATTTAATATCTTTCCCATTTTGAAAACATGGTCATATTCCAGTGATAAATCAATAAAAATGCAGCAAAAGATCATTTAATTATCCCTTTATCTATTTATTATTTGTGTCATGGTAATATGATGTTTACTCCATAAAATATGAAGAAAGTCCAAGGAAACGTATGCTTACCCTGGAAAATATTACAGATTCCTAGTTACCATATTTAAAATGTAATAAGTAATGCAGCTATTTCAATTACATTTTCAATGTAATATAACTCATTACATTTGATTACCTTTTGATTATCTACATTTCTAACGAATGTTTTCAACTGTTGACCCTTTTTTAATGTTTGATCCAGGCAGTGGCAGACGTGGGGCGCTGCTGATTCAAACAAGAGAACCAATCAGAAGCATCAGAGTAGCAAAAAACTTTGCTAAACCGCCTTGACTGCAAATGGAAAAAGCAACAAGATGAATATTTAACATACGCTTTTCACAGAAAATATTCAGATGTAACCCCCTCTGTAATCATTAACATATTCATAAGAAACTGTCATTTAATTACACATTGTTTCTCAGTAACTGTAACTGATCACAGTTACATTTATTTTGTAATTAAGTTACATAATTCTGTTACATGTAACTACTTACTCCCCAACAATGTGCTTCCCTGACCAACAGGTGAAAAACTAAATACATTCATTTTGTAATTACATAGAACCCTAAACCTGTCAGACAGGAAAACAAAGCCAGTGGCTGAGATCAAACATCAGGACCATGGACAGCAGCGCCATCAAGGGCCGGGAATGATTCAGGACCTTGGCCAGAAGGAGCTCACACTGTTGATGTACAAGTGCAAAAGATGCCAACAGACTCTCGACACTCTTTTCCTTTTACTTTAATTTATCTTGTCATTATTAAAGTACAGATTGTACAGCACTGAATATCATCCATCTGTTTTGTTTATTTAGAACAGAAAGTTGAAACACTGAATTCTTTGGAATCAAATCTTTAGTTTGAGTTGCACTCACAGCTATGGAACAAAAAATGCAAACAGAAAGATAACAGGAATGAATTTTGTTTTCTTTTACTCTGATTTGTTTCTCTCATATATTCAAAAATGTGGGAAGAAACCGAAGTGCTCGGAGTAAACCCACACCAACACAGTGAGCATGCACGTACTCATCACAGCCAAGGGGGTTAAGAGCCAGAATTATACATCGAGTGCTGTGGGGCTGCTGTGTTGGGCGCTGAGGCACATGTGTGGCCCTATAAGACCTTAAGTTCAGTGTCATTTTTACATCCAGGTCTCTGTGTCACAAGCCATACTGAGGGGATTAATTTCTGACTTGTCTCAGTAAAACCCAGCATGCACAATGCACAAGAACAGCACCAGCAGGTAGCTAATATTGTCAGTCCCAGTCATTAGTCTAGTTATCAGCAACACAGACAGTGGATTTCCTGGCAAAAACAGATCTGAAGAATCCTCCAGAGCTGCCCCTCTGTGGCACCAGACGATCTTTTAGGGACTTAGCTATGAATTTGTAAAATGATGTGCACTGTGCCATCATAGGATACTGCACTCCTTCCATCAGATCAAATCGTACTGTCTCAATGTTGCCCACCTTCTTGATCAGATCATTTTTTACAGCCTTGACTATTTTTCTGACTTCGTAGGGCGATGGTGTTTTCACATCGTCACAGTCTGCCAACTCTGCCATGAGCATCTCTTTCAGTTTGATAATGACAGGTTGGATTTGGGGGTCAGATGACCATACTTGCGTAATTCCCATGACCATATAGGAAACCACCTTCTGGCACAGTTCATCATGCTTTTCGACTCGGAGATCCGTGACCTTATCTGTGGCTTCATCTGCTTCATCACTGGTGGTTGACTTAGTGGATTTCCTGGCAAAAACAGATCTGAAGAACTTTCCAAAGCTGCCCCTCTGTGGCACCAGACGATCTTTTAGGAACTCAGCTGTAAATTTGTAAATCGATTCATCTTGTGCCATCATTAAATGTCGCGCTTGTTCAATGCTGCCTGCCTTCTTGATCACATCATTTTTTACAGCCATGACTATTTTTCTGGCTTCCTCGTACGGTGGCATTTTAACATTGTCACAGTCTGCCAACTCTGCCATGAGCATCTCTTTCAGTTTGGTAAAGCCAGGTTGGAATACCAGGCCAGGTAGTTTGACGTTGGGCACAATTTCCATAAAAACAGAAGAAACCAGAAACCTGCACACTTCATCATGCTTTTGGACTCGGTGATCTGTGACCTCTTTTGTGACTTCACCAGCTTCATCACTGGTAGCTGACTTGGTGGATTTCCTGACACTGAATTTTCCAAATCTGCCCCTCTGTGGCACCAGATGATCTTTTAGGGACTTGGCGATAAATTTGTAAATCGATTCATTTTGCGCCATCATTAAACATTGCAGTAGTTCAGTGCATTCCGCCTCCTTGATCAGATCATTTTTCACTGCCTTGAATAAATCCTTTTTCACTGCCTTGACTATTTTTTTGACTTTGTGGGGCCATGGTATTTTAACTTTGTCACAGTTGGCCAGCTCCGCCATGAGCATCTCCTTCAGTTTGATAATGGCAGGTTGGATTTTCGGGTCAGATGGATGGATGGCTTCCATAATTTCCATAACCATAAAAGTAACCAGACTCTGGCACAGTCCATCATGCTTTTTGACTGGGAGATCTGTGACCTTATCTGTGGCTTCATCTGCTTCATCACTGGTAGTTGACTTAGTGGATTTCCTGGCAAAAACAGATCTGAAGAATTTTCCAGAGCTGCCCCTCTGTGGCACCAGACGATTGCTTAGAGACCCAGCGGTAAATATGTAAATTGATTCATTTTGTGCCATCATTAAATATCGCGCTTGTTCAATGTTGCCCGCCATCTTGATCACATCATTTTTTACAGCCATGAGTATGCTCTTGGCTTCCTCGTACGGTGGCATTGTAACATTCTCACAGTCTGCCAACTCTGCCATGAGCATCTCTTTCAGTTTGGTAAAGGCAGGTTGGAATGGCAGGGCAGATGGGTAGACGGTGTGCAAAATTTCCATAATAATATAAGAAACCAGAATCTGGCACAGTTCTTCATGCTTTTTGACTGGGAGATCTGTGACCTTATCTGTGGCTTCATCTGCTTCATCACTGGCAGTTGACTCATCAGTGGTAGAAGCTGACTCTGTAACCTCGGAAGTCGAAGTGTCAGAATTATTTTCCAAGGGGCGATTTGTGTCCTGTTGTTGTTCCTCTGTTGAACTTTGATGACCTCTCTTGTCTTTAGGCAGGCTGGAGAAGCTTTTAACCGTACGGTGAAGGAGTGTCGCCCTATGCTGTAATATCACCTTGTAACTGCAGAGGTGGGGGTCGATCCCATTTTTTAATCTCCCATTGGTGTAATCAAGGCGTAACAACTGTAAGTAGCCTGTGGAATTTAGCATCTTCTCTATTGCGTCTGACACGTAGTTTGTCATCCGTGCTGTGCCATGGCAGTGGATGTCCTTTAAAAGATGCTCCATCCAAGTTGGTGGTAACTGAGGCAAGTTCCAGTTGTGGGCGCCGGGATCTTCCAGGATGTCTTGACAAATTAGTGCTGAGTCGAGTATTTTCTGGTAACTTTTCATAATACAAGCGTCTATTGCCTCATAAATTGACGGAAATTTCCGCCATTCATGAGGCAAATGTAACAGGTCGTCCAGGAAAACTTGAGCGAGTGAGTGGAGGTACGGTTCGATCATCTTTCCTCTCTGATTGGTACACATGGTAGCCTTAGCTTAGCTTAGCTTTGTTAGCTTTTGTCACAGTGTTCTCAGAACTGAATGTCTTTGGATTTGTGTCCTTTACAGCCTGTTGGTTAACATACAAGGACCTGAACATTAGACTGCAACAGAACGCCACATCAAAGGACATCAAAGGACATCGAACGTGACGTAACGTCATAGATACGCTTGGCCTTGCGTCATCGTTGTGGGCGGGGCGTCCGCGTGGGGGAAAACAATCCGTCACCTCCGCCTAAAATAACGCAAATGCGCGGATTTTAAAGTCGGATACTAACGCTGACGAGCGGTGACGTCCTACTTTGACTCATTACAGCCGGTTGACAAAGAACGATACTTCAAAAAACTTCCCAGCATAGGGTTGGATTGTCGCCCGTATGTACAAAAGAGTTGATGGACGAATGATCCAACTCAACGGCCGGAAGTGACATTTCCAGGTATGTTTTGCTACCTGATTGAAACAGCGGGTGAGAGACAACATCACGTTTGCTACAGATATGATGAATTAAACTCACAATAATATTAGTAACTGAAAACCGTTAGCTCTAAACAGAGTAGCATGTGTCGGTGAATTCCACGAACCACGATGTGCTTTATCACGCAGGAATTGACACAGAGAGCAACCTCGAAAACTTCGGGTCCTAACTTTTTTACCAGTGGATTTGTCGGGGTCGTGCTACGTCACCAAACGCCACGTAAAGACACTTACCTGTTCCGGTGTGATGTGACGCCGTCCTGCACGGTGACAGAAAAGCCACATCGGACGTGGGTCGCTGCACAGGGGGGCGGTGCTATCCTGGCTGCCCACTGTGACTGCATGGCAGGGTAAGTTTTGTGTGTGTGTGTGTGTGTGTGTAACACTTATTAATATTGATATTTGCCCAGATCACTTTGCGTATAATGTAACGTTATTTTAACATTTTCTGTATTTTTCAGTCTTGGTGAAACTTGTTCCCATGTTGCTGCTCTCTGTTTAAATTGGAGGCTTGTGTTCAGCTGAGGATCAACCTGCCTGTGAGTGGAATAAGATGTGTGTTCAAAAGACTGAGCCTGCCCTTTGTTGCAGAGACAACTTTTTACACAGAAGACACATCATCAAGAAAGTGGAAGAGAAAAGCTCCAGTCCCCAAAGCCTGTTTTTCTCAGCAGCAACAGTTCCTGACTATGCTGGCTGACAGATCGCCTGATGCTGTGGCTTTGAACCGTTTGAGGGTTTTGCCAGACCATCTAAGAAGCCATGGTGTGTCAGCCAGCATGAGGTAACAGAGGAGGAGGTGGAGGATGTGGAGAGAGCAGCTATCAGCCAGGCATCCTGTGTACAGTGGCACCAAGAGTGAGTTCAGTCAATCTTTATTTATGAAGCACTTTTTATACGGGACTTGTAGCACAAGTTCGTCATATTACAGGCTTAATAAATCCAAGCAAATTATTAATCAACACAATATGTCAACAAAGACACAGACCAGTTCCAAAGCCATTGATCCAGTGGACTCACCACCTCACAACCTGGTCATCAGGAAGGCTGGTTTCCACATTTGCCAGTCTATGCCACACTTGGGCCTTTCATGTGATGGCTATGTATCGTGCCAGTGCTGCGGTGAGGGCGTTCTAGAGGCTAAGTGTCCTTACGAGTGGGGGTGAGACACTTCGAGCGGATACCAGCAGTGGCTTGAAGACAAAAAAGGACACCTGGAAAGTCTGACAAGCCTGAAGAGCAGCCACGCATATTTCAC
Source organism: Naso brachycentron (assembly GCA_029874485.1). Lineage (NCBI taxonomy): Eukaryota > Metazoa > Chordata > Actinopteri > Acanthuriformes > Acanthuridae > Naso > Naso brachycentron. Next base: position 20,494,441 of record JAQFJA010000001.1, read on the forward strand.
ACAGGTATTGTAATATTTCTGCTATATATCTCTAAAACCTAAATTAAATGTGTTACAAGATTTTGTGAGATAATCCGACATGCAGAGACAATATTGTAAATATTAGTGTTCTGAAGATTACACTGCATTTGATTGTATGTGCACCAATTATGAGACTACAAACTAGGCCAGGACAAATGACAAAGGCCAAATTAGCAGGAGGCCCCTTAAATAAATGTACTTGTTGCCGTATTTGATAGATCCTAATGCAGATGTTCGTCACTCAGCGGGCGTACGCTGACGTCATCACTTGGACTCCGCAGGCTTGCCTGATACTCAGGGTAACAAGAGATGAGGAGTTCATCAGTGCTGCCATCAGTGTGATGCAAAGATTTTGGTCACAGCACATTTTTCCAAAACTTCAGGAGCTGAAAGATGCACAGGTAGGCAATTTGATTTTCTGTCAGTTTGTAAAATGGCAACAGGAAGTCATAGTGACTGTGAGTTACGTAAGGTGTTTATTTATGAACAATTCATTTTAAATCATGTTACAGAAATGTCACTGAATACTCACTAATAAGGCTGTGTGATATGTATAACAAATGTACATGTTTCTGCTAAGGAGGCAGAACACAGGCCTGCTGAAAGCAGCACAGGGAGTGACACATCAGGCGACAGCACATCTGGCAACAGCAGCAGGGGGACAGGGTGTTCAGCAGCAGAGCAGCACTGAAATAAATCAGGGACGTGTGAGAGACAATCAACAGGTGGAACATGGTCCAGAAAGGTTGTCTCCACTGACATTTACTAATATTTTTTTCTAATTGACAGTGAAGTATTTTAAGGTGTTCCTTTTTTTAACCCTGACATGATTTGACTGTTGTGATCCTGCAGTCTTTCTCAGAAGAGTCGGGTGATATTGCTGTGACGTGTCTTTCCAGCTGTTTCCACACAGGTGTGGTTGTCCTGTCTGGTTTGACAGGACGATGACATCCCCTGCTGTCCAACAACTTCTTGACGATGGCATCCCAGGTCAACCTATAAGCTCCCTCATCCCAGTTTACTGTCCTTGCAGAAAAGGAAGTCTAAAATCAGGATGAGAGGGCTTACACATTGCCCCACACTTGTGATGCTGTCGTCAAGGAGATGTCAGACAGCAGGGAGACAGCAGACAGGCAACCAAACCTTTTTTAAAATAGCTGACAAAACACATCTCAGCAACATCACAACTTCTCTGAGGAAGACTGCAGGATGACAGCATTCGAAAAATGTCGGGGTAAACAAAAGAACACCTTAAAGTACTTGTACGTGGATAAGTACAAAATATAAACAGGTTGTACAGTCAGAACAAGCATGAGTTCTTTGTTGTATCAAACAAGTGTTATACAATCACCACAGTTAGCTCAGTGCAGCTCTGCCCTCCAAGATACAGTTGTGTGGGACCCCTCCACCTGGCCGCTGTCTCCCTCCTCAATACCCAACCGAGTGCCAGCTAACCGAGAGCCTCTCTGGTCTGAGGTGGTGATCCTTGACCGAAAGAGAAACTCGGTTGGGGCTGTTTCTCCTCCAGGGCTGAAACTCTCCAACTGTTTTGAGCCCCTGTCACTGTCTGGTGTGGATCCGGTAGCTGATCCTGGTCTGGGCACCTGATTGCACACAGAGTCACTCCGCCGCGGGGCCAAACCATCAGTTTCCATCCCGGGCAAAGTCTTCTACTTCACACCAGAGGCTCCTAAAAGAGGCTGTACTCAGATGCTCTGGGAGTTTCCCCACCGCTGCCTTGCCGCAACACCTGCCCTCCTGCTCATGCAGCATGGATGGCGCACATCCCACCTGTAAATCTCCACTTCCATTAGCTGTGTGATTGTTCACGTGGGCATCAATGACACACCTCGGTGGTGTTCGGAGCTTACAAAAGCTTTTTCAGTGACCTTTTTAACCTTTTAAATAACTCTGGGAAGTCCAGTTTTACCAGTGGCGTCCTCCCCACGCTGTCCCACAGTGCAGAGCGCTTCAGCCATCTTCTTAGCTTAAACACATGGCTGCAGTCCGCCTGCAGGGCTCAAAGCTTTGTCTTTATTGACAATTTTAATTTGTTTTGGAACCATCCCTCTTCTTCTGGGTGTTATATACTGTTGCTGTACAACCTTTCCGATCATCTTATCTTATCTAGATTACCTCAGTCCTGCAAGAATTACCCTCAGAAAAACAGAAAACAAGACAAGACATTTCAAAGTTCAGAAAACAAGGATTTTCAATACCTTACATGTCAGATGTTTAAGTTCATTCACCTGCAAAGCCTCTCATAAGATGTAGTTATTTCAGACCCGAGTCAAAAAACTCTATTCAGTTCCCACAATGACCAGCCATGAGTCTGGCACTGTTGTTGTTGTTGATGTTGTTGTCATCGTGTGCGCGCTGCATGCTGGATCGAAGTACTTGGATCAGCTTTTTTCCATGCCAGCAGATCCGATCTTGACCGGGCATTTTTGGCAGATATCGCCCTGATCTGCTTCCCTAAATTCTCCCTGAATTTTACTCGATTCGTCCTCCTCGCCATTGGTAAAAGTGTTAAAGCTCTTCCATGCTGCTGTGATTGGTTGTTTCGCTTTCATTTTTATTTTATTTTGATTTTATTTTTTCAATTTTAGTTCAGTGTTTGTGTACACACACACACACACACACACACACACACACACACATATATATATATATATATTATTGTTTTTTTTTTGGAAAGCGTTTTTATTTTAGATAATGGAAATGCTTTTTCTATTCTACTGTTTATTTTCTTA
>JAQFJA010000001.1:20627459-20646896 GCA_029874485.1 Naso brachycentron
TCTAAATAAGACAATATTTCAGTTACGGTGTTTACATGTGTTGCTTATAGAATATTCCATTTATATGTTACCGGGCATAGTCTGATTAATGACTCATGAGACGCACGCCCACCCCGCGTCATACATCCGCTATTCTCGCAAAATTTGACCTGAAACCGGATGTCAAAAAACAACAACAACCACAACAACACAACAGTCGAACATGTTGCTGCTTTTTCACCTTTTGAGTTTTTATTTTGTAATTTACCAAAAACTTCAACCCGGAAGCTAGAGTATGCGTCGTCAAGCAGTTTGACTGCCGCAATCTGTGTGTAGCTGTCGCAAAATGCTGCGAAAACTCAGATAGGATGGCATAGTGCCATTAAGGTGTAAACATGTGTAAAATAATGCAGCTAAAAACTCCACGTCTTAATTCGATTATTGCTTACTCCAACTATGACCTTATTGGGAGTAAGGTAATCAGAAAATGCGGTTTACATGGCAGCGTCTTATTCAGAGTATTGTCTTGATCAAGTTAACTTTGGAATATTGGTGTCCATGTAAACGTAGTGAATGAGCCTCATTTGTCAAAAGTGCTCCTGTATCAACTTGTTTAAAATGATTGCTTTATTAATGATGCTGCAAAACATTTTATTTCACAGCATAACAACATATTAGATAGTGTGTACTGCATACTAGTGTGTACTGCGAAGAATGACGAGAACCAGACCCAAGGTTTTGAACTTTGCATTTAAGTCAAAATAGGTCGAAGTAGTTTTCAAACTGGAAAATGCAGTTTTGACAATGTGTGTGTTTTGAAATGAGTCACTATTTTAGGATCTCTCTCTAGGCTGCCGATTAATGTACCAGGTTCATAAGCTTGAAGCCCTCTAGCAGCTTGCAGTTCTTGTTCTTGAGACGGTGGGCCTCATCGATGATGACACAGCGCCACTCTATGGCGTTGAGTTCGGGACAGCCGCCCAGGATCATCTCAAATGTGGTGATGACAGCCTGGAACCTGTAGGCACCTCGCAGCGCACGGCCCTGAAGACAAGAATGGGAGATTTGTGAGACAAACTCGTAAAACAAAAACAAACACCAACTGCAGTTTCAGTCAATCATGTTTATGTTGTATCTGTTCTACAAGTGCTGATTGTTTTGTGAGAGAATATAATAAGTCTGAACTGTGGAGAAAATATTGTGAACACATTCATACTTCAGGTGCATATTTCTACCGTGTACGTCTTGCTCTTCAAACCAATTACATCAGAAAACTACTAACCTTTCAGATTCATGCTGTTTATTTTATAAATTATTTTACTACAATTTTACCAACAATCTTAAAACACACCCCTCGGTTGGGAAGCATTCTACAGTATATCCAGGACATGAGTGCAGGAGTCTCTGTGCTGTTTTGTTTATTTGTTTGTTTATATGTCTGGGGAGGCTTTGCTTCAGCCTGCCTCTCCATTTGTATCTATTGCCTTGACAACAGTCCTCGAGGGATACTTAGTTATCCAGTAGCCCCCTCCCACAGCCCGCCCGGCCAGCAGACTGCTGTAGTGGAGCCTCTCTCTCTCTGATATGCCTGAGCAGCCCTGACAGAGAGCTCCCCTTGGGGGCTGCTATGACATCACAGGCTGCCTGGGCGACAGCCTGGTGGCGGCTGCGCTCTGCTCTCGCTCACTTTAATTCCTCCTACGGTTTTGTCTGAAGACTAAGAGCTTCTAACTGGCTGCTGTGACACATCACATGGCCTGGAAACCACAGAAAGCCTCTGTCTGTCCAAGGCTCACTAACTACCTAGCAGCCCAGTTACTGTTGAGCACGTGCCCTTCTCTGAATCTCTTTATATGGTTCGTTAAAAATAAAATGCCCTCATGCCGAAGATGGTAAACAATAATGGGCTTTGACTGTTCAACTTGATTTCAAAATATGGCCATTTTACTTCAGCTCCTGAAATTTCTCTAACAAGACCTAAAATCTGTGGCTCTATTATGGTATATTGATGTAAAAATGCTGTGTTTGCATTAAGCAAGGCTGAATGACAGCAGAGTCACAAAAATTTAAACATTTTCTGCCACTCCATCCACACAAAACATCGATGCGCACCTTTTCATTACAGAAAACTTTTGCCTGAGGTAAACACTATCCTTCACCTCCTTCCTGCCTTCTTTTTAACTTTTTTTGTATTTTTACAGGTGACTCTGACACATCGTGGTGAGTGAGTTTGCTGCTTTACTTCCAGAGTCCCGACGTATCTAAGCTTTGTGTTACACATGGTAATCATGTTCTGCCTGGCTTTTCAATATCCGACTCCTATTGTTGTATCCTGTGTTCAAACCTATCATTAGATTACTCACAGGACTTCACACGGCTGCTGTTTTCTAAAAAGCACTGTGATTATTTTAATCGAAGTGAATCACTGCTTCCAGTATAAAAGTAAGCACAGCGATGTTGCTTTTTTCCCTCGTCTGTTTTTAAAAAGGGGAAGATTGGGTCTGTCAGGATGAACTAAAAGGTTTCCCAGTCCTCATGGTTTCGTTTGAATGCCTGGTTGTGTATCTGTGATGAGTCTATGTTAGGAATGAAAGCAGAGTACTTTCATATAACATCCAACCCGCAAGAGATGCAGTGCTGTAACTACATCTGTAAACCTGAAATGTTTATAATCTATTAAAGATGTTTGCATCTGACAAGCGATGCATAAAGTATACTGACTCGGAAATGCATTCATAAGAGGCCACTAGCAGTGCTGTTGACTTTCAATCCTAGTGCCTTTGTAGATTTACTTAAAATTGATGTAATAAGCTCTTAATAGTAGAAAATATATGATGGAACAAAATGAAATTGATAAAATGAAAACTACAAATTACAAGAGCCTAAAAATTAAGATTTATATTGGTTTTCACTGCAAGACAGGGGCACACTTACAACGGTGTGTAATATGCTGTACTGTGCTGCACTATCCCTACACATCACATTAGAGTTCCTGTGTTGAATTTGTTGTGGGACTACAACATATGTACTGTATTCATGTTACAATTTGTTTTTCACTTTTCTGTGTACTTCTGTAATAAAAGTATGTGTGCTCAGTGAGGAAAAACCATAAATGATAAAATGTTCAGTGAAAATTAAAAGCAAAAATTTGTCTGTGCTTCTTGTCCTTCTACCTGTGCATCCTTGAAATACATCTCGTACTGCTGGAGCATCTGCCTGCTGACCATGCTTCCGTGGTAGACGATGACGTTGAGATGCGTCCAAGTGCGGAACTCACGCTCCCAGTTGGCAATAGTGGAGAGCGGGGCGATGATGAGGAATGGCCCTTTAATGCCCACATGATGGATCTCCTCTAGGAATGTGATGGACTGGATGGTCTTACCAAGGCCCATCTCGTCTGCCAGGATGCAGTTTCGTCTGCCAGGTGCAGATAACAAGAGTTAGAGGAGAAAAAGTAGTGACATAATAAAAAAGAACAGGTTTTAAATCAGTGGCACCTGTGTGAATAAGCACACTATATCTCTGGTGTTTGCAGCGTTAAGTGTGCGTGAGGATGTGGATTTTAAAGTCTTGCTGTGTTGCTACATGAGTCATTATGTCTCCATATCACCTAAACAAAGAGGTGTGTTTACACATCCTGAACATTTTTTTGTTGCACAAAACAATTGCGTAAACAAGAAATATGTGGCAGGGTAAAAACGAAGGTGATAAAGATGAAGAAATAGAGAAAAGTAAAGGGAGGAAAACAAGGTAAATACAAAAATCCCATGACACTAAAATAATAAACTGGAAACAATGGAGGAGAAAACGACCTCATCAGCAGTAATAACAGACCAAAGATACAACATAATGGCAAATGCAACTGCCTCTGCTGCGTGGTGTACTCCGGCAAACCATTTATTCATCTGTCCAGTGGGTGGGGGTATTATGTCTTGATGCTAATTGCAACGTGCAGATATTCCCACTGGCCTCTTAAGCAGCTCTCTACTTTTGATGAATCTCTGTGCGTAGGCATACACAAAATCCTGCATGCTCACACATAAAGCCAATTCCCAGGGTTAACGCAAGAATACTGACACCATGTACTCCAGATGTGCTGTGCAGCATTTCTTTTTGCCATTGTGGGTGAAGAAAAGTAATTGTTGCAGCAGTGTGCACCTTGACAGGAAATTGGACTCCCCTTGCAGGCCCAACCAAACAACATGAATACAGGCAAATCACAGTGTGGTCCACACACAACCGGAAAAAGGATTCATTATTCATTATCTGCAGTGTAAATGCACCAGAGGATTCCTCCTGAAGTGAAAAGTGCCTACGTAAAATCTCTGAATCAATAAATATACTGCAATATTGGAGTGGGACTACTGAAGCCTTACAGGCAAATACAGCGTTTAAGGAGGAACCATTTTGCTTGAAGTGTGAGACATATTCTATATTTACTACTTGTCTAACCATTTGAGTGGTGTGCTGAAGCTACGGAGGCCATCTAACTAATGCAGAGTGGCAGCATGTCTCTGTCCCAAGGACTTTACTCGAAAAGCATGATAAAATATGGAATCAGGATTGCAATATTTATTTCTTTCCTGTTATTGTGCTTCATTATTTTAATGTAATGATTCCAAATGTACTTTGATTTATAAACGACAACCATCCATAGCATTTTGTAGTGTGTAATGAGTATACTTCTATTACAAGTCTAATGACTGAAATATTCAAGGTATTTTAATCCTCCTGATGCAACACAGGGTTGCACAACAAAACAAAAGACACAAAATGTTACTAAATTTACTGGCAAAAGCAGACAGGATGCAGGAGTTATCACCTTTTGCTCAGTTTGGTTCCAGTACACAAAAAACATTAGTCTAGATCAAGGTTGTGCCTATTGGTCAGAGATAACCAACGGAGACTATTTCCCACTCGGTGAAAGGGGCTGTACGTCTGTGCATGTATGCAAATACAGTATTTAAAACCGACCTGTTGTACCAGTTGAAGAGGAGCCAGTTGACCCCCTCTAGCTGGTAGTCCCTGAGGCTGTTGCCATTCCTGTATTCCCTCGACTGCTCCCTCTTCTTCCACAGACTGGCCGGGGGCCGCTCCTAAGTGACAAATTTCAGGGTTTTAAAATTAAATCTGGATTTACATTTTTGATGAAAATATTTTTAGGGAATAAACACTAGTTTTATATACAATCATGGCAAGCGAAAGACCAGCAGGGCTTATTTTTTAAAAGAAAGGAAATCAGAGTAAATATGGAAACTGTCTCAGAAAATCTGTCTTAAATTTGTCGTGTCATACAGCAGGCTTTAAGCATTTATGCATAACACTGGAAAACAGGTGGACAAACAGTTGAAACAACAGATTTACGTCATGTGGAAGAAGACCTAAAAAAACAAATCTTAGTAGAACTGTTCAAAACATACTTATCCAGGAGTGTACAAACTACATGACTCATCTGTGTGCAGTCCAGTCACTATAACCTGCTATAAATACAGCAATGTTTTCTGCTTCTTGGAGCAGAATCTATTGGTCACAGGTGAAAACATGTCTCTCACTAAGTCTACTGGTATTTTCCTTTTCCCTTATGTTAAGCTCTAATAGGAGGTTGCCAGTTACATCTTAGGTAGGAAATCTATTCTAATAATTCTAATTTTAAAGCAGAAACAATTCACTGCTTTTAAAGTGACAGAAAGCAGGTGTTTTACTGAGTCTCTGAAGTTCATTCATATTGCTGTGAGTGTGTCGGGTTTTTACACATTTAATATTACACTAACAATGCCCACTGATTTTACCATACACAAAGTCTGGTGGGTATAACTACATTCTCACAAATTGCATCATTAAATATACAAACAGAACTTTTAAAAAAAGGAGGAACCTTACAAGCACTTCAAAATACCAGCAACTGAAGAAACCAAATATATATGTACAGCATGAGGACAACAGAGGAAAATGAGAACACAGTCATAAATGAGGAATGTCCGTCAGCATGGCTCACCACCCTGCGCGAGTCTGGCTTGACTGCCTGCAGCTGCTCAAACTCTTCAATCTTGCTTTGATCTACGTCGTCCTTCAGCTCCCAGGTGCTGTCCTCATAAGGCAGAGAGCACCACTTCACCAGGTAGTACACCACCTCCTGTAGCAGGTAGAGAAATATTAGCACTGCATAGAGAAGAGCAGGGCCAAGCTCTGCTTTTATAATAGTAACAAAGGCTGCGAGGAAGCCCATTAGGATGGCCTTGGGCACTTCTGAGATACAAAGACATCACTAGAGTGGAGAATATACTGAACGGCACAGAATCCACAGAAAAACTGAAAAAGAGTAAAACGTGTTCGAGCACGCTGACACAAATAAACACACAGACAGTGCTCACGGATATAATTAACAAATGAAAGGAGATTCACTTTACCTCTCCAGTGTCTTTGTCCTCACAATACGACACCTCTAGCACTCTGTCTACCTCTACATAGTCGGGGTTAAAAGGCTCCTCTTCCATCTGACAGACAGGTAGAACGACAAGAGGGAAAGAAACGGAAAGAAAAGGAGAGAGTAACTATAAGTGCCCACTCACCATCTGGAAACTGAGATAAGCATCAGTGCTATATCGACTCAGTGAGTAAAGACATTCAGATATATGCACGCAGATGTGCCAGCCCACACAAACAAAACACAGGAAGTAAATCAAACATCCACACATGCACACGATATCTATATGCATGTACACTGAACATACATGTCCTAAGAGACTCCAAATTGTGAAATAGCACACCTGCTCATACTCGATGGCCAAATGTGTGTGTACACATAAAGACAGTGTACAGTGTGTCCAAAGACAAAGACAAGCAAACAGCCTTACATCTGCAAAGAAGAGCGCCCTCTGCGCCTGTTTCATCTTGAAACGTTTGATCTTCTGCTGAATCCTCTTGTCCTTCTCCAGCTGCTGCTCTGTGGCCCACTCACAGTGTAGGTAGGAGCTGACACACACACACACACACACACACACACACACAACAAACATGTTCAGACAAAGGTGAGAAACTCTGACAAACAATTGCTAAACAGCATCTGGGGAAATCGCTGAGGTCACAGAGTCTTTGACTGACAGAGTATTTAATAAATTTGCTGATCTGTTCAGTAATATTTGATTTGTGAAGATTACAATCCCCATATTCATTTCCATCCAAGTACAAACATGACGTCTGGAATAAATCTAAATACATATCGAACACAACTTCAACTGAGATGATTACGGGCCTAATGTACAAAAATAATCAATATTACTTGTAATGTTTCTGTTATGGTTTCATTCACTAAAACGGTTCCTTACTTCAACGATGAGGCAACAAGTAAACCATGAACTTACTAGTTTTTATATTTTACGAAAAACTCCTCCACTTCAATCACCACTCCCGGAGACACCTGGAGAGAGAATTTAAAAAAGAAAGAAACAAACAAACAAACAAAAAACAGACCAATACAGAATTACCAAAACTTCAAATCGAGACATTCTTCCACTTGGCTAATATCTGCATTGAGCTATTTCATGAATAACATTGGGCGGACAACGTTTGTGGTGATAAATAATCCAGATTTTAATTTTGTGATACTACTTGAGCTTTTATAATCAGTGAAAAGCCGTTAATCATTACCTCCTTCTTGATGGTGCGTGAAGACATGATTTTGTCAACAACAGCAGCGTCCTCTTCACTGGGATTCTCCTGGAATGTAGCGGACATGAAACACTTTACATTACTGCAAAGTTTCCCATGACAGGAATTTGCATAAACATTAAACACTTTACATAAAAACCACACACCACAGTGTATTACAGGGGTAAACATCAAATTGTGCTAATCCTTAATTTTCTACTTTTTGATCCCAGTTTGAGGTGTTCATGTGGAATTTTTCCTGATTTTTCCTGAAAAAATGAAAGACCTTCGGTTTAGGGCTTTTGTATATTGTATGAATTGAAAAGCTCTCTGGCAAATTGTGATTGTGTATTTTATATGTTTACTTCTGCTAAAAGAGTGACTGTTTAAAAACCAGGATGGAACCTTTGAACAAACATATTTGTAGAAACATGTTTTTGGGCAGAGTTGTCATCAAAAATCTCTGCTCCTAATTACTCTGCTGTTGCTTCTAAATTATTTAAACACACTATCTTCCCTCTGTGTAGGGGGTCTTGGCTTGTACGTCACAATGTGGTGTTGAAAAGAACAGGCTGTGCTGTACTTCACTGAGCATGTAGTCTAGAAAATGTGCTTTTGCTTTTCAGAGTAATAATGAATAGTTCTCAAAATTATGAATGTGCATCATTTCCACTGATAAAATTAAGAGACAAACTGTGGCATTGTTTGTTGTTTGTGAGCCAAAAAATACTTAAAATGATTGTAAAGTACTGTATTGAAAACAATTTGTCTCCTCTCTGCTCTGTCTCTTTCTTAAAACTCTGATTTTTAACTCAAATTCTTCTCTATGAAGGAGTTTCAGACTGAACTACTTACAACAAAGAGTTGGAGAGCAGGCTCCTTGGATGCTGCAGTGTTGGTTTTCTTGGCTTTGACGATAACCTTGACCTCATCATCTGACAGCCGGGCCTCCAGCTCTTCAGCATATTTCTTTCTCTTCACCTGCCGATTTGATCGCCTCTTCTAGAAAAGCATGACAAGGTAGAGGAAGTGCGTTTACAAAAATATTCATCTGACCTGGAGAATTTTATATATTAATTTTACAGACATTTCTTAATTTTTAACTCTAACTAGAGAGATTCTTAAATGGCTCTTTTGAGTGCATGAGCATCAGTGTCACTTCCTAACACAGGTTACCAGAGCTTACTACACTGAGCTAGGCCTCCTCAGCCTTCTGAGGACTTAACTGAGGTCTGTCTGTGCTTATTCATTTTGAAAGAGTAACTGCCAATTGGGAAACTCCATGCCTCAACTTTCCAATGATGTAACATCGTCATTCACTCAGCGAGGGACAGACTTATGCTTTGCTGTGGTCCAGTCAAAAACCACACACTACACCAGTACGCACACCAAATTTAAGTGTGAGGCTCCTTCCCGCGAAGCTCAGCTAAATTATCTCACTGTTTCACATCTGCAGTTCATGTAAATCAAAGTAACATCAACTATCTCAAAACACTGTGGTTATTACTACTGAGTTAAAATTTTTATTTATGTGAGTGCCTAAATCTCTGACTGTCCTTATGGCATAATACCATGTATTAGAACTGGGCAATAAGGCCTAAAAATAAAATCTCAGATTTTTTCACAACAAATTAGATTTGATTTTAATATTGTTTTTTTCTTTCTTAAAAACAAATTACAAATGACAAAGAAATTACTCAAAACAAGTTTTGCTTTTTTTACTGATAAAAATTTTAAAAAGCAAGCTGAATTTCCCTTCTGGTATTAACAAGGTAAACTGAATTTCCCTTTAGGGGTTAAAGCGTAAGCTACAAACGTTTCTTTAAAAGTGCACTACATACTTTCAGGGGAGGGGAGGTTGTTTACACTTCCACTGAAGCCTGCAGTACTTTGACGATACACATTTACATATCATTCTTTTATCAGCATAAATCAAAACTATAAAATTTTGAGGCTCCTGAAACCAAACACAAGACTTGAAAGAGAAAACTGTTTTTTTATTGTAAAAAATCTTATTAAACCACAAATTCAACTTAATCCATACAATTAATATATTGCTTAGCCCTACCATCTATTAAATTTATACTACACATAACTATTAGAGATGTAATGGTATCAAAAACTCATGGTGCGATAATACCTTGACATCAAGTCCATGGTATGGTATTTAATGCAGTATTTAAAAATAAAAAAAGACAAATCAAGACTTGGAAAAAATGCTGCTTATTATTTTTAGCCTTTTTAGTAATTGATTTTAACATACTACATTGCTTTGTTTCCTGTATAAGCAGGTGCAAATAATTGTCATATTTAATGTTGAAATCATTGAACAATTATTTACAAGTGAACCAGCTCATATCCGCTGCTCTTTTCTGTACCCTGCAATCATAAGTTAACTGTCTACTTTGACTGACTCTTTTCCTACTAGTAATGTCTTTTTGTTCATCCCATGTGCTAAGCGAGCGTTTTTCTTTGTTTCTTTCTTCCTCCATGAGCTGACTGACTGTGTTTGTCTTCTGAGACGATGAGTTTCACACACACACTGTTCAGCAGGTCTCTCTTACCGGAGCTTTTTTTTTTTCCTTTTCACAGCCGCACACTGCCACTGAAGAGAAAGCGAAACTTAACTACAGTCAGCTTATTCCTTTATTTCTTTAACACATCTAAGTTTAGCTCGACGCTAAAGTTTAAGAGAACGCTTTGTACTTCTTTAAAAGCGTTGCAGTCTGTGACTGTTTGCCGTCTTCAGCGCGTGATGAGAAAAGAGCCACAATGGTCAGTGGTCTTTGTATTTCCCAGTTCCCTCCGCTCTGCTCCACTGTGGCTGAAACAAACTACATTTTTTTGCCCAGAAGACCTATCGTTTGATACGTCACATGTCCACGACAGTACTGAGGCACTTTTGTTACCGCGATACAGTGAAATTAAAGATGCTGTTACATCCCTAATAACTATAGACACTTATATGCTTAAAAAAAAACATTGCATTCTGCCAACATTAATATATATATATATATATCACTGTCAACAGGCCTTTTGGATTCATATCATATTTCTTGGTTATGGATGAAAAACATGAACCACAGAAAACGTTCAATACTCACATCAAGCCTTTATAATTATCATGTGCGTGGGCTGCTGTATCCTGCATCAATACACGAGCCCCTCCTTATGATAATATGTAGTTAATTAGGAATAAATGCCACTGAGCCAAAGTTAATTAGGTGTAGTATAATATCCCATGGTGATGTACCCTCACATCCCCCAGCCCAAGTTGACCAGAAGCTGGAAAGGCAAACCTGCCACATGCCATGACAACAAGACTGAACCCCCAAGGTGGCCATGCTTCTTTACTATCTGTCGGCCATGCTACCCTGACTTCTTCCACAGGATCATCCTAAATGAGTCATCAACAGACTGTCTTAATTAAGGCCAGGGGCGGCATTTAACGAGCATAATTATATCATAGGTAATAGTCCGGATAGGACACGAGGAGGAGAGAAAGAGGGGTGGTGGGGTGAAGACAAAGACAGCAACTTGTCATCTCCACTCATTCAGACATGTTGCTTTTAACAAAGCAGATACATGTCATGACTGTAGAGAAAAGGAGTGTGAACACAGGATTGTGTTTCAGGAATAATATCAATATTGTAGAATGAGGTAGCACAATAGAGACTGGTCCACAGTGTGGTTCACAATACTGGGAAATATCATGAGGTGCGCAAAGACAGTGACTCATTTTCCATCACCCAGCAGTGGCTGGTCTGTCAGAGAGGGGAGGCGGAGCTAACCTAAAAGAGTCTTCGACTGAGTGACGGTTACTATGGCCAAAAAAACAAAATTTTCTTTGTATTTTATTGTATGTCATTAGCTATTTTTATATTGAAAATGGCCGTTATATTGCTGGTGGCAGTTGGCACGGCTTTTTCTTTTTCTTTTCTTTTCTTTTTTTTTTTTTCAATATTTTTATTTTTATTTTGGTCCAGCAACTGTATTACAACATATAAATTATGGGACATTTCTCTGGGTTTTTTCAAATAATATTGTAATATTTATAATATTAATAATATTTTGAAAAGGCGGATGGCAGGGCTGATGATCAATGCCATACAGCGACTGTTCATTCTTCACTGTGTATAAACAGGAGTTATTTTCCTGACTTTAACCATTTTTTAGCGCCCTGTGTCAATGCTTATCTAAGTCTAACTCGATAGATCTGTCAAGGTCTGAGGCCCGATAAGATAATAAACTAGATTCGTACACAAGAGCACAATAAGGTAATTCGGTGTCAAATTAAATGAACTACTGATATTTATCTTAAATTAAAAGGCATTTAGATGAGATTGCATCATGTAAAAAACAGACTTTGTATAACATTTTTGTGTACATATATAGATTGCTAAAAAAAATGTAAACACATGCAAGATGTTGCCCAGCATGAAATTTTTCGGCTGTTGTTACTCAAATCTTTTGAACAGTCTCTTGTCCACTGCTATTTTTTAAACCTTAAAAAGTCTCACCTACAGGTGAGCAATCATCGATCCCTAGTGTTAAGTGAAAAATAAAAAGTGACTATTATTATTCTGGCTTTGAAAACAATTAAACAAGACTAGGAAAAAAAGAATGTGGTAATTTAATTTGCGTTATCAACCTAAGTAAAAAACCTCGAAGGTATCAATTTCACATGCTGCTGCTATATTTCTTTTAAATAAAAAACTAGTACATTTAGGTGTGTGCACATGAACGTGCAGGTGCTATTTTCCCGTTACTGTGCATGTGCTGTGCTGACCATGTCTGCATCATGAACACAGATAAGAGTGTGTACTTGAGATAGCCACCCACTTCATGACCTCCACATGAACCACAGAGTTCATCCTACCAGGCTTTAACTACTGCTGAGAAGCCTTCCTCTAGCAGCAGTGTGAACAGTCAGACCAAAGACACCCCATCAGTCAGTGCATTTTACCAGAAATGCAACAAAAAAAAAATTCCATAAGCAGAGGTGTGACACAACCATCACATCAACCCCACGTCTTAATGAAGGAGGGACAGTCAAATGAAGGCAAGCAGCCACTAAAATCCAACCTCTGTTGCATAATTAAGGATGAATATTTGAATTTAAATTTTAAGTGACATGAAATACAGCCTCAGTTACAATAACAGTGACCCGCACTGTTGGTTTATGTGTGTGTTGGTGTTATTTGACAGTGTGTGTGTGTGTATACTGAATCTTACCGAGTCCACATCTTTAGAAGTGTGTCGAGGAGGAGGGTCATCATCCGACTCCTCCTCTGATGACTCCGGCTTTCGCTTTTTCTTCTTCCCAATCTTAATGACAATTTTCCTGTGAGAGGGAAAAACACACCGTGAGTACAATGAGATGAAGGCCAGAGCAATGACAACCTGCTCCAAGCACATACAGAAATGTTTACTACGCTGCTGTGAATAGGAGTATATTGTGTTGACAAATGCCTAAGACACATACTTAAGATACAGCTCATGGAGAGAGAGACATTCTTGAGGGTTTAACGGGTCTAAAAATGAAATCGGTTCCCATGTATGATCATAAGATAATATATTTAACCACAGTGTTTATGAATCTCCCACATGGCATCAGTGTTCTTTTCATAAGTTCTAAAATAAATCCGACAATGATAAAAATAACTTCAATCTGTTGAAGTTGTTCATGTGTATGAAGGCTTACAAATACTAATACAGCATTGCATTTATTGTGTCAGAATTAATGTACTGCGTGGGAAAATTCATTTTTTAAGCTATTCTGCATGATCAGGTTTAGATGCACAAAAAGGGTATTTCTATGTGTACAACTCAGACAACTAAAGCATTAATATTAGTTTAAGCTGAGATTTCATACAAAACAAGAAATGAAGACTTTGTTTACTATTCCTTAGACTGAAATGAGTATCTTTGTGGCCTGTAAGGACAAAAGAAACTAGTACAACTACCAACAACCCTTTGATGTGAATCTACTTTAAAACAGACTCCAAAAAAGCCAACCTATCCTAAAAAATAAGAGACAAAATGAGAGACAAGAAAATCTTTTGCATGTTAGTGTCTTTTTAAAAAAAAAAACAAACTCTTTCACAGCTCTTCCCAGGAAAAACCTTAAGGCAAGAAGAAATGGCATTTATTTTAGAATACATACAAAGTATTCATTTATTTTTGCACTTAATCTATATTGGGACATTTTAACTGCTTTTTTTATTGGATGGATAGGAAAGTCCTGGGGTGATGGCCTGTGTTAACTGGCTAGATCTAAGAACTGGATGAGCCTGTGTTGTCAAACATACATTAAAAAGAGGCTTCCACTAAGAGTCCATGACACACAAACACGTCACATCAAGGGATCACAGATCTGCGTACTGCAGTTCATAAATGCATTTGCAGCATTAACCAATATTCTATAACACTTTGCTTCTGCACTGCTGTCAGCAGGCAAAATTTGACCCCAACATACGAACAACAGCAGCTTGCCAGACTCACTGAAATATGGTAGGAAATGCTTCCACATAATGACACACTCCCAGTGGGAGCAGCCTGAGTTCATGGAGGAAGAAATTCAGTGCTGAAGCTCTGACCGTGTCTGCAGATTCAGACCAACATCATCTAATCATAATTTGGCAATTATTTTTCCCTTTAGGCTAAAACTGAAATTCTCACCATGGCCTGCATGTCGACTGCAATACCCAAACAGACTGCTGGGATGTGATCGTTTCAGGAGCCCAGATAGCAGCAGATTGTACAATGAATGAACGCAAGCTTCTACTTTACGCTAGTGCTTCATCCTCAAACTCTCTCCTCTCTCTTTCACACACAGACACATATTATTTCTGTGACCTTTCGCCATATATTCTCTCACCACATATGCAGCAATTTCCTATCTTGCGCCTCTCCACATGCATTATCTCTTGGAAGGCACAGGCGCCAAATCTCTGGCTTGGTGTGATTTTAATGGGGAAAAATAAAAGCACTGTTATCATACTAACTCAAGACGGCATCTTCCCTCTTTCTCACTCGAGCAGGGTGAACTATTTGCATACATGTAACAAATCAACACAGCCTTCGCACAAAGGCAAACATGCATGGTACTCCACGCAAACACACACACTAGCAGGCCGACTCAGACAGACTGTTGCGTGAGCAGGTATGTCTCCAGTGAGAAGGACGTCCCTGTGGGGCAAATTCATATGAGATCACATTAGAGACTCATACTAAGTGTGAACAAAGATTCCCACGCTAGCCAATATCTTCTTCTGTTAACCGACTAGGCATTCTGTCAAACAGCAAGTCAGTTCATTAAACAGCGAGTGGGCCGACTTGACAAAAGGTCAGCCTGCAGTACAGTATCTAAGTCATGTTAGGAACAACAAGCCAGCCATTTAGATGAAAGAAAAGACTGCCTTTTTTATTTTATTTTTTTTACCTGTTCCATCTATTAGATGGACTGCGTTTCCACACACTTTTTAAGTTAGTTTATACTAGCACTGCTAGCTGTAACATTCTGGTTTACTTCCACCATAGACTGTCAGTTGACATTTGAGTATATTAAAGACTCTCGAGGAACTTTCACTTTGTCTTGATTGCAGCGGCCTGCGTGGACAAAACGATACTGCTTACTGTCCTAAAGATTTTGTCCAGCACGAGCATTTGTTTTGGAAGAGTGACACAAACACACCACTTATTTGCACAATATCAGTTCAGTCATAAATGCAAAAATATTCAAATTATCTACAGAACAATAACCTCCTGCTTCCAGTCAACAGTCAATCGATCATGCTCATATACAATAAAGTGTCTCTTCCGCTCTGTGTGCTGCAAATTGTTCTGTGGCGTTTCTGTCAACTGAGCAAACCCACAAAAGCATTGTAAAAGACAGGACAGTAATCTTCAATCTCCTCGCCAATGGTCTCATTTGTTGATGTAGGTAAAATGTGAGACATCAGAATTAAATTTAGACTGACTCATAGCCAGTCAGAAGTTCCTTGTAAGGACGTTTCACTCAGATATCATATTTTCACATTCTACTTAAATCCACATCCAACATCCAACTTGAACTTCAACTTCTCTTGAACTCAGTTGATTGTGGTGTTTATTTGTTTCCCATTTAGCATGGAAAAAGTTCATTAATCTGTGATATTGGCCCTCAGTCCAATCCATGTGCTAAATGACATAAGTGTATAAGACAGAACAGAAAAAACTGAAAATATTAGTACTCTTTATTGCTTTTCTAAAGGTTTCAGTGGTTGAACAGAAATACACCAGTTTGATGAATTCATTTGAAGCAGTCAAATGTAATTTAGGTATGTTAAAGTAACAGTTCATCCAAAATGGAAATTTACTCAGTCACGCCTGATCAGATAAAACGCTTGCAGCAACACCTGATCGTCAGGGATTTCAACATATCATAGTTTTCATTTCAAAAAAAGTCTGCCAGAGGAAAAATTATTGCAAGCTGATATGAACTAGGTGGTAGCGTGTAGAAAAGACATTTCAGGACACAGAAAATGCTCACACATGTTGTATTATCTGAAAGCAGGAAACAGCAGATTCTTTCAGCTGCACCGTGCTAAAGAGATGTCCCTTCTGTCTGCTGTCCCTGCCCCCTCCCCGTTGATATTACATTTCACAAATCCTCTTGACAATGACACTTTATGGTTGCCATGCAACATGCCCTTGGGAGTGTATTTGGCAATGTGGGCGGCAATGTTCATGGTGATGTCACTTCCTGTGAAAAGCAACACCAGTGCATGTTCAATGCCACCATGAATGGCAGAGAAAAATGTGCCAAGTCAGAATGACACAATGAAAGAAAAATTAACCAGCTGCGACACCCAGAAGAATAGAAAAACAAACATCACAAAACAGCTGAATGGCACAAAACACAATGTCCTTCCTCTACCAAATAAAAGCTGGCTGGGATGCGGGCCTTGCAGGATAACAGTGTCACATTACCAGGCAGCAGCTCAGCAGCTAACAGAATATAACAGGGCTAAAGAATCTCTCTGATCCCCATATGGGAAAACCTGAACTGCGAAACAAGATACTCGAAGGCTGTGAAATCATTAGTTGAGCCAATACAGACAGGGAACATTGATGGAGAGGAGGCTCCTCCTTAGTACTGCCATATACAGGATGTAAGCATGTTGTGTACAAAAGCAACAAGACATATTAAGAGCTTAATATGGTGAAAATTCTGCATGCACACGCAGAGAAACACAAGAATCGTGCGCCTTATCCTTGTGATGGTTAGAGCTTGTTCCACCCTGCTGCGGCTGACACACAGGACCACCCAGGGGTTTACTAACACCAAGGCTGACGCACACGTTCCCTTTCACTGGATAGCTTCCCCATTTGATAAAATATATGAACTCAAATAACAGAGAGGAAACACAGACTTACAAATCAACTTCATGCTAAGAAGCGGAGCTTCAAAAGCGGCAACATCTACTCTTAAGGGTCGTAGCCAAGCCTCTCTGAACTGAATAACTGGACAAATGCTATGAAAAACCAAGTCTGCTGACCTTTAGAAAATTATAAGAAAGGGATGGCTTAGTGTTGCCATATAAGCACTTGAAGGCGCTCCAGGAGGAAAAACTCATGACTGAACGTGAAGAAACTGGCAAAGTAATCACAAATTTGTTTGATAATATTTTCTAAATTTTAGAATCAAAAACTGAAAATGAAGTCCAACAAGCTTGGGTCTGATTGATTTATTTAATCACAGTTTACTTGCAGAGGTAGTTGTCATACCCTCTGGCAAAGAAGTAGAAAACCTCTCCTAACCATGCAGTTAAGGCAGACCTGCTGATCGACTAAAAAATATGTTGATTTACATCAGCACAGAATACTCAAAGTTGATTCTGGACAAACTGCAACACATTCAGGACAACAAATGTTTGAATTTACAGAACTTTGACCAAAAAATAAACGTGCTGAGTTTAATGTTACTCAACATTTCATTTAACACAGTAGTCAGTGTGCTCAACATGCTGGATATTTGATGCAAGCCTGCTTAAAAAAGTAGTTGTGGGTACACCATGGCACATTTGTAAATGCCAAAGCAGTTGGCAGGCAGCTTTGCAACAACTGCCAATGTAATTTTTGTTGAATCAAAAGAATAGAAAAAAAAAAAAAAATCCAAATTCAATCATTTAATCCTTTATCATCAGAAAAAGCAATGCAGAGACACAGACACAGCATACGGATCTTTTCTTTCCAAAATATAAAAAGTATGAAATATACAGTTTATGTTACACAGCTGACAAAAATGAAGCAAATATAATCCAGATATTGGTGATTTAACTGTTTAACTATATGTAATATATATTATTTACCAATTATTAATATTCCACTAGTAATAGCAGATGAGCAGCCCTAATTTGAAATCCTAAAAATGCCACCGCTGTATTAGGTGCTCTTTGTATATTTCTCATGAATTAGTGGGACTTCTTGTGGACTCTTACTTAAAGAAAAATCTTGCATTTTAAAACAAAACGCATCTTGTGAAATTACTCACTAGATGTTGAAAGATTATTTTCACATCTAAAATCTCTTTGACTTTAATCTTTAATGGCTTTTGGGGTTGCTTGTTTTCCTGGGGTGCTTAGAATGGTAAAGTATAAGTCAAGCATAGAAGACAAAGAAAATCACACCAACATTAGAAGGAGAACCACGAACTGTAATGGAAACCAAAATGAAAATGTTGGAAAAAACACAGATCCAAATAAACATGTACAAACAAAAAAGGCAGAGTTACAAAGTCAAGTTTAATTAGCATTTCCTTTTTTAATGATGGCTTGCTTTTTACCTGAGCTTAGAAAGCAGTGAAATTCTTGCTTTTCTATAATTAAAACAGTAAATGAAAGAAGGAGTTTGGAGTTTTGACAGCACTTGGGTATGAGTGGGAAGCTGCGCTAGATTTATGATTAACTATTGTGATACCAGAAATAAAACATTCATTTCAATTTCAAAAACCTGTTTTAGTATGTTCAAAACATATTAATTCTCACTGTCAGTTAAATATTTTGCATGCCGCTATTTCAATTATTTGCTCAGTACAACTATTTTGACACAGATCCAAAATTAATATCTTCTTGCTTGAATACAATTTTTGTTGAAAAAGATACCACCATAAATATTGTATTTCAGTTCTCACTCCTCCTGTCTTTAGCACATGAGAAGTCAATCTTTCAATTGTACCTCTTCTCCTTCTGGTTTCATATTTGCAAGATTTAGATGCATTTCCACCTTGATGGCGCTGCCTGCAGTAATATTTATTACTGATGGAGAACAAAGTGATTTATTTGTCTTCCCAACAGGATTTAAAGGGACCATCCTCCAGACATAATCTTGCATCTCTAATTAGACTACAGCTGCCCCTGATCTGACATTACAGAGTGATTTCGATGATAGGCTACCAAGAGCTTTTTCCTGAGAGTGATAGCCTACTTGCTGTTGGAGGCTCGCTTGGCTCCCATCCTCTCAGTGTGCCAAATAACCTCCATCCCTTGTCCCCCAGTGTTGTCCTGCCCTACTTGGCTTGCTTCCACATGTGAGGGGTGGTGTTGATGGAGGAATATTTTTAATAGAAAAAGGATATGATAGTGCTTCAGTGCTTTGCAGGCCAAGACTGCAATGTGGTGCTTCAGCATCTCAGAGACCTTCATCCTCTTTAAGTGCATCTACCTCAGAAATTTTGATGTGTTTGACTGAGTCATCTTCAAAACTGCTGTATGTGTGTGTGTGTGTGTGTGTGTGTGTGTGTGTGTGTGTGTGTGCAAGTGATTTTCA
>JAQFJA010000001.1:20745374-20756808 GCA_029874485.1 Naso brachycentron
CAAGAAGGGAAAGTGGCATGTTACTGGGTGTTTTTCTTGTTTTTATGACAATCATGCCTTGAGACTGGGCAAAAAGTGAGATTGCAAGTTTGACAGCCAACTCATCAATCACTGTGGAGATGCAGTGAACACCTACCTGCTCCAGCTGGCTGCTGCTTTTAAGCCATTGTGGTGAAAACACCAACTTCATATTCCTAATTGCATTCTGTGATTAAAGTGCTCCACATTTCATAGAAATATGAAATTGGTTAAACTCCCCAGACGGCAAAAAATAAAGGGTCTGATAGTATACGAGGCGCCAGTGAGTGTGAGTACAAGTTCAAGAGGGCATCGTCGGGTGCAGTGCTGGGTGTTGCTTTCCAACGCCCTGTCTTTACGAGATCAGGCCAGGCTCAGGGTAATCTGCTGTGACCTATAGCAGGAAGACTGTGTCCACCTCTCAGCTCTGTGATCCTTTCTTACACCTAGCACTTGTGGGTAATAACCAACCATAATTCCATCTCCTGCTGGGCAATGAAAAACCCTACTGCTCTTTTTTTTTTTCCAGTTGCAGGGTCATGCACTAGCAAAGCATTGTGGGAAGAGACGGGTGACTGAGGTGGAGGGAGAGGGGTGAAAATGTTTAGGGGTGTGGGTTGAGGAGTTGCCTGAAAAAAAAAAGAAATAAAAACATGTGTAATGAGAAAACATGTGGTGTGTAACTATTGGAAGTCATCAAAAACAGAAAATAATAATTAAAGTGCAGGATGAAGAAAAAAAAAAACTGAAGCTGTCTTTTCGTGGCTGGGAGACCACTGTCATCATGTCTCAGGAATTAGGCAAACATATGCTGGTCTGCTGCTGTTGAAACCGAGGCGCCTCGCTCAGGCTGCGGTTTGGGAACATGAAAGGCTTTGTGGGATGAGCAGGAGGACTGGCCCTAATTCAGGGCCTCATTGCCAGGGAAGCTGGCAGCAAACTCCGATTGTGGGACAGGGAAAGGAATTTGGTTACATATTCCAGAGAGGACCGCAGCTCCAAACAAACCGAAGCAACAGGCTGCTGAGCAAACCATTCTGTCCGCATTCAAACCCCCCTCTATCGCTGCTGCTGTAGGGGTACGGGACTCGCTCCCACCTGACTGATCCCCAGAGGAGGCTGAGGAGGGCCAACATGGGGAACAGGAATGTAGGGGGTCAGGCTCAGTGTTGAACTTGCAGCTCTGCTTCCCTGCTGAGATCCAGTCCCATACA
The DNA here is from genome assembly GCA_029874485.1 of Naso brachycentron. Lineage (NCBI taxonomy): Eukaryota > Metazoa > Chordata > Actinopteri > Acanthuriformes > Acanthuridae > Naso > Naso brachycentron. The sequence continues at coordinate 20,746,607 of JAQFJA010000001.1, forward strand.
GGGCTCAGGATGCTGGCAGCAGGCACTCTTGTTTGGATGGAGTGTTTGGAAAACAAAGCAGGCCTTGTGTTGTGCTATTGGAGCCAATTAAATTCTTAAACTCAATATCTATCTTTTAGAGGATGCACAGAGGTCAACCTGAGATGCGCAAGGGAAACAGAGAAGGGGCAACAGTTAATAGGTCTCAATAATCCCCAGGCTGCAGAGTTTTACACAGCATGCCTTCACTGTAACCTGATCAACTTTGCAAATTGCATCAAACTCTTTTGCTTCCTGATCTTTTAACACCACTTGTGATGTATATACACAAGGCAAGTTGATTGCTTTCCAGAAGAGAGACATTTTCTGGCATTTCCAGACAGGCAAGGATTAGATTAATCATGTCTCTGTTCAGGGTACATATGATTATGGTTGACTGTTTACAAGTTTTCTCAGAAGTGTTCTCCATGCCAGGACATGGTGGTAGAGCTCAGAGCCTGAAACTCATTCATGCATGTGGTGGTCTTGTTTTAAACTTAGCTGCAGTGAAAAAATCATTCACTTTTTGACAGTGGAAAATACAGATGTGAGGCAACGTTGGATTTGTACCTCCTTGTTAACATTTGTTTAACTTCTTGATGTTCCAACTGGTTGAGACTCAGGGTGTGAAAGTGATTTATTACAGTTCAGTGACTTCAGAATTGTGTTGATACAGTAAACGTCATCCAAGTTAACACAAATACAACTTGATTACTTGCATTATTGCTTTAAATGTATTAGTCACTCACAAAGGATGTAGTTTGAAGAGACACAAGTGTCACTGTCAGTATCATGCCCAACCAGTGGGAGGCAGCACAGACTGGAGGATAATGGGGTTTCAGAGCACACAGACACACGCTTGCATGCAGTTATACACAAAGGGTGAGTCACTTAGGTGGTTGAAGGTGACCAGGACACATCTGGGTTGCAGACCAAAATGGCTGGTGGCAGAGGAGAGGACCGGGATCAGTGGCCAGAGGAGCGGTGACATGTGGCATGCAGAGGGGAGAACAGACCACATCTAGTTTCTATCTGTAATCCTCTGCTCGAGAGAAATGTTTGGTTATGGTTAAAGGCACTGCTGTCCCACATTTTCATCCACCTCTAATTACAACATAGCTGAGGCTCAGTGGCAGCCAGCGTAACTGTTGTTGTTGTTGTTGCTGTTTGTTGACATTACACCGTCTTCCCCCACAACACACTTGTCACAAACACACTTTTAGAAGCGCCCAAGTCATTCACGCCCATGTCTAAAACACCGCTGCATGTGCACACACACACACACAGGCGGGACCCACAAACACACACATGCTGCACACAGGTTTCATACAAGCACACACAAAGAAACACACATCCTTCCACAAAGTGATCAACATAGTTGAGCGGTAACCATTGCACAGCCCAATATAGAGACACACATCTGTTTGGTGCCACTGGGAGATTAGTACAACCGCAGTGAAAACCAAAAAACACTATGTAGACATTTTGGTGGACCGGATATCACAACTTGTACATATGTGGAAGAAATTCAGTGTGGTGACAGGACAAGTGAGTCAGTTCCACGCCACATTATGATGGTACACAATACAAGTTACCACCAGCTAATAGGTGCAAGACACGGAGCAACACAAATGGTTTAGCACAATAGTTTAGCTATATTACAGCTATCAAATGCAGGCTTGGTCTTTCTTACTTTCAAGGAGAAAAAAAAACATTACGTAAAAATACAATCAGATACATTCAAAAAGCATTAAAGTACAGATCAGTACAGTTTTGTTTTGTTTTTTTGGAAAGCTGATTAATTTGTGTTAACTGCATGACATGGAAGAGACAAATCTGTCGGCTAAAAATTACACTGTTTTATTTATTGAAAATTGACCTATTGTCTATGTACATATTTAGATAAGACACCATGAACAACAAGTTTAGATGTTTTGATTATGCTGAAGTTTATCAGAACCAAAGCCACAGCTGCAAGTTTGTCTAAATTCATACTGTACAGTACACGTCACAGTGTCTCAGTCTGTAATTTAATGTTTGCAATTAAAAACTGCTGTGCTGCCTCTCCAAGTGCATAATTTACTGAATCAACGCCTTTACATCAAGCATTTCCTTCTGTGACAGACTTGTGTCTCCCGGAGGAATTTGCCATTCCAAACCACAGTCTGCGATCCCCACGTTGTTTTCACTCCCAATCACACGCCTTATCTCCAATTGCTGACTAATTACCAAGAGCTGAGGGTTATGGGAAAGGCCCCAAAATGGCAGTCTGATGTTTTTGTGGTTCAGCAGTTGGATTGCTGCTTTCCTTTTGTGTTTTTTTAAATTGTCTGTTGATTTACAGTGAGTGACAGATGTGAGATGGGTCAAAATTGGGTCATCTTTTAAGAAACTTATCAGAAAGCATCTAAAATTGCACAGGCAATGAACTGTAAATGTACCAAAAATACATAAAAGTGAAGAAATATGTTCATACATGCATGTTTTATGCAGACTACTTATATATTATACACCTGCAAGTAAACTGCCTTAGAAGCTACCACTGTGTCATGTAACCTGTTAGCATAGCAAAGTTCATTCCCCTTCTTTCATCAGTTGTCATATAATTAAATAATATACTCAGATGAAGTAACAAAAGATTAACAAAAACTTTTAAATAATTTTACTACTAAAAAGTCTAAAAATATTTGGTCTGGTGTGCCGGTGTGACATAGAATGAAGGTTTCAATATTATAACCTTAAAACAGACTGCAGGGCACATGTAGTTGATAGGAATGTCTAGATTGACGGTCTATGCATATACATACAAATTTCAGCTGGTTAATGTGTGCATGCTAGTTGAGGAGTGTATAACCTATGGAGTCTGTAGAGGGCCTGTGCCTAAAGAAGCAGGATTACAATTTTGTTACATTTGTTCCAGCAGTAAAACAAAGAAATGCTGAACTGAAATTTTAAAAAGGAAATTGTCGCTGAAAGGTCCTCAAGGCACCGTTACCGACCCACTTGTTTAGTGGAGAGGGAACCTCTATGACAAACTAAAACATCACTGCTCAGAATTATCTATCATCATTTTTTCTCTGTGATCTCAGATGCTGTGGATGAAGTAATCCAACGACATGCCATGCCTCTGTTGATGTGTGTGCGAAGCACCTGAGGTGACTGACTCATACAGAGGCACTGTGCAGTATGACATGTATGATTCTCCGGAGAGAAGAGAAGGGGGGCGCTTAATGCCTCTGTTCATGATGAAGCAGCGAATTATGAAGACAGGGTGTGTCATCTCATTCTCTGCTCCTTTTATCACAATCTCCCCCTCTACATTTAGAGAAAAACTCACTAGAGGCCACCAGCCCCCGGACCACATCACACAGATCTACCTATGGCCTATTTCAACAGTTTGTTACGCTGACACTTTGTGGATTCACATCCAACATCTAGCAGTTGGAGTGTAAAGAAAGTCAAACGTACAATAGTAGAAGCCCTAGTGTGTAGATACGGTGTGCGATTGTGAGAGTGTAACCAGCTATGCAGCTGTTACTTTGTGCACCAAATGACGACTGATAGGTTGCAGAAACAGAAAATACACACATACTGAAAAACTAAATTCACGTGTACAAACACAAAATGTTGGGAAAGTAATTTAGTGGTTTATTGGCATTTACCTCTTCCAAATTCAACAGATTAGAATAGAGGCAATATGAAAATCAGAAAACCTTTATAACTGTAAATACAAAACAAGTACGTATCAGATTAATGTGAGCAAAAATGAAGCTGTGTTAAGGACTAGTTTTTAAAATTAAAGCTAATAAGATGCCGCAATACTTATTGTAAAATTACCACCATTGTTTAAATACAGGTCCTGTATTTAAAATTTTAACTTCAGAAATAGTACAGAAGTAATATCAGCATAATGTACTTGAACTATCAAAAGTAAAAGTACTAATTATGCAGCAGAACGGCTTCTGTCAGTGAAATAGTGTTTTATATTACTGGATTATTACTCTTGATGCTTTAATGTGTGAACAGCTGTGTATTTTTATTACTATATGCTGTTGGGAAATTTAATCTAGAAAACTGACACATTTAATAATCTGATAATACATTTTGTAAATAAAATCTAAGACTGCAGTATAACTACACAGAGGCCTGTCAGACAAATAAAGCTGAGCAAAAAGTAGAATATTTTCCTCTGATGTGTTGTGGCATACAAGTATAACATAGCATGATGGAAATACTTTAACACTGTGCCAGTATCTCAGAACTGTAGCGTACTTAAGTAAATTAAAAGATTTTTATCCAAAATGTAGCCATACATTAAACACACTTTTGTGTGTGTGTGTGGCTGTGCCCTTATCAGTGACTTCAGCTTGAAACTTGGCCACCATCCATTACAACAAAATTGTTGCCTGCTTTTAACATAATTACATTTCTGTTGCTTTGATTCCAGTCCGAAGTAATAAAACACTTCTAACCCAAACCCCAAAAATCTATCCACAAGTACAATTAAAGTTAAAAGTACAGTTGTTTTATGATAAGAGCTGCAGGGTCTGTAGCCACCAAGCCCTACCACCTGCTTGTGATTGGCTAGTGGCATGTTATTTTCCCCTCACACATACCCCAGCATGCACTGGGGTTTATTTATTAGGAATAAAAAAAAGGAGTCACTAATCTGTGCTCGGTTCAGACAGCGGGCTCCTTTCACACACACATACACACACATACACACACATCTGCAGACCAGCTGAGCAGGGAGCAGTCCCACTGTTAGGCTTTCTCATATCAAAGAGCCCGGGGTTCTTTGGCACTGCCGAGGTAGTTGTCTTTTTTACAAAAGACAAACAAGCAAAGAGCTCGGGATGCGGTCCAGAGCTGCCTTTGACACTGTGTTGAAATGGGGACTTGACTCTGTGACATATATGATCTACACATGTAAAAAAGCTGTGGCGTTTTATTTTCTTTCTGAGTTATTACTGGCTGCTTGTCGTCAGCCTATAGCAAGGCAGTCTACATTTTTTATTAATCTGCTTTAACCATACACTGCAAAACAACATAATTTGCTGAACTGTTCAATGGCTTCAAACTTCAGCTTGAGGCTGCTTTTGTGTCAGAGGTGCATGGAAAGAATTACCTCTAGGTGTGTGGTATTTCTCTGATGTATGCTATACAGATTTTCAAAGGTCAGGATGTTTGTCTGACACCGTGACATCACCAAAACATCAATAATTACAGTGTTGTGAATCTGTCTAGGAGAGATGATCAATTGACAGACAGTATAAATTGTGCTACAATCCTAAAAAACTCCCCGAAAGGCTAACGTTTTCCAAACAGCTGATCATTATTTATCATATTTCAACAGTGGAATCAGTTAGGGATGATGTAAATAATGAGAAATAGAACACAAGAGAGATGATGAAGATGAAGGCAATCCAATGTGCCTTAAAATGATCTTGCAAGACATCATATTTAACACAAAGAAACAAATCACAGAGGTCTGTTCCATATACCGCAGCACAAATGCAAAACACCATTCTCAGCAAATAGAAACAAGGCCCATTTAGGATCAAAGCTACTAATGGGTTCTGGATAACCAGAAACTGTTGTCAGTTTCTGGCCAAGCCAAACAGACATGCAAACACATGTGGCACTGTGTCGAAAAGATTTTCAATACTGCTCAGAAAATTATAGCTGCATTACATCTAATCGAGTCTTCCCCCCTTCACAAAGCTGTACAGTGTGCAAGCAACATCTCAGTCGGGACAGCTGGACAACCAAATAATGGCTATAACAAAGAGGCTATTTTTCAGGCTTTTGCACTTTTGTCCTCCTGATTATACTTCCCCCTGTCTCCAAGTTCATCTTTGTCCCTTCAGGAAAGAGGAAAGAAGAGGAACAGGGAGCGCACATGCAAAGAAAACTGAAAAACACTAAATTTATGTTACACACTTTCCACCAAATTCTCAATTTGACCTTTGAGGGTGCGCGGCAGAGGAGTGTAATGCGCCTACGATTCACTGTAAACCAACCTGTCACTCAGTTAAATGTACAGTAATTAGACATGAAGGCGGCTTTTGAAAGAATGTAAGAAGCTCTGTGTATGGAACGATGGGTGTGATTTAAACTTTTCAGCCAGTGTTAAATGTAACTGTCACCATCAGCACGCTCCATAATGTCAACTGATTTGGAGATGCAGAGATATGTGCACGGATAAATAAACACATATCAGTGCTCATGTCAGCGGTCAGGCTCTTGGTTTGGGTACACTTTGGGATGTCGGACGAATTCTTGACCGCTGGCCAAACTTAAATCAGTTTCACATTCATCAGCTTACTTTTTTGACATTCATAAGTAACAAATGGACATATTGACTCAATAAATGTGTGTGCACCAGTAAAAAAAAAAAAGAAAAAACATGGAATACAATAGATCTTTATGCACTAAGAGGGAATTGTGATTTGCACATCAAAGATCTCTAACTGTTGTTTTCTAGTACTAACATTTTATGTTCTGACTGTGTGCTAAAAAATCACTGTCGTATGTGCGCCGCATGTGCATCCTCCACCAAATTCAGGGACTGGTCACACAACAAAAAACCTAAACCCGGTAACACTGACTCAAGGGGAAAACATGCACATTAAAGACCAGAAAAGCCCTAATAAAAAAGCCTCTAATGTAAAACAGTCACCATCAAAGAGATCCCTCCCAAAATTTGTTGAACTCTTACATATCATATTAATGCCATTGCAGCCATTGTTCACTCAGACTGCGTTTGATCTGCAGTGCTGCTATAACTCTGGGGTAATAGGAGCGCTAATGAGAGGAGTTGGCACTTTATAAACACTGTCAGGAGCAGGTGGAGCGAGGGGTCACACTGGGCCATTGTGTCCACCTCAGCTGCTCCTACACAGATAGACTTATTTCCTTAGATCGTGGGGTATTTTGACAAATCATCATATTTCAGGCAGACGTCTTAGTTAAAAGTTAAGTCCAGTGCTGGGTGATTGTGTTGTGCTGAGCAAATGTGCAATTAATCTGCAGCATGGTGCTAAGCGATAGGGCACAGGCTTCTACTGAAAACGGGTCATCTCGGCCTCTACAAAAGATATTCCATCCTGAAGACGCGTGAGGCAAGGACACACACAGCGGATGTATGCTTCTGTATAGAGTTTTATAATGTCTTTCAGCCTGACATTGTGCGTGAGATTTAAAAAAGGGCTCTTTTGTATGTAAAAACCCCCTTTTTAATGGGTTTCTTATAAAAGTGCTCAGTGATCATGGTATTCAAATCACAGAAAAAGCAAAGCGCTTCCTCATTTTGGTGTCTGGAAGTGATCCCAGGCAAGTAGGTGCACCACATCTTAGACTAAGGCTGCACGCTCCCTCTGCTCGCTAACCAACGGGCTCTTTCCTGCGGTGCCATACGATCATTTATTGAGGCTTAATCAACATGTACTGAGTAGTGTATGTACTTTTTGTAACAATTTTAAGGGCCCTCTGTGCACTTTAAACCTTGGCCATGAGGTTGCAAGGTTTTTAACAATTCTCCAGCTAAAGGCTAGAGGCAACAAAAAGCTTCTGTCCCTGAAGAGCTTTCATTGTGGGTTTAGGAAAGAATATTTTTTACTGGGAATATACAGAAAGGGAGAGAGGTAGTTATATAAACAATACAGTAGGCGCTGTTCAGGTCCAGTTCTTCTGCCTTTGTAGGACTGCAAACTTTAGTTTAAAATAAGTTAAACTAATCTAGTGCTGGCCACTCTGTTGACATTTATTGTAGTCAAAGGGTGCAAAACTAAGGAAATGTAAAAGAAAGGCAACCTGTCTTAAAAGGTCAATGCAGCATTTTGCACACGATGCACAACAATACTGGCACCGTCATGCTATTACCATATACCATTCTGCATTTACTGGCAGAATACACATCACTCAATGACAGTATTGTGAGCGTGGTTTGATGTTGATTTGATTTTGGCAAAACAACAAAAACGCACCACATTTGTCCCAAACATTCACAAACATAAAAAGATAAAATGCAGAGAATACACAGATTCAATCCAACGTGGGCCTTGGAAAACCCAAACAGCCTGTTCATAGCATTACACCAAACAAACACACAAAATGGTGCAAAACTGACGTAACCAAAAAAAAAGTAAAAGTTAATAAATAATGATAACAACAAAGATTACTGTGCCTCTGATACATAACACACTTTAGTTAATGTTGTAACATGCAAACTATATTATTGCAGGCATTGCTATCGGTACAAGATTGCATTTTTACTAAAATACTGAAGGAATTTCTTGCACTCACCTGTCCACCGTTTCCTTTAATACAATTTTTACATTTGTTTCTGGAAACTTAGAGAGATTTTTGCCTACATCACATTATCAGACAAGCTGTTCCCCACACTGAAAGATCTAGATAAAAATGGACCACTTTTGTGGTTGTTTACTGAATTTAAACAAAATAGGTTCCTGAACCTTTAAGCATTTTATACTTGTAACAGGCTGGCTAACACTTAACCTTGTTAACAACGTTTGACCACTTTAGAGAGACTATGATAGACTATGATAAAGGAAATTACATGTAGTCCATGTTAGATGAAGACAATTGTAATAAAAGAACTAACAGAGGCAACACTCCTCTAACACTCAGAATGTCTATTCTCAACTTTGCACCTTTTATGTGTTTTGCACCTTTTTATGTAATGCATGTACCAGGACCCTATTATAGCCTTTTATATGCGGCTCCAGTGAGAAATGAATTGCAAAACCTGGGAGAAATTCCAAAATTTACCCACTCAGCTCTGCAGGACTTTTAATCTTCTCCATCACCATTGTACTGCCACTTTTTATGCCCTGTAACTAATAGGCCACCGGGTGTGAGCCACGCAGGTACCCTGGTGCTACAAAGAGACTGTACAGGAGTGATGTGGGGCGCTTCAAAGGCACCAGTTGAGTATATGGAATGGAAAAAGTCAGCAAAAAAGAAAGCCCTCTCCTGAACGAGGACATAATCGTTTGGAGGACTCCAGCACATAACCTAAATAATACATTTCAGGTTTTGATATAACTATTACTGCCTGCGAAGAGCTCTTTGATGTTAATTGAAACCACTGGGCGGCAATCTGCTTTATAGCACTGACAAATAAGTTTCCTAGGGCTAAGCACTGAAGGTTAGCAAGCAGAGAAGGCACATACTTGCTCCATATGCTCATTCGATATAAATAAAAATCAAAAAAGAGCTCGTCTACATGGAGGCAGCAAAATATGCTGAGGATAGTCCCTGGCCGAAGTTGTGGTGAGTGAGAAATGCTGTTTACAATTCTAACAGTACCTTCACCAGAGGTCCCGTGTGATGCAGGACAAAGCTTGACTGTATTGTTTTCAGTTTTCCCAGTAGTTTGCTTCCTGAGTTTCATACAGAAAACCACAGCTTAACTTGATAACCTAATAATAAAAGCTAGGTGGCCCAACAGAAACTCCTGCATCGGAAAGATATCATTATTCACAAAGAGGTCTGCATCTTGTATTTCTGATTTTTCAGGCCAGACAATAGTTTGAAGCATTATGGAACGATGATTGCAGGCCTGTGGGCTCTGGTTTTAATACAGACACAAGCACAATGGTCTCTGTCTTCCTTTTACTGTGCTTTTGTACATTCTGGCACCATGCTTTCTCATCTTTTCTTCTTTCCGAGCTTTTTTAGATGCTCATTATATCATAAAAAGAAGCCTTGTCAAAGGGTCATCCGGATCTGATGCAATGGTCTATAACAGAAAACATACTTCGATCATGAGCTCAAACACATTGGCCAGACCAGCGGAGGAGCTATATGATGATAGACGAAGTTCAAAGTGATTTTTTCCTCCTCCAACCCATATGATACCACATCAGAGTGTGTACAGGGATGACCTTGCCTTATGCTGAACCCCCACAAGTCGGACATGAGAGGTGCCTGCTTTACAGTCTGATTCACTGTAGGACAAATGACAGGCATTGTTCAGCAAGGTAATTGGCTTGTCTTCATGTAAAGAGTCTGTACATCGTGATTGTTCACAGATCCCCAGATCTGACCATCGAGCATAAAAGATCCAGAGAACTTTCTCCCTCTAGACATGTTCCCCATCACAATGACTGACAGTGAGAACATAAGAATGATAATTCGAAGTTTTCCCTAAAGTAACA
>JAQFJA010000001.1:20771479-20781893 GCA_029874485.1 Naso brachycentron
TATCTAAATCAGTGCTGAGAGCGTAAAAGGCCACAGTTGAAGTGAGCAGGATATCATTCACCCTGTAGCAGGAGACAGGGCCTAGTAATTTGTGGCTGTCCCCCCCTTTCTCACTCACTCTTTTTCCACCACCCCCCATCCCACCATCCTGCCTCCCCAGTCTCAAATTGACCAGGCTCGACTGCTGGTCATGCTGTATTACATGGGTTAGATGAAGTAATTATTTCTAGGCCAGTGACTACAAGCAAGATTAATAGTTTTTGAAACGGCCATAATGGAGGGCTGACCTGCCGTGACATAAGCATTATTTCAAGCTCACCTCAGCTCTCATCCCTCTCACCTCTGGGCACTGGCAGAGTGTGATTTATACCTGGGTTAATGAGGGGAGGGAACCTAGGAGCCCAGGGCCACCAGTATACGGGAGCAGTGTTACTGGCCTGTTCCCTCAACTTAGCAGACAGTGGTGATGATTGAGGAACACTAAGTTTTTGCTTGATTGGGCTTAAGATAAAACGTAAATCACTGTAAAGTGATTAAAATGCAACATTTTTGAATGCCATCATTTTACTGTATGTTCATGTTTGACTTAAAATGGTTTGTGCTCACTTAGATGTCCTTGAGAGGACGGAACAATGTGCTAATAATTTATATCAAAACATTTTATCCTTGGTCGCTTTATCCATCCGTCACCCCCAACTCCTGATGCCCTGCAGCCTTAAGGATCGGAGAAGCTGGGAAGTTGTCACTAGGTGGCACTTGGACATCGTGTTATCAGATGCTCTCTCCCCTTCACCCCACCCCACCCTCCTCTTCCCCTCCCGCTCTTCCTTCCTATTTTCTAGCCTCCCTCACTTCCTCCCTCCCCTCTGTGCTAAGTACACCTCAGATGTCAGGGTGTTTTATTTTTATTGGATGAGGGCAGTGTGTAATGCATTCACCTCCGTTCCTGCCAGCTGTTAAATGCCCCAGAACATGGTCTGGCCAGGCTCCGCCCCGTTAACCCCTCTGATTGGCTGTAATAATTAGCAGAAGTGAACAGTAACTATGGCTCCTAGTGAGCGTTTGGGACAGCTTGCAACTCCCTGATACGTACGTGACAGAATGGTCCACCTGCCATGGGTTTAAGGGTCTTGGGTCTGGCCCAGCCCAGCCACATCACTCCTTACTCGAGTGCATGTGTGTATTTTAAGCTTTAATATTAACCCTCAACTTAAACGCATGCATGCAGTATGGCACCAGCAATTACATTTTCAAATGGCTGGGTTTGTAAACCTCCAGGATGTTAATCTGTCACCATTCAAGCTACTGGGGAGAGTGAAAAGAGGATTAAGCTATTCAATTCCTGGTAGAATATTTTCCTTTGTTTAGAATGAGTGAAGGAAAAATAAATAAAGAAATAAGGTGGCTTCTCAAGCAAGACAAGTGCCGTCTGCTATACTTCAGGATTTGGCTAATGCCATTATAGCAAAGTTATCTGCTTCAGGATTCCAGGAAGACAGGCTGACGGTTGTGTAAACAGCCACAGATGATATTTGGTCCTTAATTCAATATTAATCTTGGTTCACATCATAATGCCAGTTTATCTGGGTCAAAGACGACATGAGATAGAATTAGACCTGTCCTACATGTTCAGTCCACATCTGTTTTGGGCCATATGTTTTTCTAGTGGCTTAGGTGATTGTCAGCATTTAGATTTAGGCCACTGCTCTGGCCTGTTAATAATACTTTATTCAAAGACAATTCAGACCAAAAAAGTTTAATAACTTAGTAATTCAAGAGACTGTCTAGTCATCCTCGAAAAAAAAATTGATGTAGCTGATTGCAGAAAAGTACATTTTGATGGATAGAAAACTTTTGTCTTAGTAGAATGATCTTCAGACTTTTTCTCCCTCCGAGGTGGTTCATTTCATGTGGTGTCTGTAAGTCGATGGTAAAATATTCTTAAAGTGTTTTGTCAAGCAACATACTATCAAACTAATGTTTAGCATAAGGTTCTAATATACCCCATGATAATTGTCACAGCTGTCAGCCAACACGGCATAGTACCCCTGTCTTAGCCCCTCGTTTACCCTTGACTCCCAGCCCATCCGGTCGGATTGCACATCATCTTTATCCCAGATGAAGCACCAGACTCGGTAGTGTCAAAAGATGATCTAATATGGCGCTGAAAGGACACAGAGCTGGGAAATCATCTTCATTTAAAGAGGTTGCTTGTCACATGATGGGTTTGATCAACCGGTGCCGCGGTACACAGAGCCGGGTCTTTGCGCTGTCTAACAGTGGTACTGGATTAGAGACACCAGCCACTTCTACTGTGATCAGTCACTCACACATGGAGACACGCGGCAGGACTGAAATCCTCCTTGCACACTTCATCCACATCATGTACACGCGTCTTCATCGAGCCTTCTGTATGGAAATGAGGAACACTGCTGTTGACAGTGATTGTACGTGTCAGTTTTTTCTTTTCTTTAAGACCATTTTTACTGCTTTAGTCTTGATCTGTATGTCACAGCTGCAGCATTACATTTACTGCATTGGAGTGAGAGACAGAACCAGGATGTGTTGGTCTATAGCTGCCTGACCTGCCTGAGTGCCACTGATCTGTGACATGTTGAGACAATGGCAGTGTGTGTGAAGAGTCTGGGTCTACACCCCGTAGACACTGTGTATGGCTAAGTGCTATTGAATTGTTTATTGTCACAAATCACAAACCTTTCAATGACTAGGTGCGACCACCATACACCCACTCATCCATCCATCCACCTGCTCTGCTCTGAGCGATGTGTTGGTCTACTGGGCCCTGAGGAGCGAAACGCCAGCCTCTGGAGCCCGGGATTTTAAACGCTCCACCTGCTTATCGATCTCTTCTGCCCCGCTGAGCCAGCCAAGCCCGGGCCACAGCAGAAAGAAGGAGAGAGAGAAGGCGAGATGCAGAGGGGAAGGGTAATCTGGTGGCCTCAAGCCTTTGGTCCTCAGGTCTGTCCTTGACACTGCCTGTGGGACAGGCCCGGAGGACGCCTCTTGTCTTCCCTTTAAGATTCGCATCTAGCCCCTACAGCTAGCCGACCCTCCCCCTGGGCCAAGCTGCACTTTGCACAGCCTTATTGATTTTTTTTTGGAGGGGCAGGAAAAGTGTGGCTCAGTGGTGAGAGCGAACGAGGGAGGGAGGGGGAAATGGAGAAATCGAGGGAGCTCTCTAAAGCACTGACTTCTCCTTGACTGCACCTCGAGACGCGACAACTCTGTTAGAACAACTCAGTGGCCCTGGCGCCCCTCTGAAAACTGCTAATCACAGTCTTTCAATCAACACTCCCCTTCCTCTCTTCTCTTTCCTTCCTCCCTCCATCCGTCTCCCTCCCTCTTTTTCTCACTCTTTCCCCTGACTTTCCCCTTACTGGACTAAACCCTGTCTGAATACCAAGGGACTGTGTCTGCATTAAAACTGGCCATTCCACATGGAAAACAGCTGACCTCATGAAAGCATGTTGTAATTTGAAGGTGAAAACTAAAAAGCTTTTCTCTATCGACATATTCTTAATGGAAACATTATGTCCTGGCCGCAAACTAACAATTAAAGCAAAATGGCATAAGGCCCTTGGATATCTGTGGTGGTAGTGAAGAGTTCACAAAGTTCTTTTGATGGCAAAGGCTGCTGGTTCGAATCCTACACTGGGTGTAAAGCTCAAGATGCCCTTGAACTAGACGTACAACTGCATGTTCCTTTGGCAAAGTACAGAGAAACTTTTAACCATCCTCCAAAAATCTTTCGATGTTTGAGTGTAAAGGTGCCAGTATGTTTCTGATAAAGAGCATGCCCGGTCAATCTCTCCCGGATTAATAAAAAGGTTATGTAAGGCATACATGGACAGATCTCTTAAATCGTCCTCCTCTCCTTCTCTTCTTTTCCTCTCTTCTCTCCAGATTTGACACTTGCTAAAGGTCAAAGAAACATCTTTTTTTTCCTCCTCTTTGAGGTGTAGATAAGTGTGAAATAGATGTTGACAACACAGACACATTGAAAAGCACTTAAACAGAGTGGCCATGTGCCAACCTGTCTGTGTCTGGCTTTGTGCATTTGTAAATACTTTTGAATGATTGATCTGGAAAACCTGGGTCTCTCTGTAAGCCTGTCAGGTGCAGTGAAAGAGATGGAGAGTTCAAAAAACAGATGAGGTCCAGCACTTTTTTCCCCTGCTCATTTCTTTCTCTCTCACACGCGTGGACACATAGTCTCCACCTGACAGAGTTACACGTATCCTGGGATGACTAGAAGAATAGCTTTAAGTAAGTGTGGATGTGAGAAAGTGTACACGTGGCTCATAAGGAGTGAATCAGGCAGGACTTTTGTTGTTTTGTTAAAATGACACATCGGGTGTTTTAGTGTGCCTTATCTCGCACGAGTGACGTTTGTCAAATATGACTGAGCGCCAATAAAGGGGGTCACATTGTGTGTGTGCGTGTATGTGTGTGTTTGTGTGTGTGTGTGTGTGAGTGTGAATCTAATTAATGACTGGCAGTGGTCCCCCGCAGCTCTGGTAATATGCTTAGATCAGTGTTATAAACAGGGTGTGAAAGGTCTACCCAGCGCCAGCCGTTTAAATGACTGGCCTCTTGTTCCGTTAGATGGATGAAAATGTTCTAATATTAATGATCACATCCCCTGCCGACCTGTCGCAAGGTGAAATGAGCAACGCAGCCCTCAGCCTCCAATAACAATTAACGGACCAGAGCTGGCCTGTCTGCCATTTGTCATTACTTACCCCACCTGTGGACCCCTCTGAACACATGCTGAACGTGTCCATCAATATGTACAGAATGTAGGCCTCATTGATTTGAGAAAAAACGCAATGGTTAACGGCAGAACATTCATTTTCAGTTATATCTGTGTATGTTTTTTTATTTTATTTTTTGTTTCCAATTTTAAAGAACAGGAAAAAAATCAGAATATGATTAATTTAAGATGACCCAACTCTTGATATCTGCAATATGTATCTACAGTAGAAACATGTGGAGGATTATGTTCTTAATAACTGACATAATCATCTGATCCGTATTGTTTGCATGTGGGGATGGACGACCTTGCTTTTAACATGATTTGTGAATGTAGGCTTGACCCACATGTCAATTGAATCTGTAATTTCATCTCAGGATAATACAGATTATCCAGAAAAAAATTGATATTGACAGGAAAGTAGCTCAAAGATGGTATTTTAGATTGTTTATGCTCCTGATTGACCTCTGGCTTTCACAGTCCAATTCATATTCATGGGCTGGTGCTGAGCAGGAGAGTGGAGACACGGGGTTACACATTACCAACAACACCCCTGCTCTGAGGTCAACTCCCACACATTCCAGTTAGCCATTGCCCAGTCAGCCGTTCCATTGAGTCACCAAACTTGTAGATGCTATTCTTAAAATAAATGAATGCCTCAAGAAGCTGTAAACAAAATGTTAGAAGTCAGAAATGATTAATCCCTTGTATTCCCTGAATGTTTTCTTTTGCGTGACATGCATGACATGCATGACATGAAGATGCATAATCTGTGAAAACAGTTGAAAGAGTTTACTTCTGACGACTTAACGAGTACTAAAGCTGCTGTTTTTCAGTTTACATATTATGTGGAATGACATATTTTTAGACGCACATTCTAAAAAAAGGTGGTACAAGTAAAAACCCTGCAGGAGGCGCTGCAACAAAGGTGGAACCTCGGCTGGGTTTGCCACTGTACTCAGTGTTACTGATGTTACATGAAGTGGGACAAACACTAATAACATTTCTAATCCTCAGCACCCTCTGTTGTTGTTGTGTTTGTAACCAATGAGTAGTTGAATGAAGGACGCTACAATTACAAACTGATCTGCGCAGCTTTAGCAAAGTCGCAGCCCTATGACAAGAATAAGGAGAGGTGATTGACAAGACAGTGGCAGAGGATTGTCAAAGTGAAAACCAAAATATTTCAGATTTAAACTCAGTAGGTAATGTTATGACCGTAATGAAGAACATTAACAAGTGACAAGGAGTTAGTTATCTGGCTGAGAAGTTATAGGTCGCAACCTGTCGATTGCTGCTCTTCGTTTAAAAGCTCATTTACTGCTACTTCTTGTTCAATTACTCCCTGAAATATTTCAAATTTCAAAGTGTTCCACTGCCAAACAATATCAGAAAATGATCATTGTTGATGAATGATAGCAATAAGTGCTAAAACCACTGACGCATTTTCTTATACGTTTCTGTGAATACTTCATAATAAAAGTCAGCATGTGTTTTGCAAGTGAATTGCTTTTAAGACTCACTCACACTTGGCCCACTTATCTCATACCGCGCTCACGCTCGATTGTCTCCCCTCCACTCTGCCCCACTGGCCTGTGCTCACAGTGCTCCAGCCTGACTGGACCTGAGCATGCTGACATCTTCCAGCTGCCCGATTAATGGGGTGCACTCCATGCTTTTATGTATTGAACCATCATTTTTTTCATCTTGTCCTAACATTGCTGAGTTGTCCTCTGATATCTGCAATCAAAAAGATAGTTGCAGATTTTTCAACATATTTCTATCAGGTTGACTTTATATGCTGTTGTCTGCACACATCAAGCAAGTCCTCCAGATGTCACCTTATCGGCAATAGGTGCCTGTGCTTGTGCAATTATTCAGTGCCGAAGCCCACGTCTTCCAACTGTGCTAGGGCTGAGAAAGCACACGGAGCGCTCCCACCAGTCAAACAAACGGGACTTTGGGGGTCAAACATGCTTGGACATGGTATGAATTGCCTAATGTGAGTGCGCCCTTGAAGAAGCTGCAGCCATAGAAAATAGTGTGTTTATATCAACAGTGCTCCACTGAGTATGTGTGGTTTTATCAGTAACACTGGTGTTGTCACAGGCTTGTTAACCGAATGGGAAATTTCCTCACCGTGCCATCACTACGCTAAAATCATGTTGTCAGGTATCTGTGTGTGGTGGCACCTAGGTGCTGTGTTATCTCACCATAGTTCAAGTTAGTCGCATACCCAGAAGATGAGGTAGACCTCCAACTTTAGAGAAGTTTATGGCACAAAAGCTACTGTCGGTTGAAGAGCATTGGGGTTTTGATTCCATTGTTTTCACAAGTTGCTCCCAGTGTTCATTTTTTCTTACAGTTGTTTTCTATATTTAAAGCTAAATTCGCGGTTCATGTCACCTGTATTTCTTCGTATGCATCAGACAGTACATGCAAACACAGATGTTCTGATGTGGTGGGCACTCCCTGCCCTTCTCTACACCCTGTGTCGCCTCACACAAGCTCCCCACATTCTCCGATCCAGTGCCAAATGAACCGGGGCAGAAATGCCTTTTGATGTACAAGGAAAGCCTATCCGTTTGAATGAGACGTTTTACAGCTTACTTGTCAAAACTGTTGATTCACCATCCTTTTTGCAGAGGAGGAGCGGTTCTGAAATGGGTGTCACACAAGTACCAATGGCTTGCTATTCAAACAGGGAACTCTATTACACAGCTATCTCTCATCACGTTGTCTGAGTCTGCTCAAGACCTGAGATCTTTGAGGCACCTGAGAAAGAGAAAGTGCTTCCCTCCATTGGTTTGAGGCCTTGATGAAAATCTGGTGTAAAGTAAGAAAATATATCAGCCAAGATGGTAAAAGAATCTAAGAATTTACTAAACATGACTAAACAAACACTGAGAACTGGAAAACACAAGAGGTGCTTCTTCATATATTAATGCTTTAATTAATCAAAAAATCTCCAGGGCTTATTTTTACATTGTAGCCTTAAATGCAGTTTATGATGCATCAGCCAAATCTAGACAAGTCCAGTGGGACCCGTGTCCTCCTTCAGCCTCCATCTGGGGCAGACACAAGTGAGACTGGAACCGTTTTTATCCCCTTAGCAGTGGAGTTATGTGGCTATTTTGAGCTATTGATGCTCAGTGCTGGACATTAATCTGCTCTGCAAAGAACGCTTTGAAGAAAGTGTCCGTTGAAGTGTCACAGATGGGGAATAAATGAAATTAATAAATATATGGTACACACAGTTTGATATCTCTTATAGGCCAAGATCAAAGCAAACCAATTGAGTTCTATTCTACCTAATATGTTTTTCTGTGATAAACAGTCCGGCGGAGGGAATAATCCCATCAAGGAAGAGAGAGATTAAAAAGAAAAAAAAGCATCAGATATATCACTCAGCGCAGACGGTTGGCACGGCTACCGTGAAGCATCTGTGTTATTATGGGATTGGTAATTTCGTTTCTTCGGTCTGAGTGGAAACGCAGACCCTTTTTTTGCGCCTCGTGGTTTTCCTCCCAGAATCAGGTGCAGACACAGAGACAGGAAGACAGACACAGCGGTCCTCTGATAGTGTGAGACTCAATCTGCTTCAGAGGGCTCCAGTAACTTCTTGTCTTTCTTTTTTTCTGTGGAATTTCTGAGTAGCTTGATGCATTTGACATGTGTGTGACAGCACTGGTTGTGTGCGATTGGGGTTGATGCATCACGCTCGCTTCCCCGGGTGTGCGTTTTTTCAGGATGGGCATGCATGTGTGTGTATCTGTTGGAGCCTACACATACACACATGGTGTGAAGACACATTTGTGAGGCTTGTGTACACAGTAGTGGTTTGCGCTTTGTCTAAAGCAGACTGTAATGATCTTACTTATGTGCACGTCTACACCGGGTGGATGGCTCTGTTCACTTTCACAGCAGCGCACGGATAAACACACACACACACACACACACACACACATACACACACACACATAGACAAAATATACACACAGATGCATACAGCACTAGCCCAGAGCCTCACCTTGATATCCAGAGCTTCTGTCATGAGTTAGAATTTGACACCAATGAATGTGTGTCAGGTTGTCAATTTCTTCCAACTGCCTTTGAATGCAGTCTGGCCATGAATAGTGCATGTTGTTTTGTTTTTTCGATTCCAACTGTCTGCAAGTCTGTTTTTGTTTGTTCCAGAAAAACTTGGAAGGCCTGTACACTCATGTGCATCCTTTAAGAAAACTTTCAGCAGGTGTTGTGTTGTTTAGCCTAAGGTAAAGATTCAGCCCTGAAGGTAAATTCACCAAACTGCTTCAGATCTGATGCCCTCCCATTTCTTTCGCCTCTGTTATTGGTATCTGTTTTCCTCCCTCCCGTCTCTTTAATGCACATACTTTCACCGCTTGCCCTCTTTTTGATCCAGACCCTTTTGAGTCAGGACCAACATCTTTTTATACCTGCACTTAATGTTATTAACCAGACATTTTATTTCACTCTAAAAGTTAGGACATGCTTTGGCAGCCGGTTTCTTTATTCCCTGTGGTGTGCCACATGAGGTCTTTGTCATTATTAGGGCAGGAGAAATGTGAGACGCTTGTTGTAAATGTCTTGGAAATATACACAGGGTCGGTTCTCTTTAAACTATCACAACCGCTTGGTGGTTGATGCACGGGCCATTCGTGCAAAACTTTAAAAGATGTAAAAAGACAGTGGCATGTCGGTGACATTTGTCCTTCTCCTGCTGCTGAGGGGGCATGCAGAGCTTGTGTGTGTGTGCGTGTGTGTGTGTGTGTGTATGCACCTGTGGGGAATGAATCTGAGGTTCTGAAATCACATATAAGCACAGATATAAAGCACACACCTATGTACAGGCACATAGAGGAGGGCAGAAAAGAGGCAGTGTGAGGGAAATAGTTGTGAAATTTATTTGAGCATATAGTTTTTATGCCAGTTGCCGTTGGATTTACAGGTCAGAATGGAATGTGTCCCAATGAAAAGTACTTTGATCCCTCCACCAGGTTCACGTTTTTATTGGAGGTGCTCTGTATGGCACAGGGCATCTTTTATAAGGTTGCGAGGAACCCCATGGCAGCCTTCACAAAATCATAAAAATGTGAGACGTCAATGAAAACGGCTGGTTACCGGGTTCCTCTGACATCACAGCCAGTCTGAGAACATCATTTTTAACATTTACTTTATTAACCGATACCTGGTGATTCAGTGTGTTCTTGTTAGTTTCCTTACTCTGGAACGTGATGAGGAGTTGCACTGTTTATTTCTATTGAATTTATATTATAAATATGCCATTCTAAGGCAATGTAAAATGGTTAGAAATGCGTTCAGGTCAACAAATGCAGCAAAGACAGCTGCATATTCAAATATTGTAATTTCAGTTTTAAACAGTGGAAGTGACAGTATAGAGACAGACTGTAGGAGTTATCTTTAATAAGTCCGTCAACATTTTATTTGATTTCTGCTGATTTAAGGAATTGACTTATGTAGGCCTTACACTACCATTGTAGATTTTCAGGCACAAAATTCTTATATCGCAATTTAGATCATTTTGTTATATTAGTGCCCAATTACAGCACTTCAGTGTTAAAAGATGGATATGTTAATGTCTGTATACAGTAGTGTCCA
>JAQFJA010000001.1:20781993-20797362 GCA_029874485.1 Naso brachycentron
TCCACACCATCTCTGCACCCAAGTACAGTTAGACACCAAATGCAGTATTTTTAAAAAAAATAAACAATAACTTGATGCAGAAGTTTTTTGCTGCTACTTATTGCATTACTCACCTATATTACTATGTTGTGTTTCACAGAGGCGGAGGTTACTGCAGGAGTTGGGAGACCAGAAGATCCCCTTTCTGGGACCTTCAAATCGGGGCTTTCAGCAACTGGTAAGCCAGCCACACTTATATAATGCTCATGAAGCCTAGACCTCTTTTTTAAAGGACCTACAGCAGCCTTCAGCTGAGGGTCACCTCCTGCTACAGCCCTGTACCATGAAGTAGTTTGCTCAAGACAGATCTAAGAGAGAAACATGTTAAGCAAATAAGATTTATCATGTTTTTGTTTGCCATTATCACCCTGTTATTATAAGAATATCTTGTGTCTCCAAGTGGGACTCCAGTTACTCCGGCCTCGTCCTGAGGAGATCCTGTTCGTTGCCCGCTGAGCTCCATAGCCGGGTGCAGGCTGCTCTGCTCACCCTGAGAAGGAAGGGCTGCCTCCTGAGGGATTTGGTTCGTGTCCGAGACCGAGATGTATTCACGTCTGTGTCACGGGCTCTGCTGGGTGAACCGGGCCACACCTATCGTTATCTGGACACACGGCTCTTTGCCATCCCTTGGCACAGTGAGGACACGGAGGTCAAAGGACAAAACTGTTGTGATCCTGACTTAAGAGCAGCCTGCAAGGCACTGTCGGAGCTTAACACCTTCTTTTGCTCTGATGTATCTCAGCTGAAGGAAGGAGACAGGCTAACACAATGTGTGAAGTGGGAGGCAGAGGCCAAAACGGGTGAAGAGGGGGACACAGAGTCCAAACACAGTGAGGACTCCAAGAATAGTGAAGGAGGGGACTCGGAGTCCCGACAAAGTGAGGAGGGGGACACAGAGTCCAAGCACAGTGAGGAGTGGGACATTGAGTCAAAACACAGTGAAGAAGGTTGCTCTGGGTCAAAACAAGAAGCAGAATGGGAGACCGGGTCCAAACACAGCAGTGAGGAGGGGGAGTCGTCCCAGGTCAAACCAGGTGAAACTGGTGTGGCAGCTGCACCGGGGCACAGTGAAGGAAAACTCCCAGACTGGGCACCTAAGACCATAAGTGGCACAGAAACTGAACCTGTGGGACTAAGGACCCAAGAAAAACCTGTGGCCCAACTTAAGCACAGTTTGTCTGATTACCACACTGAGGACAAGGAGGAACAGGCGAGCGGGCAGGGCCATTCCCAGCCGAGTCCTCTGCAGGTTTGCACCGGTCCGGTAAAGTTCAACGTCACCTTGCTCAACTACATGGACCCAGCATCTATGAGCCAGCTCAAAGAGGAGCCTTACTATGGCATGGGGAAAATGGCAGTAGGGTGGCACCACGATGAGAACCTCATCACACATTCGCCAGTGGCTGTCTACAGCTATAGCTGTCATGATGACAAAGGTAAGCTCAAAACGAAAATAATGTACTTGTCATAATAAAAATCAGTAATGTATACTAAGAACTTTGGATTATTTTATTTTACACTTTCATACACTGAAATCCAAAATATTCAGTGGTAGTCTAAAGCATTCTAAAATTAAGATTCCTTTTTTTCTTTCACTGCAAGATCCCATCAGCTTATCTCAGTTGCATTATGGTGGATCAGACGCAGCTAACCTTGTGTATTATGGCCCTACAGCAGCACTGTAGCATCTGTAGACACGGCCTCTGGTGAGGCAACCATCAGATCCATCTATGTGATAGTGTCAGGGCATTATCAAATGTCATCACTGGCTTGCTGCTGACAGCCTTATCGCTTATGTGCGTTGGGAGATCACAGACATTTGGATGCAAGCTCTTAACACGAGCTCAATGGCACCATCTAACACACGGGCCTTATCACACACGCCACATCTCATCTAAATCATTTCCCCAAGAAGTGATCGATGTGCAATTATCTGATATGGAATAATGAGCCCTGCTTTGATAAGTGTTCCTAGACTCTACTGTATAGATAATATTATGTCTCCTAATTATGAAATGTGCGCTCTTTAAAGAGCTGATAGTATTTCCTGATCGGGTTGATAGAGAATCTCAGTGAGAAAGTAAGAAGACCTTCGACAGTCTATCCAAAACAACCATAGAAGACATTGGCACCACGTGAAAAATGTTTTAGTTCAAATTAGACTCCTCTTTATTAATATGTTTTTAGTGTTTGAAAATTCAAGCAAAATTTACATAATTTACAATAGATTGAAAAATGCATCCTTTGTTATCATAAATATTACACTAATTGAAAATTATGTTAAACTAATGATCAATTAAGTGCCTTTTTGTCCACTACTCTTTACATGAACTCTTTACCATGAGGTGAAATCAGTTGATTTTAAAATAAAAGTCTAATGCTCTCATAGAGCCACTCACCACGTTGTTCCTTGCACCTTTCAAACGCTGGAAGGAGGGCACAACATGATTTCCTGTTGTAGAGGGACATAAAGTTGCAGCTGTAGTTCAGCAGACATACAGGACATGTACGGCACTGTTACTGCGGTCTGCATCTGTGTCTGAAAAATGTAATTTTACGGCATCATACAAATGCAATGCCAACTGCTCTGACATCCCAACACATTTTTATAGCCGGGCTTCCTTCATTGGGGCTCCTTAACCAGGAACACCTGCTCCAGAGGTCTGCTTCAGTGATTTGTTCCAAGCCATTTCCACTTTGACCCTGTGAACACGAGCTTCAAACGCTATGGCGTAACACCTTGCCGTGCATAGCAGCTGTGCTTTTTCTAGTCCTAAATGACCCCACACCTCCAGACGTTAGAGAGGAAAGTCTGATCAGAATAAAATAGAGCGATATCCCAGGCTGGCTCTGAGGATTCCCAGAACCAGGCTAATGAAATTGTTACCTTGAGGAATGTTGCATTTTTCCAATATGTTCAGTTTTCTTGCATTGTCCCTGAGAAGAGGGAGCCATTCCATAGAGGAAAGAAAGACAGCACATTAGATATGTTAGATGCAAGGAGACTAGACGCTTTGCATGACACCTGCTTCCTTTGAGAAGCTTCTTCTCTGTTTGAGCAGCCTCATATTGTTTTTTTTCCTACATCAGACAGAGAAGTGTTCTGAGTGTTTTTCCCAGCTGCGCTGATCCAAAGGAATCTGCCACGACTGAGTGTTTTCCGGCACGGAGGATGATCTTCCACCATTCCTGAGGCCTCGGGGAGTGCTGTCATTAGCTGGCTCTCAGAGCACAATGGCTGGAAATTAAGTTACTATTTATCCGTGCTGAGCAAAGGAAAAGGCAGCTGTGGGGCAGAGAGGCCTGGAAAGACTTTAGTATTGATTTTGCTGAAGGGTGTTGGCCAGCCAAGCCAAATCTCGTTTTCCTAGTATGCCATGTAAGAATGAAAGGAGAGACAGGGGCAGGTTACACTGAATGGGTTCAGAAACAGGAATATCATACCTGCTGTTCAATAACACACTCTCACACACTTGCTAAACAACATCAAAGGCTTTTATCTAACTATTTCCTCTTGCACAGCATAATGATAGCATAAAGATCATGTGCCAACAGCCAATATAATCACAGCAACACATATCGTCTTTGCTCTTCTGCCCAGTTATTCTTACTTTCTGGAGAAAAAGGCTTACATCCTACATTCATTGCTTGGGTGGTCTGGATTTAATCATTGCGCTCCTTCCTGGTTAAAGTGGTAAACCTTTATATCATTCCATTTATTTTTTTGGGCTGCATCTTTGCTGATACAATAAATTGGAGTTGTTACAGTGTTTTAGCACAGTGTTACCCATATAACTCTTTTACTGGGAAAATAAGTGGCTAGGTTTTTATATTGTGTTCAACCGCTTTAATTAGAAATTGCAAGATGATTGTTTTTTCATGAAAAATGTGAGAACTTAGTTTTAGCAGATTGCACTTTTAAGCTCAGTTTAAGTCATACTGGGTGAAACTGTCACAGCAGATGGCTGATGTGTGAATATAAATGTAAAATGCAAAGTTACAGTGGGTCGGGCTGTGTGTGACTGACAGGTGAGAGCAGTGAGGGAGGCAGTGGTGAGAAGGCATGCTGGAGGATTGGGCTCAAGGTAGCCTGGGACATCCACACACCTGGCCTGATGCTGCCACTGGAGTCTGGAGACTGCTACTACATGCGAGGTACTAAACCTTCTCTATAAGACACACTTGCAGACATACACACTCGTGTGTAAAACACGTAGATCACACAACTTAGCCACATTCACCACCATGTCTGACTGTAAAAGACGGAACACTTTTATTTCCCTGTGTTCTAGTGTTTCTTGTACTTGGTCCCACATGACACATAGCAGCAGGATTCACTTCTCTCTCACTCTTATGCTCTGTTTTCCTCTTCTATCCATCATGGGATAGAGAGCTGTGGTGTGTGTGTTTGTGTGTGTGTGTGTGTGTGTGTGTGTGTGTGTGTGTGTGTCAGTGTGAGGGGTGACTTGGCCCGAACACACAGCTTTAAGGTTCCATGAAATTGTGTGTATTAGAGAGGTTAGCAAAACCAAATGTTATTTTTTGAAGTCCTGTGACCCAGTGCTGACTATGTCTCTATGGAGAGGACAGCTAGCGAGCCACAGAGGTGTAAATCATGGCTTAATGCTTTTGGCTGCAGCAGACACCTCCACCCTCCTCTTTAAGGCCCTGTGGGCCCTTCCAAGCTTTCTCATATTTTCTGAGAGTGAGGACATTTATTCACATCACAGCAGAAGCTTGTGTTGAGATGTACAAGAAGTTAAGGCCCCTGCTTGGACAAATGGGGATTTATCATCTTTTTAAAGGGCATGTCACTTCCATAAGTGCATAAGGATAGACGGACGGCACAGTCGTTTGTCAGTCTTCTTACCATCTGCTCAGTGAATTACTGTATTTTTTTCAACCAATGATTATAATTGTAATTTTTAAGCTGAAGATAAAATAATTATTTTAACTGATAGAGATCAATAGTAAAGAGTGAACTCTAACACAGTATCCATCCATGATATTTAGCACCACAGTAATATCTTTGTTATGTGAACTTTATTTATCTTGTGGACTCATAGTTTCATACGTTTATCATCTTTTATAGCAACTCGTGATTACGCACTGAAGCACAGCCTTTATCTCTTACCTCCTCTGATATACACAATGCCCCAAACAGCTTCTTTCCACTGACCAACCTACTTTTTTAACAACAAGCCTGTGCGCAATACTAATCTATAGATTAGTATATCAGAATAATTTTCCTTTTATTTTACATGTTATTACCCAATCTGTTAGCTATCAGCTGTAATAATATATGTACTTGACCCAGTGATGAAAGAGACTTTCTTAAAAGATTAAAAGATTTTTGCTCTGATCCCTCTAATAGCAAATAAATGTCTATCTAGTGTGCAATCTGTGCTGTCATTGTTTTTTATGAAGATACTGAACCCCTACCTGTGTGTGCGCTGTGTAACTGTCAAGATCATAAATGCTTTGCAAAGATTTACACCAGCTTTCAGCTGAAAGCTGTTTGGATCCAGAGTGATTTAAGAGCGGTGATCTGCAGCTATTTGGAATACATTTTTAGAGGAGATAGGTAGTCTTTCAGGTATTTCTTTTTTATTTATTTGATGACCATGTTGAGTTTCATCTTGTGGTTTTTGTTTTGTTTTTTTTTTTGCCTGAGAGCACATGAGGCCCAATTTACAAATACAGAACATACAACCTAGTTCAAAGTGCATTTCTCCAAGAAGAGGTTTGTGTTTCTGGCAAAAGTTTGCACCTATAGCACTGCTAATGTACAAAATATTTACCCCATTATTCTCTCAACAGCACAAAGATTTATTTTTCTATGTGTTGACCACTATATGTGAAGTTGTTTAACTTCTGTGTTTTTTAAACTCCATCTGTATGTATGAGCCCGAAGTTTCTTCAGTAAACTAAAAATTCTTACAGAGTTTTGACCAAGTTCTTACTAGTTGTTACTCTTGTCAGCGGTAGAGAGGATGTCATTTACTAGTAAATTCTTATGTTAATGTTTTAGTTACATGTCAACAAGTTGATAATAACAGTCCTATGCTTTTGCATTGTCACAGTAAGTGTTTGTGAGACCAAATGTGAGAAGTTAAACATTTAAATTAGTTTTTAACACATCCGGATACCATCTAGAACATTTAACTGAATGTTACCTAACTAGTGTATCCACCTATGTTAGTTTATGTTATGTGTGTCGTTTTCAAATTGGCCATTTATAAGTGTGTATATGATTTGTTTTTTACAAGTAAGAAATTGGAAGGTTTTAATGAAATCCTGAAGTTGTCTCTTTGAAGCTGCTACGTTTCATCTGAGAGCAGCGATGTCTGTACCTAATATTCAGCCTGACAGGGCTTGAAGCCGACCTCCTTTAGCTGGATAAGATTTACAATAGAACAGTCAGTTTCAGGCCAGCCATGATAATAGAGTGATGGGCTGTTGTGCAGACCATTCTAATGGGACTTGACTGTCGCGGATCAGTGGGGATTTATGCTCCACTTGGTGAGTACACCCTTGAGAGGCCAACTGCTGCACAACGATAGCAGCTCGCACAGCTCTCAGCTGTCTGTCGCTTAGTCGGTCTACCTGAATTAAATACTTGGCACAATGCAGGAACATACGCACGCACCTATAAATTTGCACAACGGGCTCGCACAAAAAAACCACTCAGAGACTCACATTGCAAAGAATGCAGTCTTTTGCTTCATGGAGGAGGGACCCCATTTGTAACACACACACATGCTCACACAAACTGAGCAGCTACCACTAAACCATGTGTTAAAATATATTGTGCCAGTGTTTTACTGTATGATAGATAGTTTTGCGGTATTAAAAGAAAACTACAATGGTGTCTAACCACAGACACCGTAATGTCTTTTCAGCACCATTTGTCGCCGGCTGGCCCTTTTGAACTGCTAATGTCTGAGCTGCTGGAGGCAAATTGAATCACCATCATTTCCACCCAAATGGAATTTCAGTGGTTAAAAAAGAACAATGCAAGTCTTGACACTGGGCCTGTTCAATAATCAGATTTCCAGCTCCCAATGCACAGGGGGACTGGAGAAAAGAGTTGACCCAATATATTTAAAAGCCTGCTTCCTGGAAAAGGAGGACAAGTGGCAGCAGGCGCAGGGGTTGAAAGAAAGATAAATATTTATTACAGTTATCGAGTTTGCCTCTACTCCCTCCTGATCCCACTGACGCATCAGACGCGCCAAGAAAAGAGCAGATTGATGGAGATAATTTGTTATTGGATATAAACAGTTTTAAAGACGCAGAGTAATTCTGCCCAGAGACCTAATCCTTCACAATCTCATCAGGGTGAAGAAAACACCGGCAAGTTGTTTTGTTTGTCACCATCTTTTTTTCCCTCCTACCAAACAATAATATCTTGCTCCCAAAGCATTTGGCTGTTTGACTTTCAAATCACAGGCATTAGCCAGTGTACTCTTGCTCAAGGCGGGTGTAAATATGCACATGTGCTGTGAATGACAGCTCTGTCATGGCTAAATTAATTATTGGTATGAGGCAAATAATGGCAGAGCTGAGAAACATCTATACACACAAAGAAACACATGGAGGGATACACAGGAAACAGCAGTAAGGCCTCTTTGTAAAGCTTCTGCGGTATTGGACAAATGTTTGTTAGTATGGCTCTTCCATCTTGACAGATTGAGTGCGATCTGGTTTTGTTTGGTAATTAAAATTATAGTACAATGCTGCTCGTTCTCTTTGATTCGGTGCTGGACCGAGCACAGTCTGTCTGAGCGTACAAGGTGATTTAGTTGTCATGTTCCTTCACGTCCTGTTTTTCATATTTATTTATTTATTTTCTTGTGTTTTTCTATTGTAATCAGTTCTTTTCTTTTTCGGGTCCTTGTTATTTGTTATCAAAATTAATTAAAACCACACAACCAGTATATAAAATTTGTATTCTCTATTCTGTTGTCGTTCTTTGTCCGCTCCAATGTTTTATTAAAAAACTGATGAAATGATTTTCTTTTCTTTTCTGGTCTGTTCTCTTGTTTGCTGCTCTGGTGATGATTGTTGGTCATTGTTACGATGTTCTGTTTTCTCTTCTCGGTATTTACCAGACGACCTGAACAGTACCCACCAGCATTGTGTCCTAGCTGGAGACACCGCACGCTTCAGCTCCACACACAGAGTGGCCGAGGTGAGAAGCCAGCGGGCCTCAAGGAGGAACGACGGTGTCTTGCATTTGTCTTCAAAATACTTTATTATAGTGTGCCAACAGTCTCCTGCGATTTCAGAAAGGACTGCTTTAATACTATTTAAGGGAAAGACAGCTTTAAATGAAAAACTTCAGCGTTATGTCTTGTGGAAAACGACTACATTGAAAAAAATTTCAGTTAAATGGATGTTTTCTGTGAAAAAATGGTGCCAATGTTTGAAAGCATTTCAAGACGTGAATAAACTTAATTTTAAGTATTCACTAACAGCATTTACTTGATAAAATAAATGATAAATGATGGGATTCGTGTAGGTTATGATAAATAAAGTGAAACCTGTGGACTGTGTGTTTAAAAACAAACAAATGAAAGGTATGTTCTCTTAACATGTATTTCAATATAAATACAAGCTTAAGTGTTAAGTATATTTTATCTATGATTTTGACAGCAATTGATTGCTAAAATTCCAGTTGGATGGGTTAAGATCTCAGATTTCAAGTCATCTCTAATCCGTTTTATATTTGTAAGTTAAGTAAGCTTCGATTAAAACCTTAAACTTGTGCTTTGGATTGTATTTTGATTTGAGGGTCTTAGCTAAATTCTGCGTGGCAGTTATTTGTATAACACTGGGTCTTTTCCTTTACTACCAGTGTTCTACAGGGACCCTGACCTACATCCAGTCACAGTGCCAACAGGCCCTGTCTAACCTGCACACTGACCCAGAGACTGGCTCCCACAGCCTGCTGGCCCTGCTGCCGACAACGCTACGGCACTGTGAGGAGATTCACAATGAGGTGGGCACATTAGTGCTGTGTCTTCACATCGTGTGCGTGTGTGTGTGGACATATGTTTGTATATTTATGTGGTTTGCATGATTGCCCACACATTTGTCTGTACATTGCCCATAATTTCATCAGTGTGTGATGCTGGAAATGTTTGTTTGTACTGGCACCATTAAGTTTGTGTAGGTATTAAAGGCATATTATGCAGGATTTGCTAAAAAAAAAAAAACAATGTATGGACTCACACAAAAGTAATCCCACTCAATCATCACTAATGACCGAGACTGCTAAGCTAAGTACACTGCAGAGATAAAATACATGCTCTCTGATGATCTTTAGCTTAGTCAACAGTTTTGATACCATAACAACACCATCTTATGTAAGTGTCGGGTTACCCAGCCAAATTATGACCACGAACTTGGGGAATAATCAACTTGACGATGATACACAGTTGCAACCAATACACTGCTGAAATGCTGTCTTTGAAACTGTGTCATATAGTATGACAAAACAGTTAATCCTGTTTTGATAAACCGTTTCCATTTGCTCTGCATTAGACAATACAATTAGGCTGTACTCTCTCAGCAGCTAAACTCTGTAAACAGCAAAATGGGAGCTTGCCAGCTCTCTGCCTTCTACTTACCTGGTTGTTTGATGCCTCCAATATTAAATTGGGGTTGTTTTTATTTGTCCTGGCCTGTGATGGATCGTAAGGCAACAGCCTCTCCATATGTTATCTAAAGATGGAGTCATGCCCTGCTCCCCTCCTTAACCCCTTTTCACACAAAATGGGTGATGCTGGCTTGGGGTATTGAGGGATAGAGTAAGGTCAAAAAGAGGAACGTGAGGGGTCATCTGCGGAGCCACCGGCCCCCTGTGCTTGCTTGCCGCAGGCCAACAGTTAATATAGCACTTCACCTTTCCCCCTTTACACCTCTGGGCTCAAAGCGCACATCCTAGCTGACGCAAGCACCCGGGCCCCTCAGTAGGGCGCCATGACAGATGAGTCTGACATAAGGTTGTTTAAAGGTTGTAGACAATATTAATTATTCAGCATTGCCAAACAATAGGGTTGCCCGTGTCAGGAGGAGCGCTGTGCTAGTTGAGCTAGCAACACCTGCGAGTTCGCTGCATAGCGCCACAGGATTACCAAGCACAGGCCTCCACCAGGACGGCAAGGCAGGTTTATTTAGGAAAGCAGGATGCTATTTATAAAAGAGCAGGTGTGTGTGTTTGTATGTGTGAATGTTTAAGTAAGGGGGGTGCTCTCGGGGGCTCAGACCTACCCTACCTGGCACTCACAATGATCGATGTGGCCATTTGTTTGGAGTTGCCCATGAGAGCAGAACACCCACTTAAATGATGTATTGTTGGTGGAGTTATTTATGATGCCGGCCCACTTTGGCACTTGGCGGGTGCAGATTGCGTAGGTCGTGTTTGACATGGACGACCGAGGAGGGAACAAGCCTGAGACGTGCAGGCAGCATGACCTGAGCAGTGCCTTATGGGCCTTTCCTTAAAAAGTGCTAAACAGCAGGCTAGCACCGGCTGAGGTGCCACAGATATTGTACATTGGGAAGTGGAGGATGACACTTGTCAGAAGATGGGGGCGGGTCTGACGATGATGAAGCAGAACGTTTGCCAGCTGAGTATGAGTGTTCAGGGATGGGGAGGGATGTCGAGTTGAAGTAAGGGTTGATGGGAGACAGAGACACTAATGAAGAAAACTGAAGTTCCCACCTGTTTGTTAAGCACGGTCCCCTCACTGTCTCTTTTTAATCTTACCTCCTGTCTTAGGTGGAGGTGGGCGTTGGGGGTGGTAGTGATGGTGGTGGGGGTACTCACTCACCATAACATTGCATCGCCACGCAGCCCCCGTGTGCATGTTTGGCTTTGAAATGCTAATCCCAGATGCAAACGTCTTGTCTCATATAAAGCCACTGTGTCACTTCCCAGGTGGGTGTGTGACAAAGTGCCCCGAGGGACCCCCTCTAATGATGCTAGTCCCCCCACAGTAAATATTGGAGGGAGGGACAAGGTTTTCCCACATGTTCCAGCAGAAAGTAAACTGTGTGGAAGCAGGTGTATATGACCTTCTAATGTCCTGTTTTCAGGCTGAAATGTCTCTCCAGGCTACATGGTCTTTGCTTGGCTTTGGAACTTTCCTGAGGTGCTCTCATGATGGCAGCATCATTGTAATCTTATAAATCACTTCTTAAAACATTGCTCGGCTAGTAGACCTGTTATGTATGTAGTTTTCACTTGTGAGTTGACGGCATGTTATTTTCATGATAAGTTTTTATTGTCCACATTAAGAATGAATTTTTATTGAGTTTTTAAATTTCCGTAAAGTACTTGTAAGTTTGTCTGGAAAATGCTACATGAATAAGTATCACAGGGGATAAAACGTTCTAAAAATGACTGTTTCACCTTTATTTTTAAAGATTGGAGTGATGAAACTTCATTTTGTTTTTAATGACATTATTTAGATTAATATGATGAAGCTCTTCTCCAGAGTATCACTCAGACACTAAGACAACTTTAAGCTCTGTTTGTGGCTTTACAAGAAAAATTAGGAATTCCACATTACTATTGTATGGATACTGTAGATAAAAATGGAAACATGTATGGCAAACTGTACATTTACATTACAAGCCAGCTTGTGTATGACTACTCTAGCAAATGTGTGCTGAGTGTAAATTGTGTGCCTTGTTGCTCACAGAGAGCTGGGGGGGCATTTCTTTTGGCTGATGGGTGAAGAGGCCGAGGAAAGGTAAACAGAGGACCGCAGAGTGGGATCAATCCCACTCTCATCAGCTCCCACCTCAGGGCCCTGTCACAGAAATTGATTGGACCTGCTCTGGGAATACAGTGGAGGTGTAGAAAAAAACCAAGCCTCATTAAATGAAAAAAAGGGCCGACTTGGCTTTAACTCCAGAGTTTCCGTCGTGGGCGGCCAGTCGACTAATGCAGGGCTAATGTTTAGTTAGTATGTCCATCACCTGGAGAGATGACAGTGACTGCCGCAGGGGAGCCAGTAGCTCCCCTCTCGCTCCTCCATGCCGTCACAGAGAAAAACTAGCCCTAACAACCACTCTCTCCTTTGCACACACTTTCGATCTGTCTGCATGGAGAGGTGGCATTTAGTCAGAGTTACCCTCTTGGTAACTCTCAGCTGGGTGGCCGGACTCCAAATGCCACATAGCCAGCACTCCTCACTAGCTTTAGATGGCCGTCTTTGTGACTGTCACTGGCCTGCGCAGTGGGGGACAGGCAGCCATGTCAGCTCAAAGTGGAGACATAGGTTGGTTTCTTCTCACTAAAGGACAGGCAGACAATCAGAGAGATGGAAGGAGGGACTGACAGAGAGGAAAGGACGTCCGATATCGGCGCTCGGCGGCTTTGTTGTGTGTTTGAGCTGTAGTGATCGAAGGGGAGTGGATTTGGAGAGTGTTGAAGGGACCATAAAGGATGACATTTCTTTGAAGGGTGGGTTGTATGGAGTGACTGAGAGGCTGCTGAGCAGTGCCACTGGCTGTGTATTCTCCCTGACATGCCCCGGTCCTTGCATGTCATCCCCGCTGTGATCAGAGCCTTTTGGAAGCAAATGGCAGGATGGTTCTTTGCACAGCTTCTACCCATGGCAGTGGTTGTTGAAGTGATTGGTGTAAATAATTCTTGCTCTTTGTTTTAATTTGCTCGTGCCTCTGGCTGGTAGGTGACTTGATTCACAATACGAACCAATGACTATTTGAAAATTTCAGTATTTTTGCCTCAATGTTCACACGTTTTCTTGGCACTTTTTTTGTAACAACGAACAGTATGTAGGAGATTTAAGTTTAAAACTTCAGTATGTTTAACTTTACTTTTTCTACAACGACTTTAGGAAAAAATCTTTGCACAGCGACACCCAAATAACTCCGAACCAATTTTAAGACTGCTACAACTACAAGCAGCCTACGAGCCTAAACATAATACTTGTCACGGGATCCAACACTCATCAGGGAAAATATTAAGTTAAATCCATGAAAGCTGCCATACTGCCTGCGTCTGTCTCCGTTCAGTGGCTCCGTCCAATGTCAAGAATTCTATAGCTCGAATTCTCGAAGGCTGGCATAACCGTTCACCCAAGGCTAGAGCATCAAATTTAATGGCAAATAATGTTGATACTGGTCGTTTTCTGAGTTTTATACGCTAAAAAGTGCGTTGTATAGGCTATTGTTTTTAACCCATTTTGTGAGTATATGCCAAACTTATTATCAATGAGTTCTTGAAATGTCAATAGAAGTATTATTGAAAATCATCTCCTTCTTCTTTCGTGCTCTGTGCTGCATGTGACATGACAGGCTCTGTGTGGCAGGTATTATGCAACGCTGACGAAACGGTGATGGCAACGTGATTTGATAGGAATACTGTGTCTGGGACATAAGGGCCTAAGGGTCAGGAATGCTCACTTAGAACTGGTCCATGACCTGCGTTGATGGACCATGTCGAAATTTAAATTTTAAAAAAAAAAAATGTTAGAGCAGTTGTTTGCTATGGTCCCACTCACTTAAAAACATGCTGTCATTGGATCAGAGGTTTATATGAAATCGGTTCATGTAAAAAATGAAAGAAAAGCTGTCAAGAACGAAAAAAGAGAGCTGCAGAGATGTTAAAGCCCTTGCTCCTTTCTTACCTCCTGACGACTGGGAAGTCACGCTCAGTTTTTCGGTTTCGGCATCAAAAAGGTGTTTGGATTGGGGTTTCTGAAGCTATTTCAGCATCTGCCAAGCAGTTCTTTCAAAGTTAACTGGCCCCTTAAGGTCAAAGTTAGACTTAGGTAGGTATAATAAAGAGACAACCCCTTCTCTCACAAAAAATGCTAATATATGTAACCAAATTGCATTGGCTAAGACTTTTTGGGACAAAATTATGTGCCGCCTGGATTACATTTACTGTCAAAGAAGGATTTTTCACGTTTTTGCCACCTCGGCACAAAGTTATAGGGAGGATATGAGGGTGGATGCCACGCTAAGCACTTGATGTCAACATTAGAGACCAGAGTTCACGTCCCATCTCGTGCTTTAAATGATTCTGATCATTGATTTTTCACTACTTAACCAAGATCTTAAAACCAAGAAGTTATTTGTCTCATGGTCCTTCAGAATGTCTCACACAGTGCAACTTATATAAAAGCTTAAGTTGAGATAAATTCATAGTAAATGCAAAAGCATTTTGGATGAGGATAGATGTGCATTTGTGTTACTTGAATTGAATTATATGCAAGATGAGCGGAACAGAAAACACAAGCATGCATTTTCCATTAAAAAGAAATTACATTTTACATAACATGAGACTTTTGGGGTGAAGCTCACCCGCTGTTGCAGCAATTTGTGGGTTCACGGCTCTACAAAGGCTCTCTTGTATGCATTGGCTAATGCTCTGTCAGAAGAACAATAAACAAAATAGTTTTTAGAAAAGGAACAATAGCTCTCTCAGTCCCATTTGATATGCAGCTCCTTTGCATCCAACCACTTTTTGTGTTGTGCAGTTGTCTGCGTCAAAACGAAATGAAGTGTGCATTGTTTTGGGTGGATGATGCTTTGTAGGACGTTTTGGGGGAGGGCAACTCAGAGCGTCTCACATTTACGTTGGCGGCAATTGGGGCAATCTTTGACATACATGCTCGCGTTGGCAAAAGTACGCACAGACGTGAACAAAGCCAGTAACACACCTATGTAGACAGACACAGGCAACAGCGAAAAACACACTGCTGCAGATACAGTTACAAACATGCACAAGGAAAGACACACTTAGAAATAGATAGGCTGCACCTGGCTACATAAAGCATCCTTGCAAGGATTAAATCAGCACTTCAAAAGAGCAGGAAACAAAAACACTCCCAGCGGAGGAGAGGGAAGCGTCTCGGCAGCCGAGACTGTCATCTCCAGACGGAGCGAGGGAGTTGGAGAGAAGGGGAAGGAGGGAGAAGAATGAGGAGAGGAGGAAGAGGGCGGAGTTTCAGGTGTGGTGACTGGAAGGTGTGTGTGAACAGGCATATGCATATGTGTGTGTGAATGTTGGTTTGTTTGGGTGTTTGTGTTTGGAGAGGGTGTGATCTTAATCATTTTAATCAACCAGAAATGACCATTATTTGTACTATTTGCATTTAGAATATTTTTCACACATGTAATTAAAACAATGTGTCTTAATTTTCTTGTTCCTTTCAAAGACTGTATAAAAATGATTTAATATACATGTATAATTTTATAAAGCAACCATTCAAAGTGATTAAGAAATTTCAGTAGTAATTAAGAATTTCTCAGTGCCCCAAATCTGATACATGTAAGTATTTT